>CM053399.1:153841142-153876724 GCA_028644305.1 Xerus rutilus | reverse complement strand
GGACAGACCATGCTCCAGGCACTAATGTTAGTGCTAAACCTAACAGCCCTAACTCCATGCTCAGGACGAGGGACCCAAGGTTCAGAGACCTCCAGCTGTTTGCAGTGAGAGGAGCTAGGCTTTGACTTCAGGTCTGATTCCCAAGTGCATGCTTATACAATGATAACCTGTGACCTCTTTCAGAACACTGACACTCTCAAGAGATGGGAACTAAGTCGTTTCCCTCTGCAGGACTCTCTCTTACTGTAGAGGGCAGAAATGTGGGGAGGGGTCTCTTCCCTGACCCTGACATCTCATGATGGCAGTGAGGAAAGGTACAAGATACACCCAAACTAATTGATGTTTCTGATTAGCCATTCAGAGTTTACTTACTTTCACCAGCAAAAGCAAGGAGGTGTGGCAGGGGAGGAACCCAACTTTACTTGCCATCCTTTGAACTGAACTGGGAGTGACTTGAGCTCCCTGAGAATTTGCCTCATTTGTCCATAGTCCATGGGACAGGGAAAACAGGAAAGTTTCTGTCCCTGGTTGAGAAGCAGAATCACCTGGGGATACATGCTAAAATAAAATTCCTGGGTTCTTCTTCTGGAGAGACCAAGGCCAGAAGTTTGGGCCAGAACAGGAGAGGTTTTATTTATTTGTATGTTTGTTTATTTGTTTTGCAGTGCTGGGGATTGAACCCAGGGCATTTTGCATGCTAGGCAAGTGCTCCACCACAGAGCCATGCCCTCAGCCTGCATTTTATGTAATCCTTCGGATGAATCTGAGACAGAAGTTTAGGAGCCACTGTGTGAGAGATGTGGGGTCTAGCATTCTTCTAACCATGAGGGGCCAGGAATACTAAACTTCCAGCCGTAAGATGAGTAAGTACTGGAAACCTCATGTGGAACATGGCACTGTAGTCAATAAGTGTTATATACTTGAAATTTGTCTCAGTATTCTCACCAGAACCCCAAATGAACAAGCAAACAAACAAAAAAGCCAACCATGTGAAACAATGGATATATTAATTAGTTTGGCTTTGGTAATCATTGCCCAATGTATACATATATCAAAACATCGTCTTGTACCCACTGAATATTTACAATCACATTAAATATATACTATTTTAATTTGGCAATCATACCTCAATAACGTTGGGAAAAATGTTTTTGAGTGAATGGATATCAGATTTGTGAGATGTTGCCAAAGCAGTACTCAGAGGAAAATTAATAGCTTCAACTGTCCTCATTATTAAAAGTGAAAAAATTTAAAATAGGAAATGAGATCAATTAAATTTTCCATCAAAGAGGCCAGGAGGCGGGGGAGAAGGAGAAAGAAGGAAGAAATTGATGAAGTTAAAAGTAGAAATGTCAAAAGAGAAACAACAAAATCAAACCAAAAACCAGTACAGATGATCAAAACAACCAGTTTAAAAAACAAACTGATAAAACAGATCCATTTTGGAAAAATCAAGGAAGGAAACAAAAGACAAATGATATCCGGAACAAAAATAAGGACAGGAATTGAAGGAGAAATCTGACTACAAACACAGAGATTTAAAAACAGGTTTAAAAAAAAAGCAAGTAGTGAGGAAACCATAGGAACAGGAAAAGAAGAACAGCCATGTACTGTGCAGGGCAGAGAGTTTCTTGGAATTTCCTGTCCCAAGATAATCTCAGGATCAGGCAGATCAATCACAAGATCAGGCTGCAGTGTGGGTCTATGAAGGCTGGAAGTACATGTTCCCAACTGAATGTGCAGGGATCTCTAGAGTTCCTTAGCTTCTGAGGGCCTCTCCTCCCTGCACCAATCTTCCCCTTCCTGGACTTTGATCTATGGAAGGCTAGCACAGTATTTAGGGATCTGCTCACCCTCAACCTCTGGCTGTCTCTACCTCAGGGATGCTTTGAAGGTACAATGTCCTCTCTCTCCAATGGCATCAGGGCATTTTCTCCTGGGGTAGTCTGGCTCAGACCAGCTTCTAGCACTCAGTGGGAGGTTGAGAGCACCCCACCTAAGGACTTCCTTCCTCCTGAATGCACTTTGGGCAGAGACCAGGGCCAGAGGAACCTAGGGCAGCATGGATACTGACCCCAGGAACCTCTTCTGCAGTGTTACTCTGCTATGGAACCTATTTCACAATCTCTACTTTTCCTTCTTCAACCTACTCCTGTCCTGTCTCTTTTGGCCCAAGATGATCAGTGTTGTGTGGATCAATGTTTAAAAATGATTCTCCCCAAAATGACATATGTATACCCATTTGTATATAAGTTCATTATAAATTTTCCTGATATGAGGAGGGTGCAGCCTGCAATGTATAAATAATAATAGATAATATACTTTATTGTAAATTCCACACTTGGACGTCAGTGCTGTTGATCTTTGTAAAGTCCACTTTCAGTTTTTTTAATTCTATCATCAATGACAGTGTTATATAATCAAACTCTGAACAAATGCTTATAAGATCAGCAAAGAAGTCCCCCTCGTGTCATGCAGCATAGTTCTCATGAATATTGATTGATCTTTTCATTCATACTAGCAAGTGAGACAAAAATGAAATATTGAAGACACATAACGGAACTTCACTCATTTATCAATGTCATGAGTAACCTTTTGTTGAATCAAAGAGCTGTTTTAAATGCTAGAAGAATTTCTTCATTTTTGTGCTATTCATAATATGTAAACTCTCTAGACTTGAGAGACTTTCTTTATCTAAAGAGACAAAATCTCACTATGTTGCCCAAGTTGTCCTCAAACTCCTGGGCTCAAGCAATCCTCAGCCTCCTAAGTAGTTAGGACTACAGGTGTGCACTTCCATGTCCAGTTTAAGACTTTACAATTTAATCTGCATTATGAACATTTTCTCCATCTCTTTCTTAAGTCCATAGTCTATACTCCAGACAATCAATGAAACATTGACTCAAGTCCCCATTTGTGGCTTTTGCCCATTTCCATGGTATAATACTTTCATGATGACCAGTTTCAAGTTCCTAACATGATGTCACTCAATATAGAATTGGGAAGAGCTGCCTAGTGGAAATGCATCTCTTTATATCATTATAAATATTATTATATAATATTCCCACCATATAAATACAATAGATGTACACAATCTCAAAGGCATAGATAATGGTAAAATGTAGTAAAATAATTGGAATGTGATGAATTTTGAGTATTGCTTTTGTTTCAAATATGACTTATCAAGTTGTAAATTTAACAAATTCATTTTAATGATACCAACATCTAGGCAATATTATTTGAGACTCCTGAACATTTAGCAGCCAGCTTTCAAAAGCTGGCACAAACCTGCTCCAGCATGCCACATGTCCTCGCCCTGCCTTGAGATCCAAATGCCACTTCCCCCTTGAGCACCTCCCCCCAACATTGCAGGGAGAGAATATCTTTTCTTCCGATGTTCCCCGAGAGGATAAGCACTAGGTTTGATCTGTCTCTGTCCCACAGGGCTTGGCCCTGAATAGCTTTCACTCCTTGGAAGGTGTGTGCAAAAGGCGCGTGTTGATCAGCTGTCTCCGCTCCAGACTCAGGTGTCTTTCATGACCCCATGCTTCTGGTGCATGGCCACCAGCTCCTTTCCTCAGCTCTTTCAGGTACCTGCTTCCGGCCACATAGAAATGGTAGGGATGGATTCTCAACAGAAAGGACAGTCATTTGGCCTCAGTTTCCCCATCTGTAAAGTTCTAAGGAAGGAGGAGATGGAAAGGATAGCACACTGATATTCTTTCTGATCTCTCTTCCTTAAGCATGTGAATTCAGTCATATGAATGTAGGCAGTTGGATTTGGTCTGTACATGCAATTTAGTGTCTGGCTTCTCATGGAACATATTATAAGCACGTTTCTGTGTTCTTGCATAATTTTTACATTTTCCACTATTAGTGGATGCAGAAGATGTCATATTTTATGTGATAAAAATCTACTTTACTTTTTATTTTGAGACTTTTATATAATTTTTGGTTTTCCAGAACCAGTGTTACCTTTTCATTACCAGCGTAATGTTTTCATTTCAAAAAATACATGTTGATTTAAACACCATGGACTTTATTGTTGTTGTATGTGCTTTTTATTTCAATTACTAGTGCTACTGACATGCTTCAGTCAATTTTTCTAGTAGTTGTGCTCTTTTAAATAGAGAGTGAAGATCAGAGAACAATTTTATTCTAAGGTCTTGAGTCATCACCAACAATAGGGGTTTCTAGAATATGTGAACTTTCTACACCAGACTATGATTTTGAGTGAGTAAGCTGCATTTT
Source organism: Xerus rutilus (assembly GCA_028644305.1). Classification (NCBI taxonomy): domain Eukaryota; kingdom Metazoa; phylum Chordata; class Mammalia; order Rodentia; family Sciuridae; genus Xerus; species Xerus rutilus. The sequence goes on along the minus strand of CM053399.1, from coordinate 153,872,473 downwards.
ATACCCTTTGGGGCATTTCTCTTGTCAGACTGTTAAGTACTGCTTTTTGCTGGGGTCAGTGGGCTAATTACTTGAGTCTTTGTTTGCTTCAGCTCTGAGAAACCAGATGCAATAGCCAAGCTTGTTAGAATTGCCTAGAAATTGTCGCAGTTGCTCAGTGTTAGAGCCTGGTCTCTTCATTATAAGGAAGGTGCCTGGGTTTATGTTCTCTTGTACAGCGTCCTGGAGGTCTTACAATTCATATCCTTACTCCTGACTGAGGTCTGGATGTCCCAGTAATCAATGATCTTGAGAAAAAAGGAGCAATTGTATTTAGTTTTATAACAATCAGGAAAAAATGTGGATAACAATACCTTTATGTGTGTACTGAATCTGGCATTTCATGATGTCCTTTTGGAGATGTCACTGACCCTCATAATTACATTATGGGAGAGGTGAGATTTTACAGCTTTATAAATGAGGATGCTCAGACCTGAGGAGAGAACAACTCTTACCCAGGACCCATCAGTTGTGGCAGACCAGCCATTGAGCTGTGGCTCTAGACCACTGTGGCCTTGCAAGATGTGAGGTCTGCGTGACTCGAGCGGCTGTGTGTCTAGCTCCTTCACATGTTTGCTCATGTTCAAAACTCAGGATGTGGGGAAATTGCCTTCAAGACAATAAAGGAGAGACAAGCCGATGAGCTCACAAGGCTTTTTGTTTGTTTGGTACCTGTTTATCTAACTGACTCTCCCCAAATCACTAATACGGTCTTTGCAGCCAGGAGACGGGCCACCCTGTATCTGAGACATAGGCGTCTCTCTCTGGAGTTCGTAAGGTCATGATGCTATCCATCTTGGGGCCTTGTGTTGGATGAATTCAAGAGGGCAGGGTAACTGTGAGAAGGGGCAGTTAATGCCATCTTGAGGATGCCCATGGGGGCTCTGAGGTTTCTGAGGGCAGGTGGTACTGAAGGATTTCCTATGAGTCGCTCTTCAAGACAGGGCATTAGCCCCGGCATCGTGAGACAACATGGCATAGAAAAGGGCACGTGGGCTTTGCAGTTAGACAGATCAGGGTTGGAATCCTGACTCTGCCATCTGTGGGACCCTAGGAGGTCACTCAGCCTCATTGGGCTCAGTCTCCATGAGTCTGTGGCAACTGTGAAGGCCTGTCCTGTGTGTGACACTGATTCTTGTTTTATTTCTTTAATTTAGAATGCTCAGCCACAGGGATGCCACCCTTCTTTGGGGTGATGTTGTCAAGGCTCTGAGACTCATATCCCCTCAGATTCTTTTAGCATTTGGGGACCTACCTGCTGATACATCTGTATGTCCCTTTCAGAGGACAGACTTTAGGACTGCTGGCATACACTGTCCTGCCCACAGGAGAACTGGAAGCACCTGGGAGATTACCTACCCCACCTCCTTTTCCAGTAACTGATGGGTGCTGAGGCACAGGTACTCCAGGTCCTTTGCCCTTGAACAGGACAACTCTGGGGTTGAACCTCTTTATACTGCTTCTATAAGAAGAAATTACTGTACCTTTTTTCAGGTGAGGAAATTGAAGCCCAAATAGAGGAAGTGATTGACCTAAGGTGGGAAGACCAGGTACCAGAGCTCAATTTTCCAGTCCTGGTCAGCAGCAGCCTATGGCACTGAGCTTCATTTTTGCCCATGTGACTGAGGATGAGGAAAAGGTCTTCAGGGCATTTTTATTAGTTTTTGTTAACATATTTATTCATCCATGTAATATTCTCAGAGCTGGCCCACTCCATTATTCTTTTTTTTTTTAATTTTTTTTTTAGACATTGATGGGCCTTTATTTTATTCATTTATTTATATGTGGTGCTGAGAATCGAACCCAGTGCCTCACACATGCTAGGCAAGCGCTCTGCCACTGAGCCACAACCCCAGCCCCTCCATTATTCTTAAATAGGGAAAACTTTCAAAGTATTTTCCCATTATAAAAATAATAATTCTTATCACATAAAATTTGGGATATACAGAAAAAAGATAGATATAACAAATTTCTCATAATTCCAACAGAGTATCTTCTAGTTTTCTTGTGTTTTCTTCTAGTCTTTTCTTTTTTCTATGCATGGTTATTTCTTTTTAGGTTATATACTTAGAATAATTTACTCTTATTTTATACCTATAATTGCCAAAGCACAATCATCTGAATTGGTCTATGAAGGTCCTTTTTTTTTTTCACTTTCATGTTTTTCCTTTATAAGATGAGCTTGGAACATCTTGTGGTGGAAAGAAAGTCAATATTCAAAAAAAGTTAAGGAGAATGTCACAAGACAAGGGAATCAACTTGAAGATGTTCCTGCCAGCCAAATTTGGGTCAATGTGAACAATGAAATAATTTTTAAAATATGATCAACCAGCTGTGGTGGTGCGTGCCTGTAATCCTAGCAGCTCTGGAGGTTGAGGCAGGAGGATCTTGAGTTCAAAGCTAGCCTCAGCAATTTAGCAAGGCCATAAGCAACTCAGAGAGACTCTGTCTCTAAATAAAATATAAAAAGGGTTGGGGATGTGGCTCAGTGGTTAAGCATCCCTGAGTTCAATCCTTGGTACCAAAACAAAAGCAAAACTCTCTCTATATATATATCACAAACCATTGAAAAAATAGGAATTTGTGAGTTTATGCTAATAATAAATAAATGAATAATAAATGGATGAATGAATCAGGGAGAGAAGGGCATCTTGCTTATAGTAGAATGCCAGTCTATTGACACTGAAGCTGGAAGTTTATCATTTTGCAAGCATCATGGTAAAAATTGATTTGAATAAGAATCTTCAAAAGATGCTGCCTCTGAGGGGGAAATTATAAAAAATCATCTTAAGAGCCGGGCGCAGTGGCTCAAGCCTGTAATTCCAGCACTTAGGGAGGCTGAGACAGGAGAATTGCGAGTTCAAAGCCAGCCTCAGCAACAGCGAGGCACTAAGCAACTCAGTGAGACCCTGTCTCTCCATAAAACACAAAATAGGGCTGGGGATGTGGCTCAGTGGTCGAGTGCCCCTGAATTCAATCCCCGGTACCAAAAAAAAAAAAACAAAGACAAAAAACAAAACAAAACAAAAAAGTCATCTTAGTTCGGAATAATTTTTTATTTATAGAAAAGTTATACAGATAATGCGGAAATTCCCAGATGTTGTTGCAAGCTCACTGTCCTCTGATATTAGCATCATATATTTCACAGTGTACTTAGCATTATGAAGAAAGTAACGCTGGTACATCAACCGAACTCAGGACTTTGTTTTAGATTTTTGCAGTTTTTTGCTTTGTGCTCCTTTTGCTGTTCTGAATTGAATCCAGAGCGCCACATCACATTTAGCTGTCGTGTTCCCTTAGACTTCTCTGGTCTGTGACAGCTTTTCAGTCTTCCCTTGTTTTTCATGACCTTGATGGTTTTGAGGAGTCTTGGCCAAGGATTTTGTCAAATATCTCTCAATTTAGATTTGTCTGATATTTTCCCCATGGCTAGATTGAAATTTTGATGTGGAACAAGACATTTGTATGATCTTAAAGTGTCTGTTGACAGATTATTTACTAGTTGCAAGGGGGAAAAGATAGCTATGCCCTGGAGAAACCAGACCTCACCTTTCCCAAGTAATGAAACTTAACATCACTAATGGGAGAAGATGGACATCGTGCACCTGCAGATAGACATGAGTGTAGCTTGGGAATGTAAAACCTGAATCTAACTTGATGATGGAACATCAAACAAACCCCAAGTGAAGAACATTCTCTTAAAAAAAAAAAAGAAGAAGAAAAGAGCTTGACTCTCCAAAAATGTCAAAGTTAGTGAAAGACCAAAAAAAAAAAAGGCTAGAGGAACTATTCTAGATCAAAGGACACTACAGAGTCACAGTGCTAGGATGTGTGAGTAAACTTAAGTCCCATATGACCATATTTCACTATGTAGAAGATGTGGATAACTGGCCTTTTTAGATTCAGAAGAAACTGGCTGTTTGCATGGCACCTAGGGATCTGGGAGATTGCAACAATCCTCCCAGGAAATGTGTGCACAGCTTTGGTCTGCAAGCTTGACATGTAGCCTTGAAAAGACCAGAACCCCCACAGATGCTGTTGGAAGAGCAGAATCACACGTACATGCTATTCCCCTTTTCATGGAGAGAAGGGTGATTTTTGAGTGATCAGGAGCTTTACAAAATCTATTTCCATGCCCTCTTGATCCCATTAATCAACTGGAAAAAGCAAATATCCCAGGAGGTGGCCACGTCTGCAGATAGGGGGCAGGGGAACAATTTCACACAAAGGGAGACCTCATCAGGAGGACCCAGTCTCCCTTCCTGGAACCAACCTAGGTCACTAGGGAGACAGCCCCTTCTTCCTGGTCCTCTCAGATCACGTCTCAGGTACATTAGTATCAGCGAGAATTTGCTGAACGCCTTCCCCGTGCGAGGCACTGTGCTAAGTGCTTTACACACATTACCTCGTTGACTTTGCCTCTCATTTGCCTCTCCTGCTTACCGGCCCCTCCTCATTTTACAGACAAAGAAACAAGATGTCAGAGAAGAGAAATGCCTTCCCTAAAGACCTGTATGTAGTCAGTGATGAACTAACACTGGAAACAGATGGGATACACTTGGAAGTTGAGATGCCCTTCCCTCAAGATCTGTGGTTTCAAATCCCTATTATCTTCATGCGGGTGGGACTCTGCTGTCCTGTGGAGAGCTCCGTGGGAGCCACAACTAAGGGCCCATTTTGAGAGAGAAGAATTCTCTCCTCCTTGCTCCTCCTTGTCACTGCCATTCTCTCAATCCCACTCTGCTGCATCTTCCATGGCCCCCGCCTAGCAGCTCTTGTTTCCCTCTCCTGGCTCTCCACCTTCCACACCGCCATCAGGACCATGTTCCTAACACTCCTCTTACCAGGTCAATCTTCCCCTTAAATATCTTCAAGGATCCTAAGCACTGGCATCCCAAACGCCCCAGGATGGGGATGGATCCGATGATCTTTTCTCATCCCTTCCTCCACCTACTCCCCAGCGTGGGATCTTCTTCCTGTTTCCTCAGACTGAATTGGGCCTACGCATTCCCTCTTCCTCAGGATTCTTCTTGACCTCACTTCTTCTTCCTCCATGAAGCTTCCTTGATTATTTCCCTCCAAACAGAGCAAATCTGTGTCCATTTTGTGTTACTCTTACTACATCACAGGCACCTGTACCTAGCACTCAACTCGTGGCATCTTGTTTTGAAGCAAGCATTGCGGTGTCTTTCTTCCCCTCTTACAGGGTGCTTCAGGAGAGGACATTTAATCCTTCTGCCTGGGCAGCACTCTGGAGAGAGTACTTTCTCACTGGATGCTGCTGAAAGAATTCAAAAGGAGACAGCAGAAGTTGCCTCATGGACCAAAAATCTTGACTGGAGACTTTATATTTTCCAGAAACTGCAGCCATTTACATCTATTTAAGCCTCAACTGCTATCAAAAGGTGAAAAGCAGCTAGGACTTCCGCTTCAATCCAATCAGACTGTCTTTGTTCAGTACCAGAGAAGGACTAGCTGCTGATTCGGGTCAATCAACACTTCAACATGCTGTCCTCTGGGCTGGGGCACGTCGCAGCTGGAGAATGCTGACCCCTGGCCCTGCATCTGGAAAGCACTTCTGAGTGCCCAGGGGGTCTCTCTACAGTAATTATTTCATCCTACGTCATCTCATTTGCTATAAGTGAAAACTGGCAGATTCCTTTAAATTCTACTGCGTTTCTTGTTGTCTCTATATATGAACGAAGAGTGTTGGGTGTCTTTCATTGTTTTGGGGGAAGTTGCCCGGCTTCCTTTCTGCCCGTTCCTATTAATTCAAATACTACTTTTTCTCACACGATGAAAATGGCCCTGTTCTTCTAAGAGAATATATTCTGTTTTATTATATAACAGAATATATATTCTGTTTTATTTCTAATGCTAGGAAAAAAAGAAGGCGTTTTATTTTGAATTGTGGTAAACGTTGATTGGAATCTTCCCAAGTTTTTTTCTTGTTTCAAACAACTTGGGAAGAATGAAGTACAAGTCAGAGAGACAAATATTTGAGAGTGATGTGTAGGTTTAAAGAATGTTTACCCAGTCCAGGTAAGAATCATTTGCCGCTAAAAGGCTTCCCCCGCCTGTCCCCATCACCAAGTCACCCTGCAGAAGGTCAAGTGGCCTTATGCACAAGGCTAATTCCCTGCATTCCTGATTAAGGGGCACATGGTGGGGGGTGGGGTGGGTGAAATCACTGCTGGGGAGCCAGGAGAGGATTAGGACCAGACGCCCACAATTGCAGAGGTAATTCAAATATCCGAGCCTTCTTTCAAATGTGGAGAAGAGACTTGGGGCTTTATCCATTTTGGACAGGACTTTAGAAAAACAAGCAGATAGATTGAAGTCTAGCCACCTTTAAGATGGGTGACCTGAAAAGACATTTGCATGGTATGTTCTGGTTTGTCATATATGTCTCACCAGTCTGCTGAGGGAAAAAAAAAGATTCTCTCCTGAAAGGTGAATTCCTGCCCCAGCTCAGCCACTGACTTGCTGGATAATCTTGGGCAGGTCACTTACCTTTTCTGATCCCCATTTCCTCACTTGTAAAATAAGGGATGGGATGGGGTAGGCTGTATCTAAGTTGGTCCCTGATTCTTCCTTTGTAACCCACATGATAACTCTGAGCTCAGTAGGATATAGTAGGATCTCCATTTTATAGATAAGGAAAAGTGAGGCTCACTGAGAAGAAGAATCTTGGCCAAAGTTGCAGTGTAAACAAGTGAGTTTGAGTGTTCTACTCCTCTTGCTGAATACCCTATTGCACTGTTGCTGCTGAAATGTTTGTACCTGAGACAAATCCTGTTGTGGGTGAGGGAACAGTTTGGGCAAAGGCCTGGAGTCCTGTCTTTGCCCTGGTACCTCTGCTCCCCCACAAAGCTCACTACACCATCTTTAGTAGTTCACAAAGTTGCCTATGGATGCTCTGTGTCCTTGCTTTCCATCAACACCTAAAGAATATAGTGCAGGCAGACAGTAAGAAATGACCCTGGAATGACAAGAATGCAGCCTTCTCTCTTAGGCCTGTCAGCAACGGCTACACTGACTGACTCCAAGTGGACAAAGGCCCGAGCTGAGAAGTGCCCCCAACCAGCTATGTGAGCAGCAGAGACATCAGGGCAAAAGATGGAAGGGCCCTGGGCTCACCGGCAAGTCACCCGCTCCCTCCTCTGCCCCCTGCCGGGGCTCAGGCCCCTCCCCTGCCTAGAATCCTTGGCCTCCTTGTTTCTGTGTGGTGACATCCTTCTCACCCTTCAAGGCCAAGCAAATGCCACTTCCTTCATGGACTATTTTCGTCTGAACAAAATCTCCATTCCCTTGTTCCCCTGGCTCACCATGCCTCCTGCACCATATGCCAGGCATGGCTGCATCTTGTTTGCCTCTCTCTGGCCTCAGCCTCCCCAGTGAACAGGTGGCCCCTTGCAGGCAGGAAACCTGCATCCTGTGCCTCAGGCTTGCCCCAAGGCCTATCTTAAGACGTGATGGAAGATGTTTCTAATTTGGATTGATGTAACAATAGTAGACACTACGTAAAAGGACCCTCAGTGGTTGTGTGTTCAAAATCTCCCATGTCAGCAGGGTGCAGTGGTGCATGCCTGTAATCCCAGCAGCTTGGGAGGCTGAGGTAGGAGGATCTTGAGTTCAAAGCCAGCTTTAGCAATTTAGCAAGGCTCAAGCAACTCAGTAAAACCCTGTCTCTAAATAAAACATTAAAAAGGGCTGAGGATGTGGCTCAGTGGTTAAGTGCTCCTAGATTCAAACCCTGGTACCCCCCCCCAAAACAATAACAACAAAAATGTATTAGCCTCTGACTTAGGAATCTATTCATTTGTAATGATGTCAAATGGCAAAGGGCATGCCTTTCATGAGGAAATCTGTTTGTTTTAAAGAAACAAATAGAATCTGGTTTCTTTCTTCGTATTCTGTAGCTGTTACCAGCAAATTCCAACCATCTCACATGTGGTTTGGCTAGAATGTACTTTTAATTTCACCCTAAAGTTTTTTAATAATGTTATTGTATTTTTTATACCTTTATTTTATTTGTTTATATTTATGCTGTGCTGAGGATTGAACCCAGTGCCTCACACATGCTAGGCAAACACTCTAGCACTGAGCCACAGCCCCCGCCTCACCCTAAATTTTTTAAAAAACTTTCCTTATCCAGATTTAAGCCTGAAATATCCTATGGGTTCAAAGTTTCTGAGAGTCCTACTTTCCCAGGGGAAGATAGCAGGAAAATGCAAGTTGCCTCACATAGCAAATCCTTTCAGTCATGTAAAACCTGAGAAAGGCAAATTGGTCTTCAGTCATCCCGTCTGGCAAAGTGTGAAGAGGGTGAAGCAGAAAGGCTGATCAGAACACCTGCGGCCATTATGAAACCCAAAGCCGCCTCCCAGGCCTGCGTGCTTCTCCCTGTGAATGCGCAGCTCTCATCAACCACAGGTGACAACCCAGCCATGGAGGGCCCAGAACTGGGCTCAGATGCGTTGACTGAGGAATTAGGAGGATTTTGTAATAAGCCCCTTCATTCTGTTGGATTGAAATATCTTCCAATCCATGCAGCCAAAGATAGCTACCCTTTTGTTTGATATTTTGCATGCATTTTATGCCTCCTGAAACCAGGGGAGCAGGTCTGTGCAGAAAGGCAGAAGATATCAGAGGTTTACACTCCAAAGACCAATGTTCGGATTCTGGAGCTGTCACTTGCCGACTGAAAGGGATCTTAACCAAAGCATTGAAGCCCCTGGGTCTCAACTACCACATCTGCATGAGGTTCTCATCAGGACACATCAAATTCTGTATTTTACCATGAGTTGAAACTCTAAGATAATATGCAACTGCTCATGTTATTACCAACTCAGGAGGAGATGCAAAATCACAGCCTGGTGATTGAGCCATTTACCTGGATCTTCTCCACTTCAAAAAAAGAAATCACCCAAGTAACTGAATCCACCCACATCTCTTGAAAACACAAAATCTCATCTTGTTTATTTTGTTTACACATGCATCAAATATAAAAACAATGCTAGAACATTGAGACAAAATGGCAAAGTGGGATCTTCACATAAATACAATACACACATAGAAGAAAAGGATCCATGAATATGTTACTAGTGCTTGTACTTGAGAGAGTAGATAATGAAATTTTTTCTGCTTTTCTATAGTTTCTAAAACATTTTCAGGGCTCCTCAATTACATTTATATTCAAAAAAAGATTCTATTCGGAAGTAATTTAATGTCCCAAAGGAAAAGTCCATTTGCATATTTTCATGAAAATTGTATATAACAACTTCATAAAAATTAATAGCACTGAAAAGTTTGAAAACAAGGTGTTTTATGAATATTGATAAAGATAGCAAGTCTGAGTCACCAGAAAAGTACAATATTATAAGTATATTAAAATAAATATCACAATTAAATATCTGCATGATCAAAAAAGTATTCGGTTTCTGCAAATAATGCACCCACTGTAAGGAATATTTGATACATTTAAAAGGATAGCACAACTGTAAAAGAATTTGGGCAGCCTCCAGAAAGTTATTGTAATAAAATTTATCTGTTTAGGTTCAAAAACACTGTTAACATTGTTCAGGCATAAACTGGAACTGATGGCCAGATGTATTAATGTTTTAAAATATTGAAATTGTTACTAGTAAATGTGTGTGAGAGAAATGTGTGTTCTGTAGTGACATGCCCCAAAATTAAGTTTCATGGAACTGTCATTTGGTAAGGGTTCTTGGATGTTATCTGAGAAAAGCTTCAGTGGTCAGGGACATTAGACAAACTGTAGGGTTAAAGTATTCAACAGACTCATACTTGCACAACTTCTTGGAGCCTCAAATATACTAATTATAGTTGTGAATCTCCAAGAGGGGTGTGCAATATGTAGTCTTTGTTCAAGGTTTTAACACCCCCCCAAATCTTTTATCACTCATAAAGTGATTACACTGGTGTATACAGTGTCATAGTCATGCGAAGATTTTTTCTATCTTTTCAATTTTCAGTTTTGAGGTCATGAAGCAGAGAGTTTGTCTATCTCTATTGTAACCAAAGGAGTAATTTGTGGATTTGAATCTCACGTACGGATGGATCCCAGTGAAGTGCTTCATGAGTCGCATCGCATGGACCCCAAACTCAGTTCCCACCCTTGATGTTATGCCATGCCCTGAGCCGTTCCCTTGCAGTTGTTCAGCTCTGGTGAGACATCAGAAGACCAGGAGGGACTCTGGAGCTCCATCACAGGTTGCAGGCTTTGCTCTCCTTTATAAAATGGCTCAGGAATGACACGCAGCCCTGCAACTCCCCCTGCCCCCCAACACACACATGCACACCCTTTGCTGGCATGCAAAGTGTGCTTAGAGAGGGGAGGAAAAGCCCAAGCCACAAAACCCCACATTCCTTTCAAGGGCTGTCTGTGTACACACCTTGGACCTTTGACTCCCTTTCCTTGGAGAACAGGGGATTTCTAGGCCTCAAGTCAGGAGTTGGGGGCTGTTGAGATGCAGCTCTAACATGTCCTTGTCCTGTGAGTTCAGCTTTTGCCCTCTTGGTGTTCTGTTTCTTCATCTGCAAAATGGAACCAATGAGTCTTGGGTCTTGGTTAACTTCCCAGGATCATTGCAAGGATGAAATAGTTCCTTCTACCCACTTTGCCCTTATTTAGCCCAACTGTCATCTCACCAAACACAGCTTCCATGCATTCAGATGAGCACAAAATGGCAAAGCTAATGACAAATGAAAAAAATGATAACATTTCATAGCTAATTTCCAGAAATAATGAGCCCTTATATAAAAAATTTAAAATAAATGGACCATTCAAAAAATGGGCAAAAGTCAAGAACTTACATTCATAGGAGAAACACTAGAAAAGGCCAATTAACTATATATATATACACACACACACAGTGTTCTAGGGATCAAACCAGGGCCTCATACATACAAGGCAAGTACTCTACCATGAGCTATAGCAACCCCATATTTTTATATTTATGCTCATTATGAAATTACTAGGATTATTAGACCTTCTACCAGATGGTATTATTTAGCTCATTAACACCATCTAGTAGTATAGAGCTCATATTTTTCTATGTCATAGTCTGAAACAGGGTCTCGCAAGATAGTGCTATTTAGTGAGTTAATAATAAAGCTTGTGTTCTACTGTGTCATATTCCAGATGGGGGTCCTTAGACTTTATCAGAGTGCAAGAAGTCGATGGCAAAGAACTGCTGAACTATAGGAATCTGGTAAATATGACATGCCCATATAATGAAATGCCATGTAGTTATTAAGATTGATGCTGTGGGGGCTGGGGTTATGGCTCAGCGGTTGAGCGCTTGCCTCGCATACCTGAGGCACTGGGTTCGATCCCCAGCACCACATAAAATAAATAAAGATATAAAAAAATAATAGCACATCATTTAAAAAAAAACCTCTTGAAAAAAAAAGATTGATGCTGTGGGTAAGGATATACAGCAATCGGAACTCACATACACTACAGGTAAGAATGTGAATATTCTACTAAAGCTGAGCATGTGTATATACTACAACCAAGCAATTGTGCTCTTAAGGTAACTATCCACCAAAAGACATCTAAAGAATGGTCATAGGGCCGGGGCTATAGCTCAGTGGTAGAGCGCTTGCCTAGCATGCGTGAGGCACTGGATTCAATCTTCAGCACCACATATAAATAATAAATGAATAAAATAAAGGTCCGTCAACAACTAAGAAAAAAATTTAAAAAAAAAAAGAATGATCATAGCAGCTAAAATAGCCCCAAATCTGGAAGCAACTCACATGTCCACTGACAATAGAATGGGTAAATAATGTGATATATTTATTTAAAGGAATACTATATATGGCAATGAGTGAATTAACTATTGCTATATGCAACATGGACAAACCTTACTCTTATGTTGTCAAGTGCAAGAATATAGGCATAAAAATTTTAAAAAATATATAATAGTAGATCATATAAAATTCAAACACCATGCGAAACCAACTAGAAATTAGAAGTCAGGATTGTGTTATTTTTAAGGGAAGGGGATGCAGTAAGTAGAAGAGGGCCCAAAAGATGTTTGGGATGCTGGAAATGTTCTCTTATTTTTACATTGGTACCAGATAGGAGAATCCATTTGTAAAAGTGCTTTAAGTTCCACTCAGGATTTTGTGCATTTGTTTCTGTTTTCTACTTTAGTCTGAAGTCTGTGTAAAAATGACATTGTACAAAGATTTTAATTACATAGAAAGATTCATGTGATCATATTGTATTAAAAATGAAGGTTAATATAGATGCAAGCTGTGTGTGTAGAATGTTGTTTTCCCCTTAAGGAACATCATACACATGTGTTTTTAGAAAAACATAAAAGTAACTGATGGTGGCATAAAAAAACATAAAATTAACTGAAGAGTGAGATGGGAGAGAGAGATTTTTAATGTTCTTTTACCCTTTCTGAAGTTTTAACTGCATATTTAATGCATCAATAAATAAATCAGGTTACAAAACTGCTCTCATTTGTGTGTGTGTATGTGCATGTGAAAATAAAGAACTGGCATTATCAATATAAAATTGACAACCAACCATGTTTACCTCTGGGTAATAGAATTATGGATGATATTTTTATTTCCTTTTAAAAAATGTATTTTCTCAGTCTTTTAATGTCAATGTGCGTTTCTTTTGAGAATGAGAAAAGTTCTTAGAACTTTTTTTGCAATTCAGCTTTGTTAATCAATGCTATTCTAATACTGTAGTTTTCATGTAGCAAAATACACTGTTTTTAAGCACATAGTTTGCTATTTTACAAAAATATGTCCACTCATGTTTTCGCTCAATCAGGGCATGGAATGTTTCCATCCCCTAGAAAGTTCCTTGGCATCCTTTTATGGTCAACCTTCCACTCTCCTAAGAAAGTAACTCATTAACCTAATTTCTATCACCATAACTTCATTTTGCCGGCTCTAGAACTTTATAGAAATGGAAATCCTATAGCATGTACTCTTTTTACATCTGACTTCTTTGCTTAGCATAATGCTTTTGAGATTTATTCATGTTTTTTGTACTAGTCATTAATTATATTTTTAAAAAAATGAAGAGTAACCTTCTAATGCTTCCTCTTTCTGGTCTGCAGAGTGAAACGCCAACCACGCAGAAAATAATCCTCCACAGTCTCCCTGAGCATACCTGCTGCAGGCAGCAGTGATCTTACAACCTTTGCATCCTGGGAAAAGAGACAACACCCCCATCCCGATACCCCCTCCTCTGGCGGCAGCACTAGTCTCAGGTGAGAGCCACCCTGCTCGCTGCCATTGTTCTGCGAGTGACAGCCTCCGGGGCAAATGGAAAGCCGTCAACCTGAGGGCTGTCAACTGCAGACAAGAATTCCTTTCTTTGTCAGGCTGGGTGGTCTCCGTGGCTTCAGCATCGACCTGCACAAAAGATGATAAGCATCATGTGCTCTAGCAGGAAAACATCAGCACCACCCAACAACTCTGACTGCACTCCTTTGTAAGGCCAGGATGAGGCTGTATGTGGCTTCCTTGGACTGAATAAATCATCAGCTCGTGGCTCCGGCAAGGGCATCCAGAGGTCGTTTAGTCCAAGCCCCTACCCAACCACTATGCCCCACATGCATTTATTTGTCCCAGAATCTTACTCATAGACAGCTGGAAGGTTCCTTAGAGATGTCCTGGCCTGACCCTCTGAGGCTACAAGAGGGGATCAAACACAAGCTATGACTGATCTAGGGACACACAGGCCCAGGACTAAGGAAAGGGTAAGAACCCGCTTCTAGTGAGCCTTCCGCTTTGGGGAGGTCTTTCCACTGCCAACTCCAAATTGATTTTGATAATAAGTGGCCTTCATTTATTTACAATGTCAAGTGTAATTTCTAACTCTCCCATAAAAAAGGAGTGTGTGTGTGTGTGTGTAGGGGGGGTAGATCTAAGGAATTGGTGGATCTCCTGCAGCCTGCATTATAAAGGCTTTCTGGGTTTGCCCTGGACACCTGAGGTGGGTTTCATTTACAGGGTAGTTTGCTGCCCTCTACTGGCTGTAACGCCAACAATCACAGCACCTTCCAGGCCACCCACTGGGCAGGACATTGAACATGTTCCATTCTCATTTTGAATCCAGAAAACAGGTATGTAGATGATTTTATTCCCATTTTACAGATGAGGAAATTGAGGCTCCTAGAGATTGAGGCTGGATTCAAACTCATCCCTGTGGGACTCCATGTTCTCTCCTTCTCTTAATGTAGATACCACTTACTGTAGTCCTCACACTGTGTAGCACTCTCCCCTGAAAAATGATTTATAAAGCCTCAGAATATGCCACAAAGTAGGAATAAACACCCTTATTTAACCCATAAGGAGACAGAGACTGGCACATCAGTGACTTGCTGGGGCCACAAGTCCTTTAAAGCTTGTGCTCACTGTTCACCGGGCCAGGCTGCTGCCAAGGAGAGCTGCATATAAAGGTTTTGAAGGAACTTCTTCCCAGAAGCAGCTTCCATCCAGAAGAGGAGTGAGGATGTTTCAGTGTTCCCACTGGGGAAACAGGATCTCTGGGCCTCCCCCTGTTCCAGGTCAGAGGTGAGAAGAAGGCTCTAAGCACCATGAGCCCCTAGATTCAACAGATGTAGTACAGCTGAGCCCCAGGGCTGAGTGAGTGAGTGGGTGAATGAATGAATGAGTGGCCTGGAGACTAGGGTGAGGACTAATGGCAGAGGCTGGGACAGGTGTACTGCAGAGAGATTAATTTCAATTATATTGGAAGAGTCTGTTTCTATTAGTCACAGAAGCCCACAGATGGAGAGGGTTGCGTCCATGGGAGTCAGCTCCATCCCAGAGAGATGCAAGCAGAATTCAGAAAACCACAGTAGGAATGTTGGGAAGGAATTTCAAGCCTGCATATATTTTTGAATATCGGTGTCAATATTTAGAAATCAGACAATTTCACATAAGTGGCCCCCACCCCCATGTAAAGTGTAATGTAAAACCTCAGGTTTTAAGCTCCTCTTTAACAAAACAGGCCTCACTGGGCCTGCTGCAGCCTGTCACTGCTGCCCACTCCCCTTCTTATTGTCCCCCAGCAACTAGGGTCACTGGCAAATGCCATTTCTCTTTGCACACGTACTGTTATTTTTCTTAATGTAAGAACAAAGTATTTTTCTTATGTGTTTATCAAAAGAGGAGAAATAAAAGATTAAACCATAAGTTTTAAGAAAAAATAGTTTAGTAATTTTTCAAAAATGGAAAACAGAACTACCATGTGACCCAATAATTCCACTAGCTATATATTTACGAGACTGGATCTTCAGTGTTCTCACCATAGAAAAATAAGTATGTGAGATAATGCATATATTAATTAACTTGATTTCGTATTCCACATGTATGCACTTAACAAAACATCCTGGCCTACACCATAAATATATTTTTATTTGTCAACTAAAATATTTAAATAAAAAATTTAAAGGGAAAAAATTAAGGAAGTGAAGACATTTTCTGTACATTTAAAAGGCAAATGCCCAACTTAGCTCATCTGTTTTCATTACCAGCTTGGGCCCCACAGCACCTTGTATTTGCTACCAGTACAGTCTTTTTTTTTTTTTTTTTTTTTTTTTTTTTTGGTATCAGGGATATCCTCAGTCCTATTTTTTGCATTTTATTTAGAGACAGAGTCTCACTGAGTTGCTTAGCGCCTCGCCGTTGCTGAGGCTGGCTTTGAACTCGCGATTCTCCTGTCTCAGCCTCCCTAAGTGCTGGGATTACAGGCGTGCACACCTGTGCCCGGCTCCAGTAGAATCTTTGTTGCCTGCTTGCCCCTAATTGTCGACTGCAGGGTCAGAAGCTCACCTGTTGCACTACTATCTTCAGCTTTTGAGAGATGGAGGGCGCTGGACCAGGCTGGAAGGGTAGCCCTGGGGCTGGCGGCCCTTAAAGGGATAAAATGTCCTGCTCAGTAAGACCATAATGAATGTCTAGTTGAGTGAAAGCATAAAGGCACTGCAGACCATCTGTGCCCTCTGCCCCAGGGAAGCACTTTGGAGATGTGGCACCTTGACTGTGAATCCGAATTGGCCCTGCCAGAACTTTCTTAGCTGATAAGAAAGTTTCTGCCTAACCTGTCCTGTCCACATGGATGGCTCTCCCTGGGTTGTGTCTGGATCTGGCACAAGCTCCACTATGGTCCCTTGACACAAAAGGATTCTGCCTCAAGGAGACATAGCAAAGCGTAGTAAAGATGTGGTCTCAGCAACCCAAGACAATGGCAAGAACCCCAGATAGACACTCTGCCTTTGTTCTTGTCACCTCTAGTCACACCAGCTCTTTTTACTAGTCACATTGCGTTGATTCCCACTCAGTTGTGAAACACGAAGACCTTTGGATTGTCATTTCATGAATCTTTCTCAAGATAACCCTGCCCTTACCTAAACTGAAAATCAGATACCGAAGGCTGCGCATGGTTCTGGGGGTCATCAAAGGCCACTTCCCAGACATGCAGAGAAACACTCCTTCAAACATTCCCACGAAATTTATGAGCTAATGAGGAAGTTTACACTTATCTCATTTACTTTTATATTCAGTTCCTTGCTCCAGTCTTCCAAAAATAGGCTATGGTTTTGTCAAAAGAAACATTAATCACCTTTCCAGTTTTATGTCATTCACAAATTTCTATATTTTCACATGTATTGATACTTCATACTGGTTATGCATTTTGCTTACCAAGGTAATTCGTTATCATTGTTGAAAATTCATTGTAGAAAATTCAGGAAATACAAAAAGCATAAAGAAAATAATTAGACACCCTGGATGCCCGAAATGGGCAAAAAAAAAAAAAAAAAAAAAAACTAATTTAAAAATGGGCAAAGGACTTGATAAATGTTTCTCCAAAGAAGATATACCAATAGTCAGTATGTATCTGAAAAGATGCCTAATAGCACTAATTGTTAGGGAAATGCAAATCAAAACCACAATACCCCAAATTCTCTTTTACATCCACTGGGATGGCCATAACCAAAAAGAAGGTAATTAACATTAGCAAAGATGTGGGTAACTTGGAACCCTCATACATAGCTGATGGGAACTAGTGCAGTCACTTTGGAAGACAGTGTGGCATTTCTTCAGGTTACCATTTGCCTCAGAAATTCCACTCTTGGGCCTATGGATAGAAATAATGATGTATATCCACACGAAAACATGTACGTGAATGTGCATAGCAACATTATTCATAAGAGCCCCAAAGTAAAAATATCCCAATGCCTATCCATGAATGAGTAGAATAAAATGTGGTGTATATATATGCACAAGGGAATGTTATCTGTCAATAACAAATGATATATTGATATATACCACAGCATGGATGAGCCTTGTAAACATGCCGTGTCCAAGATGCCAGAGACAAAAGGCCATGTATTAGACCATTAGATTTATATGAAGTGTCCAGGGTAATCTAATCTGTTGAGATGGGAAGCAAATTAATGGTTGTGCAGAGCTGAGAAGGTTTGAGAAGGGGTGTATGAGGTTAGCAGTCCCTGCCCCAGAGTGGTGGGCTCCCCAGAGTCAGTAGCAGTCACTATGGTCTCTGGACACAAAAGGATTCTGCCTCAAAAAGACAGATTGTAGACAACTGCACGGCCGCGCGGCTCCTATTTCGCCGAAAGCGTTTTGCAGGAGACTGAGCGGTTTCAACAATGTCGGAAACGGCAGAGCTGTCCGAGCTGTATGAAGAGTGCAACGACCTACAGATGGATGTGAGGCCCGGCGAGGGGGACCTTCCGCAGGTGGAGGTAGGCAGCGGGAACCGGGAGCTATCCCTGAGCCCCTCCCGCAACGGGGCCCTGCCACAGCTCGAGGAGGAAGGCCGAATGGAGGCGGAGGAGGCCCAGCCAAGGGCGGCGCCAAAGGGGAAACGCGGCCTGGCTAACCCGCCCAACCCTGGGGAACAGCCGGGCCCAGACGTCGAGAGCGAGAGCGAGAGCGAGGACGAGGGCGAGGAATTTGATGACTGGGAGGATGACTACGACTATCCCGAAGAGAAGCAGCTGAGCTTCAAGACTGTCAGTTAGCTTTTACCGAAGAGCTTTTTTCACTTATGGGGGTCAATCGTCTAACCGAAGAACTTGGCTGTGATGAGATTATTGATAGAGAGTAGTTAAATGCTGATAAGAGGAGGAAACTACGTGAGGAGAGACCCACCTTTCCGCTGTTCTTTGGGTTCATTCCAAATAGTTCTGTGCCAATGAAAAACTTGACCTTCCAAAAAAAAAGTTGTTTTTTTTTTTTTTTTTTTTTGATTTTCAGAATACAGGACAAAAGGACAGTGATTGCACAGTTGTGAAAAGGCAAAGAATCATGAAAGAAAAGGAGTCTTAAGACTATTGAAATCCGTTTTCTGAGAATGTCCTGAAACACCTATGGCTTTGACTTTGTTACTGATTGAGATTATTTTCCTCCCATTGGGGAAGATATCTTATTTGTTAGTCTGGTTTTAGAAGGGTAAATCATGACCAAGGCAAATTGCCGATCCAGGAGCCCACTGATACAAATTCTATGAGGGAAAAAAAGAAAACATACAAGATATCTTGAGTTATTTGGACTGAAAACCTGTTGAGAAACTCAAAATTCTATTTCGTGATTTAGCCAAGTCGTGGTTAATAAATACTAAATTTGCAGGGTAAGATGAATTGAGTGTTCATTTACAAAAGGATTAGTGAATTAAAATATATATCACATGTGCTATATCTTAAAATGTGTTTCCAAGAGCATCTGAAATTTTGTACATGTATTTTGATCATTTATAAAGCCGTGATCTATAATTCAGGAAAATCTATTGTGACTTTTAAAATAAAAAATTAGTATCTTTTTACAAAGTTTCAAATTAAGACATTAAAATGTATGTGAAAGTACAAAAAAGACAAACTATTTCTAATACCCTTATATACTAGGGAAGTTTTGTTTTGCTTGCTGTTTTTTATTTAACTTGACAGGTGAAAGACTAGTTGAACTTTGTATTGTAACAACCGTTGGTGAAAATTGTCAAGTGAAAGGAAAGCCTTCTATCTTTAAAAAGACTATATGCACAATTATGATGTCAACCTTTGAGGGTTTTAAACCTGCCCAGAAATTCACCCCAGTATCTGAAGTTTCCCTCTGTCTCGTCCTCTAATTAAACTTGTTATTGTTTATGCACCAGCATTAGAGATAATAAAATTTCTTATTATGTGTAAAAAAAGAAAGAAAGAAAAAAGACAGATTGTATCTTGTATCATTCAGGGGAAATAAGGGATCTGCATAATTAAAATGGAAAATGGGGATGGTTGGAAGGTGGGCACGGCAGTAAGGGATAGGCCTCAGAGGAGGCAAGAAGTTATTTCCAGCTGAAACATCAGGAAAAGGCTTCCAGAAGCAGGAAATAAGTATCCTTTCAGATAAGATTGTGACACATGGTAACAGATAAGATCAGAAGGAGTTCAGATTAGTCTTCAAGCTCCTTGAGAGGATAATCAGTTGACTGATTCATTGCTATATTCCTGGTCCTCAGCTCAGGACCTGGCTTGGAGCAGAGGCATAGTAAAGAGCGAGTGACGGCACGAACGAAAGAACAGTAGGGAGATAAAAGAGGATGAGTAAGGTGCAGAAGTGGAGGGGTGCCCGACAGGTCTAGAAAATGCAGTCTTGTCCAGTTTGGCAAAAGCATTAAGTTTGTGATGAGGTTTTCTGGATGTTAAGTTCCCTAGAGGGCTGCTGGAACTAGAGGATGAGAAGGTAGATTATTCATGACTGGGAGTCAGTAAGTGCTGTCTGAGCAGAGCCGAGGCCTGGTCAATGCTGTACTTTAGAGAGGTGGTGCTGCCAATCCACCTGGCAGCTAGATTTGAGGGGTCAACCTGGAGCTGGGGCACCAGGGTACAGCCACTTAGGGAAGAGCTAGTGGGGACTACACTAGGCCAGTAGCAGTGCTTCTGGAGAAGGGATCAAGGCAGAGGCCCTCAGCCTCTTTCCAGGCATTATGAAAACTGTAAAAACAAGTGGTGAGAAATATTTGACCTCTTCAACAGAACTATAACTAGTAGAGGAAGCATTTGGAAATAAAAGTGGTTTGTGGTTTGAAGTGGTAACCACATGTGTTATAAAGGTAATTGAAAGGAAAATGCCAATTGGGGGCAATAAGAGACAGGAAGACACAAGCCTATAACCCCATTATGTGGATTGGAGTTCATCCTATAACAGGTGAATCCTGGACCATGCTCATCCTCCCTTGGTTCAGCTCAGGATGAACAATGATCACTCCAGGACCAGGCTTCAGGTAGAGACAGGCCTCTCTGTCTTTTCCTGAACACTTGCTTAGCCACGTGGCATACTGGTGAGGGCCTGCTTCCGACTCCTGCCTTGTACTAGCCCAGGCAGGACAAGCACTAGTGGAAGAAGTAAGAGAAAGACTTGTTCTAATTTAGAGACTTTTAATTTAGTGGTTGAGAATATTGATTCTGGGCCTGGGCCATACCTACTCAAACCCAATTCCATACTTGTTGCTGTGTGAACTTGAACAGGTTACTTAAGTTCTCTGTGCTTCAATTGTCTCATCTATAAACTGGGATGAGTGAATATACTCACGGAGTAGTTAGGAGGATTACATTCATTAATAGAGTTACAATGCTTAAAAATCACATTGTATATAGTAAGCATCATATAAGTGTTTGCTATTATTATTGTTATTGTTACCACAATAGTCAATGGGACAGAGTGTTCTAAAGTAGAGTGTTTCCTTTTTGTTGTTTTTGTTGTTGCTGCTTTTGGAACTGGAGAATGAACCTAGGGGCATTAACCACTGAGTTACAACCCCAGTCCTTTTTATTTTTTATTTTGAGACAGGATCTCCCTAAGTTGCTGGGGCTGGTTTTGAACTTGTGTTCCTCCTGCCTCAAGCTCCTGAGTCAGTGGGATTACAGGTGTGCAACACTGTGCCCTGTTTAAAGTGGAGTATTTCCTATCACTGCAAGGACAAGGTGATTGCAAGGTTCAGTTTTGAACCTTGAGCTTTTGGTGTTGGAGAGACATACAACTAAGATTATACACTAATCAGTGCATTTATTTAATGCCATAAACATTTACTTAACAGCTAGTGTGTGCCAGACACTATCCTAGACCCTGGAGACAGTGGGATGAACCAGGCTGTCCCAGTTTTCAGGACATGATAATCAAGCAAGGACAGAAGGTAGGTATCACCTCTGGTGTGCTAAGTGCTACAACATCTGCACATAGGAAGTACAGAGACAGCCAGAGGAGGGTCATTGCAGGATTCTTGGAAGAGGCTGTATGAAGCAAGGTCCTTGGGGCCACACTCAGGATAAGAGTGTGCAGAGTGAGGAGGATCTGCCTTGTTGGTCTTTGAGTGAGGAAGGATTCTGGCTTCCAGCATGGAGAGTCAGTTTTCCTTGCTGTTCTTAGTTGGATCATTTGGACCATTCCCTTCCTTACTCTTTTTGGAAAGATAATCCTTGTCAGTCTTGGAGGTTTCTCAATCTCTGCACATGCTATGAGGTTTTTTGGCCTCAATCCTTTCATCTTTTGGTTCAGGAGGTTGGGATATAAATTTGTTGGTTGATCACAGCAAAAAACAACTGCATTCCCTGCATTACTAAGCCCATGTGGCCTAAATCAGCAGGCTAATTTCTGGTGCTGTGTCCCTGAACAAGAAAGACTCCCCCAACCTTGGTGTGTTCCTTCCCAAACATGTTCCTCTATTGTGAATTCCAATGAGTTTCAAAGTGACCACATTAAGGAGTAAAGCCCCAGGGAACTGGGAGAGGGGTGGATAAATAATAAAAAAGAAAACCACACACATACCATTTTCTAGATAATAAAGACAAGCGTGCACACACCCTGTCATCTCAGGCATGAATAGTTCATCATGCACTTAGAAGGCCCTGTCAGGAAACCCTGCCAAGTTTCTTGTTCCCCTTCTTGGATCCTATTCTTGCCCGCCTGCTCTCTTTGTGGCTTGGTTAGGCCTTTTCCATTCTTCTTGTCCTTTGTTAAGAAGCTTCTTTTAGCCAGAAGCACACATTTGGGAGACTAAAGAGGTACAGAGCAGGAAGAAAGCTGCAGTCACAGGTTTTCCCCCAGACTGTGACTGGGAAGAGGCAAGAACACATCCACTGGGTTATTTTCCTTGTATGCCCCCACCAAAATGACTCATGCTGCCTTGCTTTGGGCAAGCCCTCCAGCCTCTGTCACCCTGTGGGATATACAAATCAGGGCATGCACTCTTCCTTTCTCTAAAGAGGGAGTCTCATTTTCGCTTGGTTGATGATAACAATTCAGATGCAATTACACGAAACTCTCTAACAAAGGTCCCCATGCCAAAGGAGAGGGAGTTACCAACCAAAGAAGATCAGCAGGTTGCCAAGAATTACAAAATGCCAGAGACTGGGCAGTGTCTGAGCTATGCTCTATAGTCCTCCTGCATTCAAGCTGGAAAGCTTTGCTAGGAAGAAGGCTCTGAGGATGGACTATTCTCAAAAGGTTACCTTGGAGGGAAGCTGTTACTTTGTCCTCCAGAAATATTCCATAGCGTCAGAGACTGAGAGCTGTGTGGTGTCTCTACAGGTCACCTCAGATGCCTGCACTCAAGGTTTACTGCCCATCAGAATTACCTGCATTGAGGGGTTTGCTGCCCATCAGAATTAACTGTGTTGAGGGGAGTGGGGCAGCAAAATCCTGCTGCCCAGATGCCCCCTCTGGCCTGTGACTAACATTAGAGTCTCTGGGCATGGGTCCTGAACATCAGTCTTTTTAAAACTCATATACTTTCAATGTTCAGCCAAGTTGGAGAACTTCTGATTTGGACTCTTGGTATTTGAAGTGTTGCCTGTAGAACTCTCTAGAAATACACATTCTCAGGTCTCACTTTAAACCTACTGAATCTTTTTTTTTTTTTTTTTGGTACCGGGAATTAAACCCAGGGGCACTTGACCACTGAGCCACATCCCCAGCCCTATTTTGTTTGATGTAGAGACAGGGTCTCACTGATTGCTTAGCGCCTCATCGTTGCTGAGACTGGCTTTGAACTCGCCATTCTTCTGTGTCAGCCTCCCAAAGTGCTAGGATGACAGAGGTGCGCCAGCCACTGCGTCCGGTTCAGAATCTATTTTAACAAGATCACCAGGTAACATGTATGTGCATTAAACTTTGAGAAGCAGTTACTTTTTTAAAACAATCTGCCAACAATGGGCCCAGATTCTCTCTGCAACTACCACATGGAGCTATATAATAGCTACCCACTTTGAGAGGGAACTTCACACTCCAGTTTCCCAAATTTCTGACCCGGAAGGTTCATTAACTTCTGTTATCTACCCTGCTCCTTTCAGAATTTGAGTTTTTATTATTATTGTGATAAAATATACAGAAAATAAAATTAACTATTCTAGTGACATGCAATGCATTCATAATTTGTGCAACTGTCACCATGATCTAGTTTTAAAACACATTCATAATCTTAAAAGGAAACATCATACCTTTTATGCAGTGACTTCCATTTCTACCTCCCGCCAGGCCCTGGCAACTACTAATCTGCTTTCTGTCATAATGGGTTTGCTTAGTTTGAATGTTTCATATAAATGGACTTATATAATATGTGGCCCTTTGTGAACAGCTTCTTTCACTTAGCATAACGTTTTCAATGGTTCACTCATGTTGCAGCATGTATCAGCCCTTCATTCATTTTTGTGGCTGAATAATATCCCATTGTATAGATATACTACATTTGTTTACCCATCCATCAGCTGATGGATATTTGGGTAGTTTCCATTTTGGGGTTAGTGCAAATGGTGCTTTTTTGAACATTTGTATGGAAGTTTTGTTTGAATACCTGTTTCTAATTCTTTGGGGTATATACTCAGGAGTGGAATTGCTGACTCATGTGGTAATCCTAGGTTTAAAGTTTTTGAGGAACAAAGAGTTTTCCACAGTGACTGCATCATTTTACGTTCCCACCAACAATGTAAGAGGGTTGTAATTTCTTTACATCCTCATCAACACATTGTTTTCCATTCTTTTAAAATTCTAGTCATACTAGTGGGTTTGAGGTGGTATCTCCTGTGCAATTGATTTGAATTTCCCTAATGGCTAATGATGAGTATCTTTTCATGTGCTTCTTGGCCATCTGTATATCTTTTTTGGGAGAACGTCTATTTTTTTGTTTTAAATTGAGTTAATTGTCTTTTTACTGTTGAGTTGAAATAGTTCTTTATATATTCTGGATACCAGACCCTAATCAGGTATCTAATTTGCAAGTATTTCCCCCCTTTCTGTGGGTTAACCTTGATAGTGTTCTTTGATGTACAAAAGTTTTAAATTTTGATGTTCAATTTTTTAAAACATTTTTTAAGTTGTTGTTGGATCTTTATTTTTTTCATTTATTTATATGTGGTGCTGAGAATCGAACCCAGTGCCTCACGCACGCTAGGCAAGCGCTTTACCACTGAGCCACAACCCCAGCCCCTCAATTTTTTTCTTCTGTTCTTTGTGCTTTTGGTGTCATAGAATTTGAGTTGTCTTTTTTTTTTTAAACCTGGACAAGATCAGTAGATAGGAATTAAGAGGGATCTGAGGGGAAAGGGAATGAGGATGATTTCACATTTTTATCTCCAGTTCAGCCAGAAGATCTATACGTTATTTTTACAAGGTTATTCAGCTATATACATATACATAAACATCTATATGTGATAATATACATGGCAGTCAATTACAACTGCTGGTCTGTACTTCTCAAATTCTAACCCTTGGATATTAGTTGGAAATCTTAGTGTGTCAGATTGGTCTTTCTAAAAACTAGTCTTAAATGATGTATGCAGTGATTAGAAAATAATATTTTCTGGTTTTAACTAAATTTTATGCCATAAGGAAAAATAAAATTCTTGAAAAACCATGCTGTTCTTCTTTCGTTTAACTTACTACACTTTTGGGAAGTTAGTATATTTGGCCCCAATCCAAACCTACTGTCTACCTGGTCATCCAGCTCATCCACACAGAAGGAAAAATCCATAGAAAAGATAGCCTACCTTCTGCATATCAGCCTTGTTACCAGGTACTGACATCACACAGCAAGTGAAAATTTGAACCATGTCTTCTCATTTCAAATATAAGGGCATCGGTCCAACATAGTTTGATCAGTCATCCACTGGTCTATGTGATTACTACTATTACAGTTACTACTAACTGCTATCATTGTTTGAAGCTTTCCATGTCCCAGCCAGTGTGCTGCCATCTCATTTTCCCCATGATAATGGTTCCATAATCATTTACCACTGAAGAAACTGATTTAATAACTTGCCCCAGGTTACCCAGATTGTGTCAGCGCTAGGACTTAATCTTTTGGGTGTGCGTCCAATGCTCATATTCTGAATCTCCAAGCGAAACTCTGACTTTAAGGACGCCCAAGTCCTGCCCAGCAGGTGTGAGCGAGCAGGTAGGTACCGGCTGGCAGGTAGGTAGTCCCAGCTTCCGCACAAGTTCAGACCCCACCCACCGCCTGCCCTTCCGCCCCGCCCCCTCAACTGCGCAGGCGCACTCCTTCCTGAGGCCGCCTCAGTGAAGGGGTGAGAAAGCGGTGCTGGCGTCGTGGCCTGCGGTGGGCACGCCTCCACACGCAGTGCGCAAGCGCGAGGCCGGGCCGAGATCCTGCGAACAGAACCGAGATGGCGGCGGAGGGTGTTTCGACTGAGGTGGCGGCTTCGGAGCAGCCAGAGGAGCTGCCTGCCTCGGTGCGGGCGAGCATCGAACGGAAGCGGCAGCGGGCACTGATGCTGCGTCAGGCCCGGCTGGCGGCGCGGCCCTACCCGGCGACGGCGGCTGCGACCACTGGAGGTTCGGGCCCTGGCGGCGCCTTCTCTTTCCTCCCGCTCCTCTCTCTTTCCCTTTCTCTGTCTCTCTGGTCCCCTGACAGGCTCGCGCGGCCGGGTTCCGGGTGCGCGTCCACTCTGCTCACTTCTGCGCTCAGATCCTCCTGCAGTCCCGGCAGGAGTCAGCCTGGGTGCCCTGTGGAAGCGTCCTGCCCTTCCACAGAGCGATTCCGCAGCAGGACCCAGGCCTGCTGACTCCCAGTCCTGGGCTTTCTCCCTGCACCTTGGCTGCCCAGCTTCGGTCTTTCCTTCGCGGATGCCGCCCCCGCTGGGAGGTGCCATCCAGTACCTGTCAACGCCTGTTGTCCTCTGCCTGCTGCGCTTTCACCAGCCACACAGTGGCCCTTGTATAAAGCTTTTAGAGCTGTAACTCATTTAAAATAATAAGCCAGCACCTGTACCCTCGTTCATTCGTCCAACCAAAAGCGACTGAATGACCTACATTTTCATGGAGATAGGAGACAGCAGACAACCAAACCACTGCCTTCCTGGGCCTAACAGAGTAACACCTGTAGTGCCGCACACTTGTCTGATTGTCTAGTTGGATTCTCACAGACATCCTGGAAAATAAAAAGAGCAGGGTTTGGTATCCGTATTGTACTGAAGCAGTGATTGAGACCAGGAAAGGAAAGGGATTTACTCAGATTCAAGTACACGGGCTTATTAGGACTAGAACTTGGGTCATCTGACACTGGATTCAGGGCTTTTCTTTGCCCACCAGTTACCTCTACTCTATTAGGCATCTTTGTTATCCTTAGGAAGAAAGATTGTTATTCTTGTGGGAGCTAGGTTTCATTTGTCCCCTTTCTTACAGCAACCCCTGGCCACCTGCCATGCTTTTTATTTGTCAGTTATATTTAAAGGTGTTGCTCTTGGAAGTAATTCACCCAAATTATTTCCACCAAATCCCTCAAATCTTTTCCATCCCCACTTCTGCCTTATACCATGTTTTATTTGATTGCTGCAGTAATCTAGAAGTTTTTTTTCTATATTTGAATGTCATCCATCTAACTCACAGATCTTTTTGTTTCATATTTAAAGCCTTGCCAAAGTTTTCTGTTGCCCCATGATAAACCCTAAACTCACCTGACTCCTGCATATTTCCCCAGCCTTCTTTTTTTACCTTGTCAGTAGTGTAGCTCAGCTTTCCAGAACATGTTTTACCTTCTGTGCCTTGTGCCTGGAACCCTCAGCTCATGTGATTTCTTCATCACTGTAGTTGAAGCCTCTTGAAAGCAGATACTTAGTCTTGGGTTTGGTACTCTGTCTCAATCCCCTAACACAAGCATGATGCTAATTGATGCTCAGACCTTTCTTGACTGGGTGAAATGTAGGAATGCCTTGTGTCTTTTACATTCCTTTTTCCCCCACAACGTGGTCCTTGCAGTGACCTATCTTAATCAATAACCCTTATGTTTTATAGCAGTGTACAATTTAAAGTTGCTTTGATAATTGTCATTGAGTTAGCTGTTGTTACTGACTAGAAACTCTCCTTCTTGACTGTGTGCAGATAGAGAATCTGCTTGTAACAAAAGCAGGTTAGAGAAGTTTTCCAAGCCATTTGAAAATCCATGTATTTGTGTAACACTTTGTAATGTATAAAATGCTTTTCATAATCTTCTTGATCCTAATGCAGACCGTGAGACTTAGGTATACCCACAATTGTTTTACCATTTTCCAGATGGGCACATAGACATTGGCAAATAAGTACCTTGAAAGCATTTCTCCTCCAATTTGTTGGTAATATCTGAACTTGTACAGGTTCTCACTAACTTTCAACAGCCTGACAGAGTGTGTAGAGAAAGTAAAGAGTTCCAGTTCTAAGTAGATCCAGATCATGAAGGAAACTAGAAAATAATATAAGATTGGGCTGAGGCTGTGGCTCAGTGGTTAAGCATTTGCCTAGCATGCATGAGGCACTGGGTTCGATTCTCAGCACCACATATAAATAAATTAAAAAATAAGCTGAGCGCGATGGCTCAAGCCTGTAATCCCAGCACTTAGGGAGGCTGAGACAGGAGAATGGCGAGTTCAAAGCCAGCCTCAGCAATGGTGAGGTGCTAAGCAACTCAGTGAGACCTTGTCTCTACATAAAACACAAAATAGGGCTGGGGATGTGGTTCAGTGGTCAAGTACCCCTGAGTTCAGTCCCCAGTACCTAAATAAATAAAGGTCTATTGACAACTAAAAAAAATATTAAAAAAAAAGAAAATAATATAAGATGAAGCAAGGTTAGCTATCACAGTGTTGGGTAGGTTCAACTGGTAAAACTTTGGTGTTTTGGGGAGCAAATAAGTCTGTATATTCTGTTTGGATCCCACTCCTCATTTTGCTCACCATCCTGAGTTCTAGAACGGTTTTTGCACTTGAGAGAAATTACACTTGAGAATTTTAACTCTTCACTTATTATATATTTTGCAATTTTCCCACATCAGTTTGTTTGCTGTTACAGTGAATCACTTCTTTTCATGCTTCTCCTACCTCTTAAAACCCTCAAGGCAGTTCTTAAATAGACATTTCCCTAATTAGGCTTATCCTGTTTGCTCACTGTTATTTCTGGTTAAAATAATCCTCTTAAAGTGATTTTGACAATGTCTTGTAAAGTTAGTAGACTTTTAGTAAATATGGTATTATTATATCACTTTTTTTTTATAGGCTGTCAAAGATGCTGTCTGTCTTCCTGAGTCTCTTGTGCAGAAACAAGTTAACAGAGAAGGTCCGAGATAGCTGTCCTTAGAAAGACCTTTTGAAGGTTAGATTTTGGCATGTTCCCGCTGTTCTGTAACTGGGGGTTTACTGTGACAAATAATTTGCACAAACAATGTGATTTTTGCTAAATACCTGCCTAAATATCTGAGAGTCTGGGATTTTGGGATGTGGGAGTATGGTGTCCCTCAGCTTCACAAGGAAGGAAGCTCCTATGCTCACTCAGGACTCTTTATACCTCACCCTTGGCCCAGTGTAACTTTTTAATCTGGTTGTTCATTTGTATTCTTTAAAATATGTTTTTAATAAAGGATAAAAATGAGCATGGTGGTGAATGCCTTTAATCTCAGCTACTTGTAAGGCTGATGCAGGAAGATTCCAAGTTCAGGGCCAGCTAGGTGACCTAGCCAAACCCTGTCTCTAAATACATACATACATAGGTAAATGTAGTTAGATTTATTTTTTCCTCTGTGAGTTGCTGTAGCAAATTAATTATAACCCAAGGAAGAGATTGTGGAAACCCTGATTTATAGCCAGTTGGTCAGAAGCACTTGGGGCTTGCAATTGGCATCTGAAGAGGGGAAGTCTTGGGGACTGAGCCCTCATCTTGTGGGATTTGACTCCAGATAGTGTCAGAATTGAGCTGAATTCTAGGACACTCAGTTGGCTTCCATCAGAGAATTGCTGGGTGTGTGTGGAAACCACCCCACCACCCATCTTATATCAGAAGTGTTGTGTTGAGTGGTGTTTATCCTATTTCTAATAGGAACTGAACCTCAAATGTGCCTGGGAACTCAGAAAGATCTGAGCTCTGGTGGATTTGTTGCAGCCCTATGAGTGATCCTGGGCTTTCCTCCTCTAAAAAGCAAGTGAGTTATGTTAGATGCTTTCCAAAGTCCCATCTAAATCTCTTAAGAGTCAGTGTGGGGGCTGGGGTTGTGGCTCATTAGTAGAGCACTTGACTAGCATGTGTGAGGCACTGGGTTCAATTCTCAGCACCACATATAAGTAAATGAATAAAATAAAGGTCCATCAACTAAAAAATATTTAAAAACAAAAGAGTCAGTGTGGGGGCTGGGATTGTAGCTCAGTGGTAGAGTGCTTGCCTCCCATGCGTGAGGTCCTGGATTCAATCCTCAGCACCACATAAAAAGAAATAAAATAAAGACATTGTGTCCATCTACAACTAAAAAAATATTTTAAAAAAAGAGTCAGTGTGTACATCATTGGTAAAAGTTCATTTGCGCTGGTTAATTCATATCCATGATTCCCTAAAGATTTCTACATGGCTATGAAATGGGGTATAAAATAGAAAGCAAAAACTGGTATTAAACTTCTGATCATGAAAAGCAAGGTAGAAGAATATGAAATCTATGAAGATTTCTCAGTCACCAAGAACTGACCTGTGTTGTAGCAGTGGGTGCAACCCACCATGCCTCCAGAGTTATGCAGGTGCTGAGACTTTTATCTTTGCTGTAATTTTATTTCAACACACAAAACAGTTTTCAAGGCGCATGCCTGTAATCCCAGCACTTTGGGAGGCTGAGACAGGAGAATCGCGAGTTCAAAGCCAGCCTCAGTAACTGCGAGGTGCTAAGCAACTCAGTGAGACCCTGTCTCTACATAAAACCAAAATAGGGCTGGGGATGTGGCTCAGTGGTCGAGTGCCCTTGAGTTCAATCTCCAGTACCAAAAAAACCCAAACAGTTTTCAGTGTGTGCTGTGACATGCTATGAAAAAGTCTGAGAAGAGCTTGCTTAGACTGTGGTACTGAGTGGTACTCAGAGTCTTGGGAGGAGCAAAGATAGCAGCAGAGGGAAACTGGGCTTCATTTTGGGCATGAGTTTAGC
Source organism: Xerus rutilus (assembly GCA_028644305.1). Taxonomy (NCBI): domain Eukaryota; kingdom Metazoa; phylum Chordata; class Mammalia; order Rodentia; family Sciuridae; genus Xerus; species Xerus rutilus. The sequence goes on along the minus strand of CM053399.1, from coordinate 153,841,986 downwards.
CTTGTTCAGGATCCTGCTGAAGTCATGGCATCAACTGCTGGAGCTCCCCCTCTTTTTAAAATTGTTTTCGGCACCAGAGTTTGAACCTGGTGGCACATAACCACTGAGCCTCATCCCCTATACACTTTATCCTTTTTATGTTTTATTTTGAGACAGGGTCTCACTAAGTTACTGAGGCTGGCTTTGAAATTGTGATCCTCACTATTTGGTATTGTCAGTCTTCACTTTAGACATTCTAGCTGGATGTGGTGGCACACACTGGTAATTCCAGTGGCTCAGGAGACTGAGGCAGGAGGATTGCAAGTTCAAAGCCAGCCTCAACAATTTAGTGAGGCCTTAAGCAACTTAGACCCTTTCTCAAAATAAAAAACAAAAAGGTCTGGGGATGTGGTTAGGTGGTTAAGTGCCCCTGGGTTCAATCCCTGGTAATCCCCCATGGGGAAAAAAAAAGGGAAGGAAGGAACTGGTCATTTGAGACATTCTGGAGAGAGTATAGTGATATTTAATTATGGTTTTGATTTATATTTTCCTGGTGGGTAATGATGATGAAGATCTTTTCATTACTGGCCATTCCTTGTTTGCGATGTGCTTATTTACGTCTTTTCCCCTTTTTTTTGGTACTGGAGATTGAACTCAGCAGCACTTGACCACTGAGCCACATTCCCATCCCTATTTTGTATTTTATGTAGAGACAGGGTCTCACTGACCCTGCTTAGCGCTTCGCCATTGCTGAGGCTGGCTTTGAACTCGCGATTCTCCTATCTCGGCCTCCCTAAGTGCTGGGATTACAGGCTTGTGCCACCGCGCCTGGCTTTTTCCCTATTTTTTTTTATTTTTATTTTTA
>CM053399.1:153828942-153841042 GCA_028644305.1 Xerus rutilus | reverse complement strand
TTGGTACCGGGGATTGAACTCAGGGGCACTCAACCCCTGAGCCACATCCCCAGCCCTATTTTGTGTTTTATGTAGAGACAGGGTCTCACTGAGTTGCTTAGTGCCTCGCCATTGCTGAGGCTGGCTTTGAACTCGCGATTCTCCTGTCTCAGCCTCCCTAAGTGCTGGGATTACAAGCGTGAGCCACCGCGCCCGGCTTCCCCTATTTTTTTAAAGTTGTGTTATTTGTCTTTGGCTGATTTCTCGGATGTCATTATATATTCTGGATGCAAGTTCTTTATCAGTTAGATGTACTGCAGATAATCTTTCTTCAGTTTGCTTTCTATCTGTCACTCTCATAATGGTATCATGATATATGGAAGTTCTTAATTTTAGTCAAGTCCAGTTTAACAGTTTTTCTCTTATGATTAATCCTTTCTGTGTTCTGTTTAAGAAAGTTTTGGCTACTTCTGGCTTCATGAACCTTGGAGTTCATGAAGTTGTTCTGTGTTTTCTTCTAGGGGTTTTATTGTTTTACCTTTCACATTTATTACTACAATTAATTTTAAAGTTCTTAAAAATGGTATTGTTTGAAATAGGGTCAAAGGTCATTCTTTGAAAGAGCATCTTTTCCTGACTGTATTATAGTGGCACCTTTGTTGTAAATCCCAGCACCATTTATTCAAAAGATATCCTTTTCCCACTAAGAGCCTTTGTCATGAATTAAATGACTAAGTTTGTATAGGTCTATTTCAGCTCTCTTCTGTTACATTGGCCTATTTATCTTTGTGGTGATACCTTAGTGTCTTAATTAATGAAGGTTTAAAGTAACTCTTTTAGTTTGGTTGTATAAATCCTCCAATTTTGTTTCTCAAGATACTTGGAGCTCCTACAGGTTCTTTCTATTCACATGTAAATGTTAGAGTTAGGTTGTCAGTACCCCTGCACACGTCCCGCTACTGGGATTTTGACTGGGTCACTATGACTCTGTAGATTAATGGGAGAATTGAAATTTTTCCAATATTGGGACTTAAAATCCATATGTGGTATAGTTCTCCATTTATTTAGTTTGTCTTTGATTTCTCTTAGTGTTTTGTAGTTTTCATTGTAGAGGTTTTACACATTTCTTCTTAGGTTATTGTTAATTCTAATAGTATATTCTTGTGGACATTTTATATACATAATCACATCATCTGTGAATAAGTACAGTTTTTTTTGGAACCGGAGATTGAACTCAGGGTTACTCGACCACTGAGCCACATCCCCAGCCCTATTTTGTGTTTATGTAGAGACAGGGTCTCACTGAGTTGCTTAGTGCCTCGCCATTACTGAGGCTGGTTTTGAACTCGCGGTTTTCCTGTCTTAGCCTCCCAAAGTGCTGGGGTTACAGGCGTGCACCACCGTGCCCGGCTAAGTACAGTTTTACTTCTTTCTTTTCAACTTTTATACCTTTTTAGTTTTCTTGCCATAGTGCACTAGCTGGGACCTTCAGTACAGGTTTGAATAGAAGTGGTGATATGAACATTTTTGTATTGTTTGATGTATATCAAACAATACAAAATTAAATTTAAAGAAAGTCTCTGTTTATGCACAAGGAACATACAGGTTTACCCAATTCAATTGATAACCACTTTTATTTCTTTTTTGTAGGCATGGCTAATGTAAAAGCAGCCCCCAAAATAATTGACACAAGAGGAGGCTTTATTTTGGAAGAGGAAGAAGAAGAAGAACATAAAATTGGAAACATTGTTCATCAACCAGGTAAAATATGAGCTTTGAAGAAAAAAGTATCTAGATTAGTTTTTTTAGTAATGTGCATAATTCTTAGCATATTGATGTATTTAACATCATTATTTAAATACCACAGTTGTTTTGATCAGTGAGTAGTTTATAAGAGTGATGTAGTTTATAAGAGTGTTTGGCAGTTTTAAAATCAAAGAAACACCCATACATATGGAAATTATTTAATTTATGGTTTATGTACACAAGGGTTGATGTTCTTTATTGTTATATAATAAGCAAAGACAGGCAATATATTGACAGCTAAAATAAATACTCAAAATTATCTTGATAAGCTGGGCATAGTGGAGTGCCTATAGTCCTAGCTACTCAGGAGGCTGAGGCGGAAGGACTGCTTGAGCGCAGGAGTTTAAGACCAGCCTGGACAATAAATACAGTGAGACCCTGTCTCAAAATAAAATCTTTTATTTATTTATTTATTTATTTATTTATTTATATTTTTTTGGTCGTAGATGGACGCAATATCTTTATTTATTTATTTTTATGTGGTGCTAAGGATCGAACCCAGTGCCTCACGCATGCGAGGCAAGCGCTCTGCCACTGAGCCACAGCCCCAGCCCATCAAAAATAAAATCTTGATAGGCTGAAATGAGAAGCCAGAACACAAGAGATAAAATTTAGGATATTCTTTTATTTATGTCTGGAGAGAAAAAACAATTTACAAAGTAGAGGAAGATCTCACATAGAAAGATATAAATCTATTACCTCAGGTCAGTGCTTCAATAAATCAGTTATATATACACATATCCTTACGGTGAGAAATACTTTCACACTCTGAAACAGATAAGAAATTTTATTTGATCATCGGTTTGATAGCCAATAGTGTAATACAGAAGCTTAAAAGAACTAGTCCATATTCAGCTAAGGCAACAGAAATGTTTGTTCACAAAGGTAGATGGTAGCCCTGTCCTATTCCCTATATATCTAAATTGTTATTTTCAGGAGCTGAGACTTGAAGGGTTAAAATGTTTGTGCTTATTTTGGGTGTCTTATTTTGAGTGGGATATAGGCAAGTATATAGTGTCTGAAATAAGGTGACCAGAATGCAAATCTTGAAATAAACATATGAGGAACAGTTGTCAAAACTGTTAGGTTTAACTTGGAGAATACTTCAGGCTGCTTGCAAATGCAAGAAGTACTTTTCTGGGACACAGAGGCACACAGGTTGCTCTTACTGTGGTTTTTTTTTTTTTGAAGACAGAACTTGAAACAGTGGATGACAATTACAGAGAAAGATACTGCAGCCTAGTAAATTAAAGGTGTACCTTAGGTGTATTTAGCAGTTAGTGCTTACAGAGTGTTGGTATATGTATTGTGTGGGCTTTACAGTGATCTGAAATGGAGAAGCTTCCTAGCCACATGGATTTCTGCCTCCTAATAGTAAAGCTTTAGAGGGATTCAGAGATTGAAAAATTTGACCAAGACCACGGTGATGTAGAGAAGCAGCCCTGCCTTAGGAGGAAACACATTAAATTCAGGGACTCCATGATTTTGTGGATATGAAGACTCATTATAGAGCCAGGAGTGGTGGCGCACGCCTGTAATTCCAGCACTTTGGGAGGCTGAGACAGGAAAATTGCAAGTTCAAAGCCAGCCTCAGCAACAGCGAGGCGCTAAGCAACTCAGTGAGACCCTGTCTCTACATAAAACACAAAATAGGGCTGGAGATGTGGCTCAGTGGTCGAGTGCCCCTGAGTTCAATCTCCAGTACCAAAAAAAAAAAAAGACTCATTATAACTATGTTTTTATAGATTGCTGAGTCCACCATGGGCTGTAAAGCCTATGTTTTCATTTAACAGTCCATGAATATTTGTTGAAAACCTACTACTGTGCCTTGTTGCTTGACTAGGATATGCATGTGGCATTTGGCATTGCTGTTATTCATGCATTGATGTGCTGCTGGCACAAAGGACTCTGGTAGTAAATTAGTGCCAGTTAGAATAGTGTCCCTTTTGGGTGATAAATTATAAAAAGCTCCCCTTTCCGTAGACCAGCATAACCTGATCCTGGGCTCATGGCTTAACAAATGGTCATGAGTGGCATTGTGACCCCTGTGGCCAGATGCTTATGCACAGGGACTACTTGTACAGATTTATGTGGCTGACCAACATGGGTAGAGGAAAACGAGCATTCAATGTTTTCTGCCACTTTTCTTGTTGTTATTGTTAATTTTGAAAAAGTCTGTTTCTTTAGCATAGAGAAAAATCAGCTTATTTAGATCATTCAGCCTTGCTGCCTATAAAGCACAGCCTGATACTTCTAAGATCTAGAACAGTGGAACATCAGAATCATTAGGAAGGGTTTGTTAAAATGGATTGTTGGGCCATCCCTAGAATTTCTTTTAAGTTAGTGGGTCTGAGGTGGGGCCTGAGAATCTGTTTCTATCCAGTTTTGAGGAGATGCTGTTGCTGCTGCTGACCCAGGGGCCACAGCCTTAGTCTAGAAGATGAAATCCCCATGGGGGAATGCACCCCACTACCATGGGGAGAACAGTGTGCAGGTCATTCACTGTTCATATTATTGTTTTTTAAAGTATTTATTTTTAAACATTGTGATAAAAGGTACATAACATAAAATTTTACCTTTAACCATTGTAAAGTCTACAGTTCAGTGTCATTAACTCCATTCATGATGTTGTATGACTGTTGTTACCATCTAGCTCTAGAATATTTTTTATCATTCCCAAATGTAATTCTGTATCCATTAAGCACTAACTCCCTATGCAGTTAACATTTTGATATCTTTTTTTTTGAGACTGTTTTTGGTATGTGAATGAGAATGTAATATTTTTCTTTTTTTGTGGTGCTTGGCATTGAACTCAGGTCTTCATGCATGCCAGAAAAGTGCTCTACCAGTGAGCTGCATCCCCAGCATTTTTCTTTTATAAAAATGTTGAGAATATTTTCTCATTTTGAAATATTTTTTAAGAGCTTGCTTTTCAGTGGCTACATAATGTTCTATTTTGTTGCTGTATGATGATTCATTTAAATTCAGTCCATTTTGTTTATTGTTTTCTCTATTCTAATAATTATTGCTACGGTGAATATATTTGAAGGTGAACTTTTGTACAGATCTCTGATTCACAGCAATAGAGTGACTGAAGAATTTATATTTCTTATAAGTTTTGACATTTTTTTCTCAAAGTTAAGCTAGGCATCATGGCACATGCCTGTAATCCCAGTGACTCAGGAGGCTGAGGCAAGAGGATCACGAGTTTGAGGCCAGCCTCAGCAACTTAGCAATGCCTTAAGCAACTTTGCAAAACCCTGTCTCAAAATAAAAAATGAAAAAAGGCTGGGAATGTGGCTCAGTGTTTAAGCACCCTTAGTGCCAAAAAATCAATTTCTCAGTACCAAAAACATAAAAAAATAAAAAACAAAAAAAGGTTAAGCTAATAAGGATGGAAAGAGTAAACAAAACTAAACTAAAAGCAAATAAACAAATCTTAACTCTTTTTCCAAATGAATAACATTACCATGCTACAGGGGAGAAATAGGCAGAAAGAATGAGTCCAAGTCATTTATAAACAGTATTTGACTATATATTCTCAGTTTTGGGTGGGTGGGATGGGAACAGGGGAACTATATGATTTCTGAGCTCATTTTATAGAGTGATATGGGGGAAGCAGACAAATAAATATCTTGATGTTTTTGGGAGTCAGGACTTTCACTATGGAAGAAGAGTCATACAAATATAGAATGGGAGATAGAAAGAAAGAACCCTGTAGGTGGATGAAAACTGTCATACCTGTGAACTCATGGTTTCTGTAATATGTATGTATGTCTGTGCATGCATAAGTGTACATGTATGTGTGTGTTTGTACATGTGCATGTTTTCTAGCTCTGTCCACACAAAGGGCCTTGGACCAAAGAGACCCCAGAAGCAGTGAGCACACCTGGTGTTCAGATCTTGGACACCCATTAAAGGAGCCAAGACTGTTCAGAGAAATAGCTAATTCTGGGTTTGGGGAACATGGCTACAAGATGTTTGGACCACTACACAAGTAACGCAAGAAAATATTTAAGCGTTCAAAAACGATGAAGGCATGTTACAGGGACGCAGGAGGTACTGGCTAAATCTGAGACAGTGTAAACCCCAAAGTAAAAAAAAAATCTAGCTTCTCCCTACCTAGACAAGTTTCTGAGCTGGGTGTTGAGGATGCCTGGCTAAATAGGATCTCTTCTCTCAAGGAGTTTATAATCTAGTAGTTGAGGCAGCTAAAGAGCGAGCTGTTTGCTTAGTTGGTAGGGGATGGAATGGAGGGAAAAATAATTTTTCCATTTGGAAGTGAATTCTGTATGGACTGTCTTCTGCTGTTGCCTCTTTATTGCTCTGAACCATGTTATATAATTGTGCCCTGTCACCCCTGTGTGTACCTTCCTCTCCCTCCTGTTTTGGGACTAATCTCCTTTGTACTTTGAACAGTATTGTAATAGACAGAATAATGGCCACCAAAGATGTCCATGTCCTAATTGCCCTGAAGCCTGTGAATATATGACTTTACCAAGCAAAAGGGACTTTGCAGAAATGATTCAGGTTAAAGGCCTTGAGATGAGGAGATCATCCTGGATAATCCAGGTGGGCTCTTTGTAATCCCAGGTCTCGCCAAGGGCATGTGGTTACAGAAGGATGAGTGATGCCACATGAGATGCTCTGTCCTGGCTCTGAGGGCCGAGGAAGGGGTCCTGAGTCAAGGAATGCAGGCAGTCTCTTAGGAGCCTCCCCCAGAGCCTCAAGAGAGGAGCTGAGCCCTGCAGACACCTTGATTTTGGCCCACTGAGCCCTGTCAGACATCTAAAGTACAGATCTGTCAAATGATAGACTTGTGTTGTTTTAAGCCACTCAATTTGTCATGACTTCTTAAAGCAGCAATTTAACACTAATACAAGTATTGTGCATATGGTTGGGATTCAGAAGTACTTGCTGAATTGATAGATGCCCTCTCCACCCTCATATTATTTTGTTTGTTTGTTTGTTTCTCTTTTTTTTGATAAACATAAGATTATTTAATCAAGATTTTATTTTGTCTCTTATTTAAAGGTATTTGTGTCAGGCATGAAATACATGATGATAAACTAATAAAATAGAGGAAAATTTATTTGTTCAAACTTACAAAAAATGGAACTTACAGGAATTCATCTTCCTTTTTTTAGGACCTGTTATGGAATTTGATTATGTAATATGTGAAGAATGTGGGAAAGAATTTATGGATTCCTATCTTATGAACCACTTTGATTTGGCAACTTGCGATAACTGCAGGTACTTTTTCATTTTAGATCATGTTCTTAATTGCTAAAGTTATTTCATGTTCATGTATAGGTTTAGGGAGAAACAATGGTTATGTGTTTGGATTTGATATTTTTCTTAGTAATTATGGTTTTTATTTGGGGGCCCCTAAAATTTCTATGATTTCCATTTTGCCAAAGAAATATAGGAAGTCTGTGTTCATCAAAGCTTATGATGTGACCTGGTTCTGCTACAGGAATCTCCTTTCTGTTGTTCTGGTCCCCGCTCCTTCATCTCTTGGTAGTGGGTTCCTAATTCTTCTCTTCACCCAGCCCCAAGGATCCCTGTTTCTTATTTTGTACTTATCCCAGTGTGTAGTTACCTTGGTTGGAGGGCTGTGCAAGAGGAGGGTGGCTCAAAAGACCTTTTATTCACCTTTTGCTCCTCTTGTGAAGAGAATAGACAAGGAAAAATCATACTTCTCTGTCATTCTTTTTCTTCTCCTAGCCTCTCTCTTCTTTTTAGAATACCCCTTTGTGCTTCTTATGCCACTTGGCTTCCTGTCCTTACTCAGCTGGGTCCCATGTTGAAGACTCTTGCACAAGACTTTGTACATGGAAAGTCCGGTCATGGACCCTCTGGCTCTTTTTTTTTTGGTATTGGGTATTGAACTCAGGGGTACTCGACCACTGAGCCACATCCCCAGCCCTATTTTGTGTTTTATGTAGAGACAGGGTCTCACTGAGTTGCTTAGCACCGAGCCGTTGCTGAGGCTGGCTTTGAACTCGCGATTCTCCTGTCTCAGCCTCCCAAAGTGCTGGGATTACAGGCGTGCACCACTGTGCCCAGCTGACTCTCTGGCTCTTACCTTTCCCTGATCCAGCTTTGTATCTGTAGCCCTAGGTCATCTGGCTAAAGTACCCACCCTGGGGGAATCCCTGCTGCAGACATTGGGAGCCCCAGTGGCTGATTTGTTGCTGAGTGGAATCCTCAGTGCATAGAGGGTAGGAGATGATGGCCTGGGCCTGTGGCAGATATGTGACTGGACATGTTCTGGCACTCCAGATGGAATCATCAATTATACACTCATTTCCTGCTGACCTAGTGGTGAAGTTCTAGTATTATCATCACTTTCCTTAAAAGCCACTGTAGCTTTGGGGAACTGGAGCACCGCATATAATTTTGTTTCCATGAGAAAATAGAAGCAATTGTTGCATCAATTTAAAGAGAGTTGTGTCTGATGTGCAGATGTTAATTCACAATAAGGAGCTGGGTAGGGAACAACAGAAGTACTTTGAATTAGACAAAATGGAATGAAGGGAAGGGAGGAGGAATGGGAATAGGAAAGAGTAGAATGAATGGGACATGACTGTGTTTGTGTATGAATACATGACCAATGTAATTCTAATCATGTACAACCAGAAGAACAGGAAGTTGCACTCCACACATGTACATGTCAAAACACATTCTACTGTCATGTTCTAAAAAGAACAAAAAATACCTGCTAACATTTCAAGTCACAATTTTTTTGATATTTTCAATTTGAGTAGTTTTTCAATCTTACTGTGCTTTCTGTTCGGTTATTCAATAGAAAATATAGCTATCTAAAGGCAATGATTAACAACATTTACTTTAGAGTTAATGTCATGGCTTTATGCATATTATATTTCCTGGAAACTCTCTTTCAGTAGTTATATTAGTATTGATATGTGTAAATCAATACATTCAGCAATCTGTGTGTGTATATATATAGAAAAAAAAGAGAGTTGTGTAGTAGTCTGGAAACAATATACTTTTATTTAACATAAAGTTCTGTTTCCTTCCAGCATCTATGAAGATTATGGTTTAGTACAGAAGAGTCTATATATCCTCTCCTATATATAAATAAATTAGCTTTCTTAAAGTTAGTCCTAATTCTCCATTGGTTTTCTGATAGAATCCTTTGATAGAACCTTAGGTCTCTCCTCCCTGACCTCTATCTGCTCTTTTCAGTAAAGGCCAGCTTCTTTCATTGGCAGTGTCTCTAGTGTCCTGTTTACTTCCAAATCCAATGGGCTCTATCTTCAACCTTATCACTTCTCACCTCTGTCACTACTGCCTTCGTCTAGGCCGCCATCAGTGCTTGCGTGGACTCTGCAGTGTTCTTCTGACTGGTCTCTGCCCTGCCTCCCCACTTTTGCACCCCTAGAGTCTTTTCTCCATGTAGCAATTTGTTCAGAGCTTTTTAACTTTTAGTGGTTTCTAATCCATTAAAACAGTGCTGTCTTTACTCTGCTTGCAAGGCCCCTGTGTGTCTGGTTACAGGTGCCTCTTCCTGTGAGCTCCAAGTGCACAGTACCCTCCTGCCCAAGAGCCTCTGCACTCCTGCATCTGTCTGCTACAAAGGTTTTCTCTGGTTGTTGACTTCACTGGGGCTCTGCTGATGTCCTGTCATCAGTGGCCTCTGATTACTCTCATACCTGGACATTGCTGTCCCTTCACTCTGCTCTATATTCCTATAACACTTTTACCTGCGATTATTGATTTGTTGACTGTTTTCTAACTAGAATGGAAGCCTCATTAAAACAAGTCTTTACTTTATTTCTCATTAAAACATGGTTGTATCTTTTGAACGTATATCAGGCATGTAGATGTACCAGGCATGTAGATGGAGAACAAATGAATGAGAAGAACTGTGTAATTGCTTTAGTCTCCATTTTTGGCTTGTTTTTGAAAATGTTCAGAGCCAACTGGAAATTCAGCTATGTTGAGGGCATTGGACCTGGCATTTTATATTTTCTTTTTTATGTATTACATAAAAATATATTATATATATTTTTAGTTGTAGATGGACACAGTACTTTTATTTTATTTATTTATCTTTATATGGCACTCTAACAAGTCATTTCAAGTCCTGTGTGGAATAAGAGGGTCTTTAAAGAAATTCTTAAATAGTTAAATTACATGGGTCTGCTGCTAATATAATTTCTTAGAACAAGTAACAGATAAGGCACTTTTCTGGTAGAATTTTTATGTTGCTAATTTGAACATGGGAGTTTCAGGCAGGAACAAGTGTTTTATATCTCTTTTGGTGTGCATGCCCCTTGGTTGCTGGGCTCTTTGAAAACTTAGTTTATTTAAAATAACTAGTTAATATAATGGAGTTTAATCTGTTTTCAGAGATGCTGATGATAAACACAAGCTTATTACCAAAACAGAAGCAAAACAAGAGTACCTTCTGAAGGACTGTGATTTAGAGAAAAGAGAACCAGCTCTTAAATTTATTGTGAAGAAGAATCCTCATCATTCACAATGGGGTGATATGAAACTCTACTTAAAATTACAGGTCTCTAATGAATTATATTTGTGAATTTTCAATTCTGGTGTAAGTGAAATTTTGACAATAAACTAGTTGTAATTAGTTCAATTTTTGCTTACATAGAGTGAAAAGGATCCTTTTCTTATTTTGCACATGTCACAGACATAATGTTTTCTTTTTTTTTTTTTTTTAAATTTTTTTCTTTAGTTGTAGATGGACACAATGTCTTTATTTTATTGCTTTGTATGTGGTGCTGAGGATCGAACCCAGGGCCTCACACGTGCGAGGCAAGCGTTCTACCGCTGAGCCACAATACCAGCCCCATAATGTTTTCTTATTTGCTTTCTGCTGTGGCACTTTGGAACAAATGATGTTGTTGGTGGGTGATGTTAGGAGTATGATTCTAAAACTAAAAAAGTTTAAAACAGGAGTCAGACCTCATTCCTCATCCCCAAAACCACATCTACTGGGGAAAAGAGATGCCTAAACTCTAACTTGTACTTGGGGATACCACCTAGAGTGCTGTCAATCTTCCATGTGCTCCAGTATATCTCAGAACAGGTCTGCATGCCTCTTCTGCCACAGGCAGGTTTCAGGCTGATGATGTTATCTGCTTAGTGGCTGGGGCTGCTAGCATTCACACCAGTTACCTAGAGTCACAGCAGCTTCCTGTATCTGCTCCAGAATGCTTGAATATCATAATATTCTCTTTGTGCCATTATATGAAAATACTAGGAGGCATTGCTTGAGAGCACAGTTTCATTTGGAATAAACTAGAAATTCCCCTATCTTTAAATAAAATTGAAAAACCACATTGTGAAACAAAATATATACTGAATTTCATTAAACACAACCATTAGGAGAGTCACCATGCATTTTTTAAGTAATACTATTAAAAATAAAAAAATGTGGATAATTAAACTGAGCTAGGTATTCTTATCACTTGGAGGTTTTATTTTATACTTACTGAAATAGTGCCATTAGAATTTGTTACAGTTTTCTTGCCATATATCATGCATGCATATATATATATATGAAAATGCAAATACAAATGATTTATATAACTATTCTTAACCGCTGGGCATGGCAACACACCTGTAATCCCAGCTACTCTGGAGCCTGAGGCAGGAGGATCACAAGTTCAAAGTTAGCCTCAGCAACTTAGTGAAGCCCTAAGCAACTTAGTGAGAACGTATCTCAAAATAAAAACTAAAAAGGTCTGGGGACATAACTCAGTGGTTAAGCACCCCTGGATCAAACCCCCTCCCCCCCCCCCGCCCCACTCACCAAAAAAAGATATTCTTAAATTTCCTCATTACATTCAGAGTGCAGTTCTTCTGATCCACATTTTTTTTTTTTTTTGGAGGAGGGTACTGGGGGTACTCAACCACTGAGCCATATCCCCAGCCCTTTTTTGTATTTTATTTAGAGAAGGGTATCACTGAGTTGCTTAGTTTAGCGCCTTGCTGTTGCTGAGGCTGGCTTTGAACTTGCAATCCTCCTGTGTCAGCTTGCCGAGCCGCTGAGATTACAGGTGTGCTCCACTGCACCTGGCTCTGATCCACTTCTTTTTGGGTACCAGGGATTGAACTCAGGGGGCACTCAACCACTGAGCCACATCCCTAGCCCTATTTTGTATTTTTTTTAGAGATAGGGTCTCACTGAGTTGCTTAGCACCTCTCCATTGCTGAGGCTGGCTTTGAACTTGCAATCCTCCTGTCAGCCTCCTGAGCCGCTGGGATTACAGGCATGTGCCACCACACCCAGCTCTGATTCACTTTTTTATTTATTTATTTA
>CM053399.1:153593751-153828842 GCA_028644305.1 Xerus rutilus | reverse complement strand
GGTACTGGGGATTGAACTCAGGGGCACTTGACCACCGAGCCACATCCCCAGCCCTATTTTGTGTTTTATGTAGAGACAGGGTCTCACTGAGTTGCTTAGCGCCTCGCCCTTGCTGAGGCTGGCTTTGAACTCGCGATTCTCCTGTCTCAGCCTCCCTAAGTGCTGGGATTACAGGCTTGAGCCACCGCGCCCGGCTTCTGATTCACTTTTTGATTCACTGTTTTTAAAGTCCGTTACAGACACTGGTGGTGTGGCATTTTCAGGAATATTAAAATGTGGAAAATATGATGTTTTAGCATTTATGAAATACAAGTATATGACTTTATAATGTTAAGAAATGTTGGGTTTGGCTATACTAATTGATATTCCCCATAATATATATACATCATGAGAAGTATCCTGAGCATAATTTTTACTACACGGGACTATTGTTTTAAAAAATGTAACAGTATATAATCCCGTGTTTGAAAACTAGAATGAAGACTTTTTAGGTCACATAGATACAAAAGTTTTTTTTTTTTTAATTCATATTCTACAGATGAGAAGTTAGTCAAGTGGATGGAAGCCAGTGTTGAGCCAGGAGGAGATGAATAGTAGTAACTGGTGATTTCCTGTTGGAGATTTTTGGACATGACCTCAGATTTAGGTTGATATGGCTAATGTGTCAACAGACTTCTTTGGTGAGCCTGCCAAGATTCATCAAACCCACTGACCACAATGTCCTTCTGTGGATTTCTATGTCAAACATACAGAGACTGCTGTTCCCTTCATAATCTAATTCAGCATACATTTGTGAAGGGTTTCTAGGTTTAGATAGATATGCTATTAGAGTTGTTTCTAACTGGTAATATTTAAAGTCATTTAAATTTCAAAAAAGTATAAATTTGTGCTTGATTTAGATCATTCTTTGGTACCCATAGATTTGATAATTATAATATTTTGCAACTCTCAATCACAGCTAATTTAAAGATGACTGTATTATAGATTGTGAAGAGGTCCCTTGAAGTTTGGGGTAGTCAGGAAGCATTAGAAGCAGCAAAGGAAGTAAGACAAGAAAACAGAGAAAAAATGAAACAGAAGAAGTTTGATAAAAAAGTAAAAGGTAAGTAGCTACATTTTATATCATGAAGGATTGTTTTACTACTTTAGCTAGATTCTTTCTTGTTAAAGATATGTCACTGATAGATTGGAAAGTGGTTTTTCAGAGATTGAAGAAAAAATGACTTGAAACTTGCCCTCAGTATATTGGTGTTTGAGGTTTTCAGTTTAAACCTCAAAGAACTGCATTTCTATGTAAGTCATCCTCTTAAGATGAATCATGTTTTATGTAGGAATGGTGTTAGGATTGAGGATGGTACTCTGGTCAAGAATTTGGCATCAGTTAAATCTTAAATATGATCACTAGTTTTAAAAAAAACAAATACTAACCAACAGACCTCTCTGATTGCTTAAAATGAAAAAATAGTGCTCCAAGTCTTAGCCATTGCAGTGAAAAGGAACTTTCTGATGTCAGCTAATCTAACTTTATTTTATATATGACTAAAAGACCTGGGAAGGTAAAACGACTCATTAAATGAGACAGGACTAGAATCAGCCTTTCTTGACTGAAAGTGTTTATTTGTACAATCATTCCTCCATCTGTGCAGGTGTCTCTGCATGTGGCTCTCTATTCAGTTTGTCGGGAGGGAAACTTCAAATCATAATAGAGGGTGATAGGCACTGTGGTAGTGATGGCGGAGACAGGGTGCTAAAGGAGCAGCATCCTTTAGCTTTTCTAAAGGATTTCTAAAAAAGAGAATTTAAGAAATAAACACAAATGTTCTTCATGCAGGTGTACAAAGTGTGTTTGGATGGCACATATTTGTGTACATTTTGGGTTATATTTATACTAAATGGATCCATTTAAAATGAATGTGCTAAAAACATTAAATGAATGTGCTAAAAACATTAAAATGAATGTGACTTTGTACTGAGGTTTTCTTTTTTCTTTCTTTTTTTTGGTATTGGGGATTGAACTCAGGAGTACTGGACCACTGAGCCACATCCCCAGCCCTATTTTGTGTTTTATGTAGAGACAGGGTCTCACTGAGTTGCTTAGCGCCTCGCCCTTGCTGAGGCTGGCTTTGAACTCACCATCCTCCTATCTCGATCCTCCTATCTCGGCCTCAATGGGATTACAGGCATGTGGTGCCACGCCCGGCTGTACTGAGGTTTTCTATAGCAAACTATGCCATAGAAAAGCATTTAATGGAGGAATGTTCCCACATGAGCCACGCAGCACTAAGCATATACACTTAAATATTAGTGTGATATTCAGATAGCAGCAAGGACCAGTTGAGAGGATTCAGAAAGACTTTTTAAAAATTTGGCCTTTTCTGTAATCTTTTGTGTGTTCTACTCCAGCCCTTCCCCTCTTCTAGGAGTAAGGATTGCTGCTGACAAATGGAAAGGGAGTCATGACAGGGCATATTAAGGGGTGTGAAAGAGGAGGTCATAGAGGCTAACTATCTACTAGCCCAGGGTTGCTGTTAATCCAGCTGCCTGAAATCACCCCCACTCGTCCCTGTCTGCTGCTTTCTTTCAACCACTGTCCAGATGGTATTTGGTGTAGACAATAATATATATGGATAAAAATAAGGCATTAATTAGAAACTTGTATCTGTAGTGATATATTTAATTTTTTTGGTGTGATATTGGGGATTGAATTTAGGGGCACTCTACTACTGAGCTATAGCTCCAGCCCTTCCTGGTTTTTGAAACAGGATCTTGCTAAGTTGACCAGGCTATCCTCAAACGTGTGATCCTTCTGCTTCAGCGTCCCTTTTTAGGATTACAGGCATGTGCCACCACACCTGGCTTGAAATATTTTTAAAAGGAGGGCTATTTGTAATTTTTTATAACATACTAATTCTGTGGTTTGGTCAAAAGGTTATCTAATGGAAACTAAATTCCTTTGACTAAAAGGTTTAAAGAAAAAGATAACAGGCATATATACTTAAATATTAGTGTGAACAGAACTTTTGAAAAAGATTTCCACAATTTTCATTGGTATTCTAAAGAAATGTAAACTTAAGTATAAATTGGCTTTTTATCACTTTAGTAAGTAGTTGCTGTTAATCATCTGATTAGTTCAAATTTTCCCTTAAGTTTTTCACAGATGTAGACTCTTAGAATTGGTTTATTTCCATTCATTTCTTGTTTGAGTAAAACTTGCCTAATTTAGAGGGAAGTGGTTACATGAGTGGTGTATTTTTTTTTTTTTTCCACATGAACATGAATTCTCTCTCTGTGGACATTACTTCATTGTCCCTTGAGTGTCCGTGTGCAGAGGTGAAGCCTTCTTGAATTATGGCTGCCTCTTGTTGGTTCCTTCTAGAGGATGGTGTTTATGTGCCCTACCTCCTGACTAGGCACATAGAGTAGAAACAGCTGACCATGCTGTTTGCTCAGAATGGAGAGGAATAAAACCAAGTTTAAAGGTTCTTTAGTTGATGGGGCTGGGGTTATGGCGCAGTGGTAGCGTGCTCGCCTAGCATGCGTGAGGCACTGGGTTCGATCCTCAGCACCACGTAAAAATAAAATAAAGATGTTCTGTCTGCCTACAACTAAAAAATAAATATTAAAAAAAAAAAAGTTCTTTAGTTGAAATCAGAACCTGAGTCCTCTTGGCCTTCTGTTTTGATCATAAAGAAACTGACACAAAGTTTCTTTCTTTATGGAAGGTTTCTTACTGGCTTCTAGAATATGATCTTCTACATTAGCAGTTTGAGAATTGAGCTAGTTACAGAAAGAAAAAAAGTATAAATAGTGTAAGGTGTAGAGAAAGATATGGTTTGTTACAGATCTCTTAGATCCCAGAAGGCAGAAGTGGAAATGGTGCCATCGTTGCTGCTTAACTTAACTGGGTTTCAAAAGATGGCAGTATGTGTTGGCCTTGATACTGGACGAGAACTTGGAGTTAGTGTAACATTTTGTCTGCCTGCCTCCTTTCCAGCAGTAAGGTGGAGGTGAGGCTTTCAAGTTATACTCAGCATACTCTTAGTACTGGTAGAGGATACCTCACTAAAAGAAGGAAAATAAACTAGTCTTCATTGTTACTATGCATTTTCCCCCAAGAGGTGGGTAAGAAAATCCATTTTGAGGCCCCCTGTTGTGGACATTGTACATGTGGGGCATACAGTTATATTCATGACTATTTGGGGGTTTATCTGAGAGGAGCTTGAGGGACACAGTGCCCCATTCTCAATGCCCTATACTCAATGGTTTTAGTTGATGGAGGATAAAATAAGGTCAAAGCTACATATGTTGTCATCTTTCCTTATTATAACTTCCCTCCAGGTAACAAGGGGCACCCTCAATCAGTACTTCCTTCCCTCCCATCCAGTATTAGAAGCATCTGGTCTCTCTTAACTAATTCTTTTATAAGTTTGCTTCATAAGCAGCATTGGGTTTCTTTGTATACAGATGGCCTCTTTGCAAAATTAAGATATTTAAAACTAAAAAGTGTTACAGTGGTATATTTTTCATTGAAACAAGGATTTAGGGGAAAATCTTTGGGGGTAATATAAGCAATTACTTAGAGTATCAGTAGCAAGACTAGTGATGTGGACATTTTCACACATTTCCAGGAGAGGTAGCAGCACTCTGTGTTGGGAGGTTCTAGGCCAGCAGTACTAGGAGGCCATTACAGTTTAAGCCAGTTTTGTTCTCTGGCCTCAATTTGGCTTTAGGGCTGTGCAGGAAGTCGCTCTGCCTCGGTTCCCTTTGCTCTCCCAAGGCTTGTTATTGTCTTACTTTCCTATCCTTCTTCCCAGTCTCAACTATGGATAGTTGATTTCTGCTTTCCTAAGTTGAAATAATGCAGAAAACATACCAATCTAAAAAATTTTCATTTACCAAGTGTTGACATTGTGCCGTGTTTACTCTCACATGCACTCATTTTGCTGACCCATTTGAGTTACTTGCAGACATTGTGATTCTTATAAATCCTTTAGCATGTTTCTCCTAAAAGTAATGACTTTTCCCCAGAACTAAAAACAATGATCACAAATTCAAGAAACGTAATGTTAATGTGAAGCTGTTATGTAGTATATAATCTATAATCAACGGCCCTGAGCTGTTTCCAAATGTAGCTTTTTGGTTATTGGATCCAGGGGCCATTCAGGGATGATGCATCTGAATGGATTCTTTTGATCTAGTCCTTCAACCTTTTTTATCTTTCCTGTGTGGACACTTGTGAAGTGTCAGGCTCTTGTGCACCACATGCCTTCACCTGGATCTCAATTTCATTGATGAGATTCAAGTGGAATGGATTTGCAGGAACACTCCTGGTCACCCCAACACAGACATACTGTTAGTTCTCTTTGAAGGGGTCAGTCTGTGCAGTTAAGGCTGTCTGCTGGATTCCACTGTCAAGGCACCCTTGACCTGTGTCACTAAATATAAGAAATGTGACACTGTGTGAATTTCATTCCTGTTTTACTCAATGGTTTTAGTATATAGGGATGTCTTAACTGAGTCAGTTATTACTAGGGTAGATATGATAATTGTTTCTTTCATTCCTTCCACAATTATTTGGCTTCTTTTGGGGGAAAAATATCATCTCCCCAAAGGTCCTTTTATTTTTACAATTCTTTTTGCAGTAGTAGGGATTAGACCGGGGGCACTCTATCACTGAGCGACATCCACAGCCACTTTTATTTTTGAGACAGTCTCAACTAAATTTGAGGCTGGTCCTGAATTTGCAGTCCTAAAGACTTGGCCTCTGGAGTTGTTGGGATTACAGGCCTGTGCCCCACACCAAGCTCCTCAGGCTGTTTTAAAAACATAAAAAAAAAAAAAAAAGTTTTCCCTTGGGGCCTGGGAAGTATTCTACCACTGAGCTACATCCCCAGCCACACTCCCTCTCCCCTTTAAAACATGTTGGACTGCCTCATGGATTATTATTCTCAAATCAGTATATTGTACTCCAGTCCCATCATTATTCATTTTGATACTCAAACTGTCCCAAATTTGGCCAGTGGGAATCCTCTTCCAGCTGGCTCCTGTCTTTTAAACTTTTTATTTAGAAATAATTTCAAACTTGCAGAAAGTTGCTAGGGCGATACAACAAAAGACCACTCTTACCCAGACTGATCTGTTGCATGCCACTTGATCTTCATTTGTATGCTCACTCTATATGCACACAGATATTTATTTTTTGGAACCATTTAAAATTATATACATCACCACTCTTGACCCCCAAGTACTCGTATTTCCTAATACGAGTATTCTCTTAACATTACTGTGTAATATTATTAACTTTGGTAAATTCAGCATTGGATTAGTATTTATCTAGTCTGCCATATACATCCTAGTCTTGTTCACTGGCTCAAAAATGTCTACTTTAGAACAGAATCCTTCTAAGAGCAGATACTGGCTTTAGCTACAAAGTCTTTCTAAACTCTATTCTCGACTTTTACAGCCCTTGTCTTTTATGATATTGACACTTCCTATGTTAGAAGTCTCTTCCCTTCCCCTGCCCTGGCTTTTTAATGTTTCTCACTTGGGGTTTTATGGCATTTCCTGCTGGTTAGACACAGGGTATGTAAGCATTTTAGGTGAAGGATAAATGCATCAGTGATGTTCCTTTCTCAGGCCTCACATCTGGAGACACAGTGTCCATCTGGTTAAGGATATGGACCCACCTTAGGCTGTCCATCTGCCAGCAACTGGCTGTTTGACCTTAGGCAATTTACAATTTCCTTCTGCCTTGTTTTTCTCATCTGTAGAACTGGGATTATAGTTGTTACTTAGAAAGTTTTGAGGATTAAATGCATTGAAAGTACTTAGAACAGTGCCTGGTATATAGCCATCATAATATTTTAAGGCTGATATTCCAAAGATTCAAGTAGTATTTTGATGCTACTTACCAAAGATCTATAATGCATTAAGGAAAAGGTGAATAAATGTTGGATGTTTATATTTATGGTTAAAATTATAAAAGACAGATCCCATACTCTTAGGTAGGTAGTACCACTGTCAAAGACAGAGATGAGCTGGTTAGATCACTGGTGAGAACAAAATGTAAAAAATCATAGTGTTGCTTTTTATTCATATTAGAAACCGAGAAGTTACCAGCTTATTCATTTGAAAGGAGTACAAAGTGGTTTCTTTAGATAATATGCAATGTGGACTTCTAAAAAATGATAGCCTTAAGTTGCTTTCCAAAGCATTTACTCTCCCCCTTTTTGTGGTAAAATGACTTAAACATGAAGTATGATGTAGCACAAAGAGTACTGGAATAAGACAACCTGGATTCACATGCTATCTTTGCTCCATTTCCCCACCTGCAAAATAAAATGAAGTAAAAACAAAACAACAAAAAACATTTTTTTCCTGCTGTTTATATTGTGATTCTTATTTTTAGGCTGTACTTTGTGGTAGTTATTGGCAACTCCTCCCCCAAAACTAATGCTGTCACTGTATAAAGTAGAGAACTTTTAATAGACATGTGGTCAACTGCACAACCAGTTTTTCTAAGATGAAAACACAAAACTTGCCTTGCCTCTTGGAGGAGCTCCTGACTTGTGAACCTGGGTTAAAAGACACTCCCCTTTCCTGCCATGCCATCCTTTCCCTAGGTCAGATATCAACAGACCCTCCTGTCACTTGTTTCTCTTTTGCTATAATTCTAACCACATACCCTTTTCTCTTTTTTTTTTTTTTGCGTGTGTAGGGGTATGTCCCAGGGTTTGAACTCAGGGACACTTGCCCACTAAGCCACATCCCCAGCTGTATTTTGTATTTTATTTAGAGATAGCCTCTTACTGAGTTGCTTTGGGCCTTATTTTTGCTGAGGCTGGCTTTTCTCCTGTCTTAGCCTCCTGAGCTGCTGGGATTACAGGTGTGCACCACTGTGCCTGGCCCCACATACTCGTTTCTGAATCTCTCATGTCATACTACTCTAACAATTAGACTTCACAAGCCAAGCAGGTGAAGTAAAAAAGCTTGCCAGATTTGTGAAATCACCTTTGGTGTGTCATAAAATTAAAATATGTGGTTTAAATACACAAATATGGCTGAAAGTCTGGATTTATTTTTGGGTTTGGCTGACAAACTTCTATTTTTTTCTTAGAATTGCGGCGGGCAGTAAGAAGCAGTGTATGGAAAAGAGAAATGAGTGCTCATCAACACGAGTATGGACCAGAAGAAAACATAGATGATGACATGTACCGCAAGACTTGCACTGTGTGTGGCCATGAACTGACATATGAAAAAATGTGATTTTTAGTTAGCTGACTTTTTAAAACAAATTTATATTTAAATAAAAGAAATTAGATTGGCTTTATTCAGAATTCACCACAATGTAGTCTTCATAGATGATATACTTGTACAAATGCTTCCATAATAATAATAGATGTATGGCTTAAGAGCAAGTTAAAGTCCAGCTGGTCTGGTAGAGGGCAGCATGTCAAGTCTGCAGGTTCAAAGTGGCAGGTCAGAGCTGCAAACTGAGGAACAAGAGAACAAAGCAAACCCTCCACTGGGGTAGAAGAGCAAGCCTTCAATAAAGGCCAAAGCCAAATGAATTGGACTCAATCCAAGAAACAATCAGGGATAATGGTATACTGCTGTACAAGTCTGTAAGGTTTTTAAGGACTACTTCTATCTCTAGGACAGTGAAGCAGCGAGGAGCCAATGCTGGAAGAAGTCCTAACAGCAGGAACAAACAAATGGTAGGAGTCTGGCCATGTTTTCTGTTCACTAAGGATTTACTATTATATACCTTTGCATTAGTGTTCAGACAGCTTTTCTCAAATGCTGAATTAAAATGGAAAACAGCTACTTTGAAGGTTGAATATCTGTTGATCAAAGATACTAAGTTTATCCTAAGTACTGCTGAGTGCCTTACAGTTATTATTTAATCCTGGGAGGAAAGGCAGCTTGCTTCTTATATAGCACTTATTTAGCTTCTATGCTTCTAAGGGAGGAAATGACAACCTAGAACCTCACTTTACCCCAAGCATTTGGAATAAATTTAGCTAGTTGGATTTTCCCTTAATCTTGTTCAAAGGATCATCAAGTAGTTGAGTATAGGATCTATGCATCATTATTGACAAAAATTCAAGTTGAGATAAACTGGATATTTTTCAAATTGTTTGACTTTTTAAAAAAAATTTTTTTAGTTGTAGATGGACACACAAATATCTTTATTTTTATGTGGTGCTGAGGATCAAACTCAGCGCCTCATGCATGCAAGGCAAGCGCTCTACCACTGAGCTACAATCCAGCCCCTTGACATGACTTTTTGTCCTGTCACTATAAACAGAGTAAGAAGTTCATGCATTTTCATTTTTCTTCCTCAATCTGCTTGGAAAAAGGCCAAAGTCAAAACAACTCAAACCCCAAGTGAGAGGTGCTTCAGACTATAATTACTAATTGTTCTCTACATAATAAAAATAGGAATGTTCAATGTATTTTTCAAGTATTAACTTTTCATATGTGCTATACTAAATATTAAGCTCAGTAAAATTGATTGTGAATGGGCAGCCAGACTTCTGTGAGTGGATAAAAGCTTCTCCTTTGACAAGAGAGTAACTAGCAGTTCAGGCTGCTGCTAAGAGCATCACTGCATGGTGGGGGATAAAAGCTCTTGGTACCAGATGAAGCCAAGTACAAATTGCATTTCCTGGCTGTGGACACCTTGGGCAAATTTCTCCATAGGCCTGTTTTTATCTGTGAAGAGAGGCATAATCATCTTTCAGAGCACTGCTGTAAGGATTTAATGTGGTCAATCTAGCACCTGGCACATTACTGCCACTAGTTAATTAGCACTAACTTAGGCCAATACAGGTAGAGCTGAGGTTTGCTTCTATTCATTCTTTCCTTCATCAATTTAAGATAATCCTGGTATCCAGCTATCTATCCAGGTTGGCAAGGCTTCTCATCTTTCATTTTCCCAGGTCTAGTTGTATTTTAGGGAAACACTATATGTTGTCAGTATATTGACAAATACATGTTAAATGGTACCAGTACAGTTTAACAGAATATTGATTCATTGCAAGGTAGGAGGTATAGTGGCATGCCATCTTTTTGTCTGTGTGAGCTTCCTTAGTGGGGAAAGCAACTACTGAATGTTTGCTCTTGCACCTTTATTTCTTCAAAATTCTTTCCCTAGGTCAGTTTTTCCATATGCATAGCTGTTGGACTAGGCACAGCAGAGTTCCATCCATGAACTATTAGAAGCACCCATTATACATGAAAAAAAGGATCAAGAAAGGAAATGAAAACCTACAAATGTCTCTAGAATGTGGATCAAGTATAACTAATTAACCTTTGCTAGGCAATGTGAAAATACTACAAAAGCAGTTTAAGGTCAAAGTCATCAATGCCTTGAAGGTTATCCACTGGCTTCTTGTGGACAGCAGCCATTTCAAACTATATACTGTGTGCTGTGATTAAGCAATGGGAAGGACAGTATATGTAAAATTTCCTTCCTTAAATAGTATGGTATTTAAAATTCTAGGAATTCCCATCTATTAATTGGACTAAGTTTTGTAGCCACCAAAATGTACGTCAAACCAACGTGACCATATATCAAAGCATGGAAAATGCTTAATGCATCATACACTTAGGAGGTAATGTTTAAAAAGTTCCTATGTTGTGCAAATGCACAAAAATATTACCAATAATTATAGGATTATTATTGTTTTAGTGAGAAAAGTCTAAAAATCCCAGAAATTTGAAATGTCAGAGAATTCCTTATATATAGATACATTATTTTACAAAGTACTCTTATTTAAGTCTCAGTAACATACAGGAAAAAAGCTCAGGAATTAGTTATTTAAATCAGGATACACAGAGACAAAACTCAAGCTGACATCTAACTCCAAGTACAGTTTCAGCTAATCTATGTCCAGTTCCACTTTAGCATGTGGCTCATTACATGATCTTGGACAAACCCCTCTCAGAGGCTGCAGGCAATGACCAGATGCTCTTAAGATCATGGTTCCCAGAATCACCTGGGGAGCTATAAGAACTGATGATGTCCATCTACCTCTGGAGATTGTGGTTTAAGTTTTAAAACGTCAAAGATTCCCAGATGACTTGATATGGACAAATTTCGGTATCATCACTCAAAATAGTAACACTTCTATATACTAAGAAGTAGTATCTCAAAATACTTAAGAAAAATATTTTGAGGAGAAAATTTCAAACGAAGGTAAGTATGCCTTCAATAATAAATCATTAATTTTAAAGTAAACTAAGATGATAAATCATGAAATAACCAAAGTTTAAAAAACATACTTTCAGTTTTATTTCAGCCATGACAGGTTATCCATGAGCTGTGAAAAGCTATGCTACCTGGTAATAAACCCATTGGTTCTATTTACTACTTTATAACGCAAGATTGACCTCTAGTGTTTCGTACACTTCAAATCTGTTGTGTTGTGCCTTAAGGAGAAAACATATCAAATGGTCACAGAAAAGTTGTATCTGTCACATATATAATACATCATGGTCATTGTCACATTGTTATCATTAAGAAATATTTGCTTTTTAAGGGAAATTAAAGGTACTTTCGTATTCCTCATTGTCCTTCCCCTTTGTTTCCTTTAAGAAGTGAAGGCTATCACAAGAAACCAAGCCTTCATACCATCAAAAATAAGACAAATTATTTTAAGATATTTTTTAAAAAATCTTGACATTAGGGGGGAAAAATACAACCCTTAGGCCTGCAGAGCACAGAACTGCTGGAACACAGCCAGGATATGAGGGTCCAATTCAGCAGTGAAGAGAAGGTTCTCCAGGGTCACCATGTATTGCTGGATTATCTGATGATGCTGCAGACACAGAAAAGGGGTGTTGAGGTCAGGAATAGTATGTAAGCAATCATGTAGAACATTTCCCTCAACAGCCCAGCCATGCTGTGGAACAAGAGGAGGTAGGAAAAATAAAGTAGTTCATGCTGACAGGAATAACAGACTCCTCAAAAGCCCAGCATTAAGAGAAAGTACAGGGAAATGTGGAAAAGGGGGTGTCCAACTGCTTTTCTAAACAATGCAGTTGTTATCGGCCTGTAACTCATGATGCCAGGCACCTGCTTGTGGCTACTACTAGTATAGGCTAGGTGTAGCAAGGTCTCTCCACTAGTCAGAACATAACGTGTTAGGACTTTCCCAAAGTGCTGGGATTACAGGTGTGCGCCACTGTGCCCAGCTCTCAAGGATTCTTATAGGTTAAAACTTTTCAAATTGGCAGCGACTTAAAAAAAAATCTAGAGGAACTCCTAATGACTTCTGCATTAATCATTTTGCTAAACCAAATAAATGAAGATTTAATGGGTTAGTGTCTAAAGATACAAAGAATCAGCTCCACTCTCTAACTTAAATCTAGCTAAGAGCAAGTGCTGACAGTTTTCTTTTGCAGAGAGACCTCAACTTACCTTGCTTCTGTGGGCACTGTTCATCATCTGAACATGAGATTTTTTAAGTACTTTTATAAATCCAATTACTATTCACTTAGCTTTTTTTTTTTTTTTTTTTTATTCTATTTTAGATTACATTCGAGAGCCTTAACATAGAAAATGGCAATTAGGCAGCAGCACACGCCTGTAATCCCCACATTTTGGGAAGCTGAGACAGGAGAATCGCGAGTTCAAAGCCAGTCTCAGCAATGGCAAAGCGCTAAGCAACTCAGTGAGACCCTGTCTCTACATAAAACACAAAATAGGGCTGGGGATGTGGCTCAGTGGTCGAGTACCCCTGAGTTCAATCCTGGTACCAAAAAGAAAAAAAGAAAAAAGAAAGAAGAAAATGGCAATTAGGAGTTTTTGTGATAATAAACTAATTTAAACCTAAATATTCTGATGAACAATAGCAGCAAATGGAATAAACTAAAGGGACTACATAAGCTCCTTGCAAATGTGGTGAGGAAACCATTGTGGCCAAGAGTACAGTGTTTATCATTTAAACAATATTCCTCACAAACCTGCAGGAAGATCTGCTGGAGCCTCTCTATACAGTTCTTATACCACGGTGTCAATATACTGGTTCCATCAGTTTCACATCGTACTAAGTGTTCAGTCAAGATCATGATAAAACGCTGGAAAGGAGGAATGAAGGTGAAACATTAGAGGGATAATTTTATACTTCAGAAACAAACTCATGGCAGAGACCTCCAAGTATGGCCCGTCCCACCCAGTCTTTGTGCTGTGTGCTCTAACTCTCATGATTCATGGAATACTGTCAATCTAGAAAAGGAGATGAGTAATTTGAATTGGTGTATTCTTTTGGGCAATACATAAAGATTCAATGTCTAAATTATCCTAGTAATATCACTTATGGGCCTTTAAGAAAATAATCAAAAACATTAAGAGGACACTATGAACAAAAATGTTCATCAAGATGGAAAATAATCCTCTAAATCATCAACAACAGTAAGTAATTAAATATGAAACAGGTATTTCAGTGCGAAGTACACAGCACAAAATTTGAGAATACATGGTGGCCTCCAAATACTGACATTTTCTTTTGTAAATTTTTGTATTAAAACTTTTCTGTAAATACGCATGCATTCCTTTCATAATTAAAAATAAGTTTAAGTGAAAGAAATACATTGATTCCTTTTACATGTCAGTGTGCCAAACCAGGTTACCTGAAATATGACGAGGAAGAGGTTCTTCTGCTCACTCTGAGCAGATTCCACTTTTTCCTGCAGCCTTTCTATTTGTTCCTCAAGGGCCCCGTCTTTCCTGTCACTGCTTCTGTCATCATCATCACTTCGCTGCAGAAGGCACAGAAACAAAAGGAAAATATTATAAATACAGTGTATTGAATCCCATTAAAGAAGGGGAAGGATTTTATTGTGTTAGGTCAAATGCTATTTAAAGACTTGTATTCTGCTGGGCACACACCTGGAACCCCAAGTACTTGGAAGGTTAAGGCAGGAGAATTCCAAGTTTGAGGTCAACCTCAATTTAGAAAGACCCTATCATAAAATTTCAAGAATATAATAAAAAAGGGCTGGGGCTTTTTTATTCAGGGGTAGAGCACTCCAGATTCAATCCCCAGTGCTGGGGGTGGAGAAAAGAAAAAAAGACATATTTATGGTAAAAGGCCCTTAGCCCTCATCCCAAAACATCTCAAGGTCCCCTTTTGGTTCAGAGACATGATCTTTTCACTCAAGTTTTATGGGTGCTTGCTAGGTCAGAGAAATGTAGTGACACTTGTCTTGGTAAGAGCAGTGGGGGTATTAACTATAAAATAACACTGTCTGACCATTTGTGTGCAGTTAACAATAGGGAGGTACCCTGCTTATCTTTCATCCCTAATGGACCACGTGGAAAAGATGGGCAGGCCCTCCTGCAGCTCATAGCCCAGGCTGCTCACTCTCATCAGAATAAGAAATGGCTTCAACTGACATGTAATAATTCAAAGCAAACTGTTCAAGACTCTGCTGGTAATAATGGGCTTAATCCAACCCTGTAGAGCATTAATAATTTCTTCCAATTTCACCTGAAGAGTACATAGCATTTAAATCAAAACTACACTGAGAGTTCATCTCATACTAGCAGGAATGGCAGTCATCAAGAATACAAATAATAAACACTAGAAAGGATGTGGAAGAAAAGGAACACTTTTACCCTATTGGTGGGATTGTAAATGAGTACAACCACTATGGAAATCAGTAGAGAGGCTCCTCAGAAGACTAGCCATGGAATGGGAACCATATGACCCAGCTATACCACACCTAGGTATTTATCCTGAAGAATTAAAGTCACCATAATACAGTGATACACGCATACCAACATTTATAGCAGCACAATTCAAAATAGCCAGAAACTATGAAACCAGTATAGGTGTCTATCAACAGATAAATGGATAAAGAAAATGTGGTATATATGCACAGTGGAGTTTTATTCAGCCATAAAGAAAAATGAAATTATGGTATTTGCAGGAAAATGGATAGAACTAAAGACCATTATGTTAAGTGAAATAAGACAAACTCAGAAAGTCAAGGAAAGTATGTTTTATCTCATATGTGGAAGCTGGAGAGGAAAAAAGAAAACAAAGGTGGGGGCAGTTCACATGGAAATCAAAGGGAAGTCAGTGGGAGGAAGGGATCAAGGTGTGGGAAGTAGGCAAGGCGGGGAAGTGCTAGGAGTGACACTGGTCAGATTCTACTGTGTGTCTATGAGTATGTAACAACAAATCCCACAATTATGTACAACTATAATACACCAATAAAATGTTGAGAAAGGGGGAAAAAAAGAAAAATGCCTATTGACATGTAGCTAAAGCAGCACTCTTGGAGAAGAATATACAGCATTTGCTTATTAGGCTTTCAAAATAAGGCAGAATAAAAGGCATGATTTATCTTCATTTTACTGAGGAAGGGAAAAGGTGAGAGATTAGATGGCTGAGTTGTACTTAGCTCTAGGTATGTTACATACCAGGTTTCTTTTAGCATGAAGATGAGTGTAACGCACAGAACCTAGAAAGCCTGATAATCCTTCTAGATACTACTTTACTACTAGGGTCCATCCATGGTAGCATTTCCCATTGTTCAAGCAAAATTATCAGAACCACTCACTAATTGTACAGAATTCTGTTTTTATCTTTACACACACCCGTTATGGGGGTCTTCCTTATATTCCAAGCACCTGGGCACAGTTGTCTTCCTAATCCTACACCAAAGTAAGGCTAGAGAATCATTCCTAACAGATCTTTTTGCCATAAAGGAAATGCTACAAAGATCCACAGTGCCAATTACAACAGCCACTAGCCACACATGGCTACTGAGCACTTGAAATGTGGCCACTGCAACAAGGAAACTGAATTTTAAATTGAATCTAAATAATTTTAGCTAATTTAAAATTTAAATAGTCACATTGCTAGCAGCTTCTGTATCAGCACATTTCCAGAGAACAATGTAGTATGTGGGAAATCTCTAGAGTGTGACAGACCTGAACCAAAACCCAGCCCTGTCGTTTACATGCTATGTATATAACCTTGAGCATTTTTTCCAGAGCCTCAATTTATACATCTAAAAAATAGAATGGCACGAGATATAGTATTTTAAGTTTGTGAGTGTATGTTTACATTCCCATGTGTATATATGTATGTCTACATGGAGACCAGCGCTTGAACTTCCTATAGATTCATATAAGTCATTAAACTTCTACTTTGGTAAACATGCTTAAAACTGGAAAGTACTATCATGGAGAATACCAGTAATATTATGCAAAATCACAAAATGCAGTCAGCTCCCTGATTCCCCTCAAAACAGCTAAAATACTAAACTTTTTATTACTATGAGAATTATTTTTGTAAACTAGGGAGTGTCTGTCCCATCCCTCTTCAAAGTACTAAGGGAGTGACAAGCATCTACCATCTTCTCCCTTTCCCCTTTGCACCAGAGACTCAAAAATAAAAGTTTTCTCTTCCCTTTTGGAAGTACAAACAAGAAGTTGACCCAGAGATGGTGAACTAGGGAAAAATAAAGTTCATGGCTTACACCATGCAGTACAGCACATAACAGACTACCTGATCCTTTCCCCTCTGCTTCTGGAAACAGCTACAGTACTTGGCCTAAGAAAAAATGAATTACCATAAAGTAACAGTCTTTGGATATTCTCCCCAGGTCCTGTCATACCTTCTTTAACCATTCTGAAATCAACACAGGACTTACCCGTTTGTGTTG
The DNA here is from genome assembly GCA_028644305.1 of Xerus rutilus. Lineage (NCBI taxonomy): Eukaryota > Metazoa > Chordata > Mammalia > Rodentia > Sciuridae > Xerus > Xerus rutilus. The sequence goes on along the minus strand of CM053399.1, from coordinate 153,812,156 downwards.
CCTTGCCAGTTTCTCTTTAGCTTCTTCTAGCTCTTTCTGGATCTTCAGAACATGTTTGTTCATCTTACGAATTGTAGAGTGCAAGATTTCCCAAACAAACAATCTTAAAGAAATATGGCATTTGGTTATTGTATGGTAGGCTATGCCTGTAGACAATAAAACCTCTCAAATTCTGTAATCTATTCCATCCTTATAAGGGCTGCTATAGCTTTCCCCCTTTGGGCACAGTCTTATTTCTCTAGCAACTATGATGTGTAAGCATCCATCTCCACTCATTAAACTCAAGTAGACGCAAGTAAGCTACCCGAGGGCAAAACTGCATCCTTCCATTTTCTTAACTTCTATCCCTTGCGTGTACATATACATGTTCACTGAACTGAAGCGGCAAACTATGAAAACCACTAACAGTAGGAGAAATAGATTTTCTCTCTTCTAAATGTCAACAGTAAATATTGAACTTAATCTGAGGCTCATTTCACATCCTTTAAATACTTAGCCAATTCTCTTGGGAGATTAGAAACTTAGTAGTTTATAATGGCTATCAACTACTAGGCTTTAAGAATGAGATAAATTTATGTCAGCTATCTTTATCATCAAATAGCACAAAAAATGAGGATTCCTTGCAGGTACTTTAAAATAAAGGGTTAATTTTTAAAAATACCGGCTTATTTTTAGGTCTATGAATTAGGCCTCCTAACCTCAGGATACAGCACAGAATAGTATTTCCTTCTATAAATTTTGGCCTGGATGACAGCAATCTGTTCATAAAGCTCTAAGTCTAGAATGTTAGCAGATAGGACAAAACAACAGAGTACTGTGACTGTGGTAGGGTTCAGCAAAGACTTTGCATAGCTAGAAATACTTGACATAGAACCGATGGTGCTCTTGAGCAATTAACTAATTCTAGAAGGCCTGGTTTAAATCCTGATTCTGCACTTAGTTATGTGACTCTGGGCAAGCTACTTAAGCACTCTGACATTTTCCTATTCTGTAAAATGTGGACAATCATGGAACCTCCTCTATGGTGTTGTGAGCATGAAATCAGTTGAAAAGGTAAATCACTCAGAATAATGGTCAACACATTCATGGGTGGTCAGTTTTCTGAGTGTTTGCAAATTTGAGAATACTCTTCTCTTGGCTGCATTTGTGATTATCAACTTGGCTGATCACACATTTGATCATACCTGATAGCCCTAAGGATTCAGTACATTTCACACCAGTGTCCTCTGGCAACAACAGATATAATGAAGAAATTAAAAGGCTAAGATGAATTTTTTGTTTTATGAATTTTTATGAATTATTTTACGAAGTTTGTGTTCTCTAAGAATTGGTATACATGTGGTCTCTTATACATGAGCTCCAAACCTAGTGAAGTCACGAGATAGTTCTGAGGAGAAGATCCAATTTGCTACTGCAGCACAGTCAACAATCTGTGTACGGATCATCTTATCCACGAGGACAGCAATCATCTACAAGGAGAAAAGAATCTCTAGAGTAAATCACCGAATAGTAGCCAAAATACTACTACTGCTACAAAAGTAAAATAGAGCTGTATAATTCATCTTTAGTGGCAAGGGAATTGATCAATCTGATCATTATGTCTTAAGATTTATCTTGCCCTCTGCTTGGTTCTAGTAGTCTAAGATATACTATAATATTAATAAAGATTAAAAGAAAACCTCTAAATGATAATTTTTTAAAAAAATTTTTAGGTAATGCCTGTTAAAAAAAGTATATAATTTCAACTGAATCCCCAAAACAAAAAAATATATTTTATCCTAGAAAGACTTAACTGTCTTATGAAAAATTTTAAATCTTTTTATAATACAGACTACAAAAACAATTATATTGAGGCTTGAGAAATACAGTGTTTATTTGTAGAAACTGGATAGAACGGACAACTAACTCCTACCAAACTAGTAGCCTGCCAAGCAACAAGCATTCTTACTGAATATTTAAAATGTGTTGATATCTTATAGTCCAAAACCAAATTTTAACACTTGCACTTTTTTTTTCTTTCTTTCTTTTTTGTGTGTGGTGCTGGGGATTGAACCTAGGGTTTTGTCATGCAAGGCAAGCACTCTACCAACTGAGCTATATCCCTAGCCCTAACACTTGCACTTTTAAGAACAAATCAAACATCACTCACAGCATCAAAAAAAATCATAGATTTTAACACCATTCTATAAAAAGAGTCAAATTTCAAGTTTTACAAATGAAAATACTTAATTGCCTTATCTTTATACCTAATCAGAGCCTCAACATGCTTAATTGAGTAATTTTTACCTGTGGATGGTTCCTCCAAACCTCAAACATAACTCTTAGCACATGTAATTTCCCCTCATCACTTTCCGCTAGAGTTTTGAAGACTTCATGAAACCTTTTGAAAATGGGGGAAAAAATACCACACATAATTAATCATTCAGCATTTTTGTTTTCAAAGCCTTTTAGATGTTACTCCATTTATAATATAATATGTAAGTACAAAATAACCAAATATTAACTATTAAGGATGAACGGTTAAGTCATAGTTGGTGATGGAGCTGCCAAAAAATCTTAAGAGAGGAATATCTATGTGCTCCTCCTTCTGTTGGACCCTGAAGTTAGAAAAAAATCTGTCTTTAGATGCCAGCCTTTGGGCAGCTCTCAAAAATGTAGCTGGCTCTCATTTCTGCTTACTTTTGTTTGGGAAGATGTTTAGACAGAGAGCTTCTGACTTTATAAACAACTACCCTGAGGACTTAGGTTTTCACCAAATTCTCTTAATGCATCTTCCATCTACATATGTAGACCACACATCCAGACCGAGAGAAGCCATGGGATAGGGAATTTAGCTACCACAAACCAAAATCCAATAATACCATTAAGATTTTCATATTAAAAATTTTTAGATAAAAATTATTACACCATTGGTGTTCACCAAGCTTGTACTTACTTTGCAAGAGCACTGAAGGAGTGGCTGAATGATTTGGCTGCCAAATGTAGCAGAGTCTGTACAAAGACCTCTATTTTCAATGGGTTAAAACTAAATCCTTCATCTGAAAAATATTTCACAGTAATATAAAAAAATAGGTACAGAAATTCCTTGGTGCTACATCTGGAATGCTAAACAGATGCCACATTCAAATGCTTAGTCAGATATTCATGTAACATCTTTCAGTACTAATAAATAATAAAGATGATCACTGATTTTAAATACTCAAAATACAAAACCAATCTTAATTCTTAGTTTTATAGTGCTGTTTCCCTAATTCTTCTATATGATCTATTTCTTTAAAAAAACAGCACTCATATTTCCTTATTCATATTCAGTCCATATGAAGATCACATATTACTTAAAAGCAAAAAGAATAAACACGTAAGCCTATGTTAAGATATACAATAGCGTCTAAATTTAATATCGCCATTTCTGACTTTATAGACAACTACCCTGAAGACCTAGGCTTTCACCAATTTCTCCCAATGCACCTTCCATCTACATACACAGACCACACATCCAGACTGACAGAAGCCATTCTCCAGCCACTGGTTACCCAGCTGTCCCAGTAGATTGTCATCCATTCTACGGACTTGCTTGTTTTGGTGCTAGTACACTGATTTAATTACTATAAATAAGTATATACATTTCACTATGTTTTAATATGTGATAAGGCAAATTCCTCTCATCACTTCTTTTCTTATCCATTTATTAATCAGGTAAACTTAGAAATTAGTTTGTCAATTTTCACACCCTTGCCCATAAAACAAAATAAAACTGCAATTCCAGTTGGAATTACATGGTATATACTCAGTAAATGTTAAACATTACTAAGTCTTCTCATTCAGGATCCTCTCTCTGATGAAAGCAAAGATGTTTTAAAACATCACTGACCAGCCTCAGCAACGGCGAGGCGCTAAGCAACTCAGTGAGACCGTGTCTCTAAATAAAACACAAAATAGGGCTGGGGATGTGGCTCAGTGGTCAAGTACCCCTGAGTTCAATCCCTGGTGCCCAAAAAAAAAAAAAAAAAAAAAAAATCATTGAATGATCAAGGTATATTTTATTTTGTATGTAGAATGCAGTTTATATTCTTAATGTAAAATGATTTCAAAAGAATGCAAGGGACTCTTTTTAGATGAGGGGGAATTTACCTGGGTTCTAAGAACAACTGACAGGCTGAATAGGCCAAACAGATACATTGATTGCTTTATGAGCATCCAATGGGATTTAGAGGAACTCCTGTTGCCAGAGTTGTTTATACTTTAACTTGACCATACACACAGTTCCACTGAAGAAATATTTAATTCCCTTACCATCGTCATCATCCTGGTTAGGATTTGGTACATCTTTCAAAATGCTGAAGATTTCATCATTGGTTGCTTTACTTTTAAAGGCAACAGCTAAACAGAGGGCCACAGAATGTCCAGGAAGAGAATCTAAAGACAGAATGGAGGAGAAGATGGATCAAACTGAAAAACTATTCTAATGAACAGTTGAGAAAGAAACAAACCCCAAACCAAAAAACTCCTTCCAAAACAAAATATTCTATCAAAGATTCACATTTAAACTGTGTAAGTGAAGGTTTCCTTTAATAAGCCAAAACAAAACAACAAAACCTAACAACAACAAAAAACACCCAGCCAGAAAGAAGATTCTCATTTCAGTACTTTCTTAATGATACCTAGCTAATTGAAATCTGGAGTGCAAGAGCTGTTGAACTTCCTCAAGATGAGCAGTGAGGGGAAGAGTGATATGATTACAATTATCTTTAACAGCACTAGACTTTCTTAGGCCTTTGTAACCTCAAAAGCCAAGAAACAAAGTACTTCTCTTTCATTTTTGCCAATATTCCCTTCTTCCCACTTTGTCTAGGACAGCAGAAACTATTTGACCTCAAACAAGGTAAAGGCTGCCCATTTAAGACAGTATTTTGCTGCTTTCTTTCACTAAGTCCAGACACACTTGCATCTACATAAGACAGACAACTCTTGTGATGTGACTCCAAGTGTTAACTATTGGTTCACATCTGTTGAGTCCTTATTGTATGAAATGTGTGCTTGTATAAAGGTATCACCAGAGCAACAGGAAATCAACTTTCCTGTAAGGGAGATAAGAGGTAACCAAAAAGGCACTCCTGACATCAACTCATAGACTATGAGTTATTAAGCACCCAGAATGAATAAAGCCACTTACAACAAGTCACATGAGGATAGTCATGTAACACCTTCTATGAGTTTTTCCTTGAAAGTGGGAGAGGAAAATAAGTGAACAACAGGGGCTGGGATTGTAGCTCAGTGGTAGAGCACTTGCCTCGCATGCATGAGGCCCTGGGTTGGATCCTCAGCACCACATACAAAGCAATAAAATAAAGACATTGTGTCCATCTACAACTAAAAAAAATATTAAAAAAAAAAATAAGTGAACAACAAACAAAACAAAAAAAACACACAGTATAAAACCAGAATCTTTTGTCACCAAGGAATTTACATTCTAGCTGAGGAACCAAGATGCTTGCATTTGAGGTAGACAAAGAGCAAAACAAAAGTGGCTTGCTACAGGTTAAAAAAATACTTACAGGAGTAGAGCTTAGGCTATACGCCAGGAAGAAAAAGGAATTAAAAGAAAAGAGCAGTTGACAGATGCAAAGAACCTCCAGGCAACACAAAATGGAAGACTTGTGGAGAGGCTATGCTCAGTACAACTCCAAAAGACCAACTTGGAAGAATCCTACGCCCAACTCTGTATTAATGTCACTAACATACTAACATACAACACCTTACCTTCATTACACACAGTGTGCCAAGTACAAAATAGCATCTCAACTCATAGCCCCTCTGACTTACAATGCAATCTCAGAGATGATGTGAATGAAAGGTAAGAAAATCATACTGATGAATTTACTTCTATAGGCATACTGGCATGTGCATCTAGGTACCCAACATGACACCTTAACTATTATCAGATGACAATCAAGTCACATAATCTCCACCATCATAACAAATATACATTATCAGTTTAGTACATTCTAACTCTGAACTTATCTTGCTATAGTTGAAACCAGATTTAAAATGATGTCAAAGATATAACACTGTAAACAGCATCAAAATTATAAGCCAATGATAACTAACTAAATCTCAGCAAGATCCTCAAAATGATCACAGGACAAATAAACCATAGTGGCTAGTTGATGGACCACCTTCAAAGAGAGAAAATATAAACCCCAAGGAAGAAAGAACAATTTTTCTACCTTTAAGTAACTGACTTTCCAGTATAGTTGCGTTGATACTCTTTAAAGACAGAGGAATATTTGTCTTATTACTTACTGCTACTTTCATCTCCGTACTTGTAAATGCAGGTTGGGTTTGCAGGACATAGAGCTGAGAAGGTAGGAGGAACAATATCTAATATACGCTGATGGTAAGACAACCTACAATACAAATAACAGCCTCAGAAAATGTCTTTCATCAGTTTGATTCTTTGGTAACACTCAACTTACCCGGAAAGTCACTATTTCTAATACCCAGAACTCAGCTAACAACCAAGAAGTGAACGGGAGGAAAAAAGTCCTCCGGGCTTTAGCCTTAGCCAGCACTCTAAAACTCAAGCCTACTTTAAAACTTGCTGGTTTTCAATGATGTGTAGGTTGGGGGACCCACAAGCCTGGTGGCCAAGGATGTGGGCTGATAGTGGGATAGGGTGGTAGAAATAGTCTGCATGGCTGAGAGACTGATTATACTGTACCAAATAAATATGGAAGATAACAGGAGCCAAGTTTTTTACTTGAGAAGGTATTTACAAATCATGTTATAGAGGAAAACTAGAAGGAATATGGCAGATTGACACTGAAGAGATGGATATACACACACAGGTGGATATAAAAATATTTATAGATATACACTATGTACATATGCGTATATGTGTTCAACAAGAGGGACTAGAACCAGTGACACACCAATATCAAGGAGCATATCGAGGGCCCAGATCTTGATTCCTAAATATCATACTCTATTCTTAGAAACTAGGACAATCTGGATGATTCCAGGGGGAGGGTCAAGAAAACAAGGGGTTAGAAAATCTTATACCAGAAAATAAGGAAATGCTCAATGACTGTTGGAGGACATTATTTAAATAAAGAAAAAGAAAAAGGGCTTACACAGGCTTCCCATGGGCAAACCAGGGATAATTTAGGCATCAAATAAATAATAATAATAATAGTCATGGTTTGTAACACATTGGATGAAACAGAAATTCACTAATCCTGATTATAAATAAAGGACCAATCAAATGGGGAGAAAGGATAGCTCTAATAGAATGACAACAAATAAATGTTTAAAAAACAAAAAGACAAAGAGAATCATCACTCAGCAATCATCGTAGTGGTGGCTGATAAAAGCCGGAAGTTCTAGTGGAAAATGGGGGTTTGATGAAGAATAAGAATGCAAGAATGTAACTTAGAGGAGTAGGGTTGTGACTCAGTGGTAGTGCTTGCCTAGCATGTTTGAGGCACGAGATTCAATCCTCACCATCATGTAAAAATAAATAAATAAAATAAAGGTACTGTGTCCATATACAACTAAGAAATATTTTAAAAAAAGAACGTAACTTGGAGTTTCTTCCCCCAAATATATTAATCAACATGTGATTAACATTAATCAGTCACAAAGGGCAAAATGGTGAGGTTGATGGAAAAACTGGCACACTGACACAACCAGCTGATCAATGTAACATCACCAGTAGTTGGATTCCTGTGCCTTCTCATTTGATACACTGAAAGTGACAATGTAAGACCTGAGTCAGCTCAAGAGGAGTATCAGAGCAATCTAAGAAAATAACATCTGGACTCTTTAATACTGACAAAGACATGAAAGATAAAGATTAAGAACAATAACTGTTTAAGACTGAAGGATTCTGAAGAGAATGACAACTCAATGGTACCCACGTTTTCTGTACCAGATAAGGAAAGACACTGACAGGATTGTTGGTGAAATTGCAATGCCATCTAGGGATTGCATGGTAGTTTGTATCAGAGCTGACTTTTTCATGTGGAAGGCTGTCTGCTGGCTATGCAGGAGGGGAAATATGTTGTGAAGTGTTGAAGGATGATGGGCCCTCCTGCCTGCTGCTTGTTCTCTAAGGTTTGTAACAGGAAGAGAGAAAGGAAACAAAGAAGTGAGCATCAGAGCAAACATCATAAAATGCTAGTAACTTGGGACTCTAGATGATCAGGATACAGAGTTCTTAGTATTCTGGGGGGCAACTTGTGTATAAATTTGAAATCATTTTATAGAACATTAAATTAAAACTTATTGGCTTAATTCACATAGAATATAGATGGTAAGACTGATTAATTTTTTTCAGCCTAAATCCTGATTGAAAAGTGAGACAGAATAAGGGCAAATATTTGGAATCTACAAATGATGTTCTGGACATACAATCACACATCAAGTGCAAAGAAGAGAATAATAACTTCCCAGAAAAATTAGCAAACTTAAATGAAGGAGAAAACATAAAGAACTTACCTCATACATTTTTCTAGAACTTCTCTTACAAACTTTGGTTTGGGACTTTCAAGATCTTGAGTAAGACAATCTGACCTAATGGGGAAATGTAGTTTTTTAAGTTCTTACACATGATCTGCACTTATACTTAACCTGCACTAACTAGAAATAATTTCCATTATTCCATTTATAAATAGTAAATTAATATTAAAGATTTCAGATAGTAAGGAAGACTGCCTTTAAATTACATTTTCAAAGTTTTTTGACTTCTAGAGAAAGATGAAACATACCACACTTACCAATCTTCCCAGCTCCAACGGAACTGAAAGTTACTTAGATGATGAGAAAACCAATTAATAAACCTACATGGGGGTGGGAAGAAGAATGGTTGTAATTTTGCGGGGGCAGTGGAGGGGGGATTGAACTCAGAGGTACTCAACCACTGAGCCATATTCCCAGCCCTATTTTGTGTTTTATTTAGAGACAGGGTCTCACTGAGTTGCTTAGCGCCTCACCATTGCTGAGGCTGGCTGTGAACTTGCGATTCTCCTGTCTCAGCCTCCCAAAGTGCTGGGTAACAGGTGTGCACCACTGCACCCAGTGAATGGTTGCAATTTAGAACAGAAATTTATATAATCTTCCAAACAGATCAACTTAATTTTATGCTTAATGAAAACCATCCCCCTACCTGCAGCTGTATCTTCTCTTGCCACTTACTATTTTCTCTGCAAATCTTATAACTCATTTTTAATAGTTCCTTATCTCACTTTTTCTAATGTTGCTAACTTTTATTCTTTTTAGGTAAGAAACAGATACAATTTGAACAACTATTTTGTGTGGGCATCTTATATGTTTATGTAACAGTACAGAAATGAGCGATTATTGTACCTGTCTACACATGTAGTATTCATTGTGTCCAAACGCATGTATAACATTTCAGTTGCCTGTGCAAGCTGAGAATTTGAAGATAAGGAAAACTATTCTCCAACTTCCTTGAAAATAAAAAACAAAAACAACATAACTGTGCATCTTTTTATATAAATGATCTTTTGGTTTTTGTTTTTTAAAAAGCTATAAAGTATCAATGATACATAATAAATCTGACTGTACACATCCATGAAATCAAGATAATGAGTATTTTGATTGTTAATATCTATTTCTCTTCTCCTCTCTCCCAAGTTTCACTGGCCTGCTGTCATTAGATTATTTTGCATTTTCTAGAATTTTAAGTAAATTTACAGTATATTGATTCTTATTTGTTTGGTATTTTTCACTTGGCATAAATTATTTTTCTATTTATTCAAGTAGCTGTCAGCATTGTGTTGTTATTCCTGTTGTTCCTTTATACTGCTGAGTAGTATTCTGTTTCAAAGATATAACTGTTCATTCATTCATGTGTTGTTAGACACTTGGACTATTTACAGTTTTGTGCTATTACAAATCAAGTTTCTTTGAACATTAATGCCCAGATCGCTTCCTCTGAAAACCCAAATTATTTTTCAAAGAATAAAAACAAAATAAAAACTTTTCCAAAAAAATATGTAGAGACTACGAGCAGCAAACCTTCTTTAAAGGAAATACTAATGATGGATGAAAAATTTAGGACATTAAGAGAAATGGAGATTCCTGAAAGTGGCAGATATGTATATTCATTCAAATGAATATTATTGGATGAAACTATTTTTTTCCCTTTAAGGTCTGTTGTAAGAGAAGCATGTAAATCAGGAAGAAAAAAGAAATCAAAGTGTTTTCTGATTTTTTTATTATCTGAGAGAAAGGTCAGAAATTAACTTACAGCTAATAATGCAGCATGCATGACAAAAAGTACACAGGTATACACTGCTATATAAGTGTAGGCATATACTTGTAAACTGGCAGAGGAGGAAAAAAATGAAATAAACCCCCGAACTCCTTATGTAATACAAAAGACATGACGGCAAAGAAATACAGGTAAGCATGACAAACAGAGCCCAGTTAAAGACAAAGATTGTCAGACGGGCCATAACTCCAGCTATATGCTGTGTATAAAACAGAAAAACTAAGGATGCAGAAAGTTAGAATAAAAACTGAGGAAAAAAAGATTATTTTAACAAAAAGAAGGCTGGTGAAGCCTTATTAACATTTAACAAAACAGACTATTTTTTAAAAAAATATTCTTAGTTATAGATGGACACAGTTCTGTTATATTTTTATGTGGTGCTGAGGATTGAACACAGTGCCTCACATGTGCTAGGCAAGCCCTTACCACTGAGCCACAACCTCCAACCCCACGAAATAGACTTTTTAAGGCAAAAGCTACATATGATAAAAAGAATCAATTCAGAGTGACAAAAGGCTCACTTTGCCAAAGATACAACAACTCTGAGCTTGCATGTACCTAATAATATTAACTCAAAACAGACAAAGCAAACTACAGAAGTAGAGAAATGAGCAAATCCACAGTCACTGTGGGAGAGTGATACCTCCTCTCCTCTTAATTATAAGCAACAGCAGATCAAAAAATTTTAAAAAATTTAGTTAAAGATATTGAATTAATTAAATATTACAATTATTGGATACTAATTAACTTATAGAAAAGCCAGAACTATAGATTATATATTCTAATTTGTAGTAAACTATATGTTAAAGAGCAAGGGAATGGGGGCTGAGGTTATGGCTCAGTGGTAGAGCGCTTGCCTCGCATGTGTGAGGTACTGGGTTCGATCCTTAGCACCACATAAAAATAAGTAAAACAAAAATAAAGACAGTGTGTCCATGTATAACTAAAAAATATTAAAAAAAAAAAAAAGTAAGGGAATGACTATCATGTCAGAACCGTGTGGAGATGGAAATAGAGGGGCCCTGCTGGGGAGGAGGACAGAGGAAGCTTTTAAGGTATAGCAACCTATTCTATTTTATAGCAGGGGGAGGTGTTACATGTTAACATTACAATGTGCATATCAGTGCATCTCTCTTAGTCAAATGATAGGAGTCCACCATTAAAACAAGGCAAAATGGAACTATCCTTCCTAAAACCTAAAGCTTAGTTAGAATAAAGACAAAATTGAGAAAAGTTAGCTCAGATATTTAATAATATTTTAAAGACAGTCTAAGGAGTATAAATTTAAAAACAAAGCAAAGGATACAACTTGGGGTAGAGAACCAGGTTGAAGTTTACACAGTTCAATGAGAAGTGTTGTGTACATCACATCAATGTGAGGGGGTGCTGGAAGCTGAAACAGTTCTGCAAAGATCACCTACAAAAGAATCAAGAATCAGAACTCAACTCAATTGCTATTAGTGTGTTTTAGCAGTTAGAATGACCTTAATGTAACAATAACTTAAACTCTAACTCCATGGTACTCACAAGGAAAAAAGAATTACTTTCCATAACATACTAGTTTTTTTCTCTCTCTCTATAACTGAATCAAATAAGAGCATATAAAATTAATGCTTATTTGATCCACACTCCTCCCTGACAAGTATGCAGTAATTCCAAATGGAAGTAGCCAAGTTGATTCAGGGGTGCACATACTGAGTTTCATTTCTGTAAGTGACAATAATCCTTAGGACAGTCTGGGGACCGGAAAAAGACAGTAAAATTTTTCCACACTTCTACTTGAAATAGATGGTAGATCTTTTTGGTGGTGTAAGAACTCTTTGCCATGCTTCTTGTTCAGAAATTTCTGCTTTCCACTCTCCTTGTAGAATCACCAACCTAGAATTCTAAAGCCCTGGCCTGCATTCTTTCCTCTTACCCTCCCTCCAATCTCTCTCATGCCTATACTTCACTGATAAATTTTTACACATTCTACAATTTAAAAATATGACATATTTTGCATTTCAACTGACAAGTCAAGGAGCCAAGTTCACAGTATAAGCACATTCTCTCACAAGTTTTATAAGATAGGACAGACACAGTATTTTTATTTATTTATTTTTAAATTTTATTTTTTTATTTTTTTGGTACTGGAGATTGAACTGAGGGGCACTGGACCACTGAGCCACATCCCCAGCCCTATTTTGTGTCTTATGTAGAGACAGGGTCTCACTGAGTTGCTTAGTTGCTTAGCCTCGCCGTTGCTGAGGCTGGCTTTGAACTCGCGATTCTACTGTCTCAGCCTCCCTAAGTGCTGGGATTACAGGCTTCTGCCACCGCACCCGGCTCAGACATAGTATTTTTTAAAAGTATTTTTAAGAAAGCACAAAAGTATAAGACAAATAAAATGTGAATCTTAAATAATACATCATTCCTATGCTCCCTCTCTCACAAAAACATCAACATAAAGGAGAAGTGCAAAAAACAGTATGACTTGTGTCAAGTGGCAACTATCAGGACGTGGTCTCCTTAAGGTTCTGTACTATCAGCACCATCCTCTTGTCTGAATTAACATGGGGTCAAAAGCATTTCTATTCCTCCAAATTCCAAACTACTTCATTCTTTTGATTTCTAAGAATAAATAAAGATTCATCTCTACCTTGTGTTACAGGAAAAATGTACTAGTCAGGTATATGTTGATTAAGAGGTCAGATAAACACAGTTGAAGATATGTTATCTGCCTAGAGTGATACAGTATTTTAAAGTATGTAAGCCACTTACACATCTATTAAGTGGACAATGTACTGACAGGGCTAGAGGTAACTTACATTATCCATGATAACTATCCATGAATGAAGGCATACTATATAAATAATTTATAGGCAACTCAAAATTCCATTTGGCTACTGGTCTCAACCTCCTTTTTTCTCTTTACTAACATGGCTAATAGAGCACCAAAACTGACAGCAATTTCCTCGCTCCTCTGTTAATTTTCAGTGCCTGACAAGTAGCAAGAAAAAAAATAATAAGCCAAGAGTATATTTCACTTTAAAGTCAACAGAAAGATTTTGAAATTAAGAAACATGCCATGTGGAATGCATACCTCCACTATGTGGTAATTCAAGGGGATCTTGTTCTTCCCTGGATAGCTCACTAGTTGTGCAGCACTATAAAAAGTACAATTTAAGCTTAATAAGTAAACAAGGATAGTTAAGAAATCAAACAAGCCATTTCAAAAGCAATGTGTTTAGATATGAGGAAGAAATCTTTTCTGAAATATTCTGGATTTTGATTACTTGACTTAATTGTGGTATAAGTTATTTTGTCTACCACAAGAAAAAGGAATCTTGAGTAATAATACTAAGGAAGCATATTCAGGTCTACTAATATAACAGGTTACTAATTTAATAGGTGGTTCACTCCCCAACTACTTTTCTTTCCACTTTAACATCTAAACCAGAAGATCTAAGACTTTATAAAAATAAACTGTCAAAGTGTGGGTGTGTAAGTGCTAGAAAACAGAGCAAAACTCTATTAGTATTCATTTATTCTCATAACATCCAAACCAAAAATAGCTTGCCATTCAAATTCTCCATATTGTACGGCAGATATCCACACACAAAAATGGCATCATGGGCCCATTATCATAAAGCACTCAACAAAGTACTATTTCAAAAGTAAAGAGCCTTGAGAAAGTAAAAGATTCATCAGGAGAATAAATGAATTGATTGTTGTATACTCTTAACATACATTTTGATCTTACTAATTATCAACACTGCTCTCTCCCTCCTCTAAAAGTACCTCAAAGAGAATCTTACCAAGTCTTCCTTTCCTTCCAGTGGGACTTAATGATACAGTGAAGATTCTCTTCTATAACAAATCTCTCCACTGAATGACTCCCTGGCATAACAGGACCCTGCAAAGAAAACCAAATATATACACACACAGACCTACGAAACAGATTTCTTTCATTTATTCAACAAATACTTGAGAATTTACTGTGTTCCAGGTACTATGCTATATAGTGGGGATAAAAATTCAGAAGTGTCAAAGTTCTGTATTTTAGAAAATTTCATTATTTTGTTCATATACCTACACTGAAATTAGTGTCGGCTGTAGTGTTTTTCTACTATATCTGATACCATCAGTGCCCATTTTACATACCAATTATTTTATAAAACATAACTTTTGCATATTACTAGCCCTGCAAAGTCTGATTTATATATTTTTAATATTTTTTAGTTGCACATGGACACAATACCTTTATCTTATTTATTTATTTTTATGCAGTGCTGAGGATTGAACCTAGTACTTCACACGTGCAAGGCAAGTGCTCTATCACTGACCCACAGCCCCAGACTCTGATTTATATTTTAAGTCTTGAAAAAAAATTCTATTCAACATCACAGACATAAAAAAAAATGACATATGCACTGAAAGATATCAATATATTGTTTATAATAAGGTTAAAAATACTACCAAAATGACATTGTTCAATGTTTTCGTAAGTATATGCACAGCAAACAGGCTCAAAGAGTATACAATAGACTCTTAAGGGTGATTTGGGGATTTTACTTCAATCTCTGTAATGCCTAAAATCTTTAACAAATACTGTTTAAAGGCCAAAACAAAAAAAAGTAATCCAATCTTCATTTTTAGAATAACAAGTATTTTGTATATTTATACTCTTCTGGAAGAAGATAGGTAAGCACATTTATGGAGGCAATACTAATTAAACATAACCAGCACAGGAGAGACAAATTTTGTGTCTACATTCTAGTTTCCAGTGCATAAATACCTGATTACAAAGATTCTGGCATTCTTTTTTTTTTTTTTTTTTTTTTGGTACTGGGGATTGAACTCAGGGGCACTCGACCACTGAGCCACACCCCCAGCCCTATTTCGTGTTTTATGTAGAGACAGGGTCTCACTGAGTTGCTTAGTGCCTCGCCATTGCTGAGGCTGGCTTTGAACTCGCGATTCTCCTGTCTCAGCCTCCCTAAGTGCTGGGATTACAGGCTTGAGCCACCGCGCCCGGCTAGATTCTGGCATTCTTAAATTAAACTAGATAGTCAGTTAGATATACCTAATGATACCATTATATAGTTTTGATTAGAAGTGTTTCATTATGTATGGACAAAGCAGACAGCAGTTGAAAATTTTGTATATGAAATTAATTACCTGCCAACTGGCATCTAGAGGGTAAAAGGCCAGGGATGCTAAGAATCTTAAAATACACAAGATAGCCTCCCACAACAAAAAAAATTATCTACTCCAACGTGTCATCTGTGCTGAGTATCACAAATTGCTCTACGCTTCCAAGGATATACTAACAACAGGTATGGTACTTTAGCGAGACAAGTTTCTCTTCAGAACCAATCCAGTAATCACTGTGCTTGCTGCTGGCTCTAAAATAGTCATATGAGTGCAAAGACACAAAATAATTAATGCATAGTTAAAAAATACACCTTTTAAAATCAAATATTAACATCAAAATCACATTTTCCAAACTCTTACAGTATAATGGATGCCAACAACTTGACTTCATCATAAAAAATATGATAAGAATGATGAAGTCAGCTGTTATGGTTTGGATATGAGGTGTCTCCGTAAAGCTCCTATGCTAACCCAAGTATGTTCACAGATGAAATGATGAGATTATGAGAGCTGTAACCCCATCAGACCATCCTAGTTTGAATGGACTGAGTAGGTGGTTAACTGTAGACAAGTATGTAGTGGCTGCAGGAGGTAGGTCACTGAGGACATGCCCCAGAAGGGCTCCTCTTCCCTGTGGGCCCCTTTCCCTGCACCACGTCCCAAGCAGCTTCCTTCTGCCATGTCCTTCCACCATAATTTTCTGTCTCACCCTGAGCCCAGAGCAATGGAACTGACTGACCATGGATTAAGCCTCTAGAACTGTGAGCCAAAATAAACTTTTCCTCCTCTAGGTTGTTCTTGTCGGGTATTCTGGTCACAGTGACAAAAAGCTGACTAACATATCAGTTTATACTAATCTTTCATGTTTTTTTAAATTAAAGCCTTTTTAGTATATGTTTTTAATAATTACACAATATGATTAACTTAAAGCAAGTTGAGATATCTACAGATAGGTACAACCTCTAAAAGTAATTATTTTTCTTGAAAAAACCTTATTAAGAATAGCAGCTAGGTGCCGGGCATGGTGGCTCACGCTTGTAATCCCAGCACTTTGGGAGGCTGAGACAGGAGAACCGTGAGTTCAAAGCCAGCCTCAGCAACGGCGAGGCGCTAAGCAACTCAGTGAGACCCTGTCTCTACATAAAACACAAAATAGGGCTGGGGATGTGGCTCAGCAGTCGAGTGCCCCTGAATTCAATCCCCAGTACCAAAAAAAAAAGAATAGCAGCTAAGGCTGAGATTGTGGCTCAGTGGTAAAGTGCTTGCCTAGCATGTGTGAGACACTGGGTTCGATTCTCAGCACTGCATATAAATAAATGAAATAAAGGTCCACTGACAACTGAAAAATATTTAAAAAAAGAATAATAGCTATAATTATTGAGAGGTCATCATGTCACTGTTCTGTGCATTTTATACATATTAATAACTTAATGTTATTAAATTATTAAATATAATCATAACATTATTATGTAATAAATACATCGTTATTCCTTTAGAGAAACTGAAGCACATAGAGATTAAATTAATTCAATCAAGATTATAAAAATAGCATTTGGATTAAATACTATTAAATAGGATTAAAATTCAATCCAATCTGACCTTCAAACGTACCCTCTTGACCTGCACACTATGCTGTCCCTCTAATCTATTTATATATGCTAAATATAACTTCTGGTAGAATGAGGTAATTATCATTTATGAAATTAAAAAGTTACCTGCACTGTCACCAACTCCAATAGATAAGAATTACTGGAAACGTATCTCAGGCATAAGTAAAATATGATTAAACCACAAGTAGAATGCAACACACACCCTTTCTAGAATTTTAACTGGTCACATACCTCAGGATCATCTGTGTAATCAAACATTCTGAAGATGACCCTTGGCATTGGGTACACTGAATCCTCAGTGTGAGGAGGTGGTGTAAAAGGAGGCAGATTGTGCTGTAGTGCTTCACAGAGGATGCTATCAAAGGCAAGATAAGGTCTTAGGATGTGCCGTTCCTGCCAGCAATCCTTTTTCAATTTCTGAATCTGGGCCCACAGGCAATCTAAATACTAAAGACAGATTAATTTTTAATAATTAATATAAATAACATTTTGATTAGACAAAAAGAAATCACATCCTCTTAACATACAGGACACAAAAGTAAGCTAACTTGTAATTATGTACGGTACAAAACGATACAGTTATTGTTTTTAGTTGTATAAAATTTGTTTGTTATTGTGTCATAATATGTGTGTGTGTGTAGATATATATTTATTTGAATCTGACATAGCTAGAATCCCACAGAACAAGGGAATGCTTCAAGTACATTCTAACATTTATTAAATACCCTCTCTATGGCTAGGGCTAAATTCCTGCCATGAAATGTGGAAAACAAGCTATGGTATACAAATGGAATGATTTGAGCATGTTATAGAGATAAGAATCTACTCAAGAGTGGTTTCTTATCACTAGAGAGTGAAATTGATTTACCTCTTCTTGGGGATGTGGTTTATCAGCAGTCCAAACCTGTAACATGGGCACATGAGTCTTTTGGCGTCTCCTAATAATAAAAATGAAAATCTATATGTAGGCTTTCAAAATAGGAAAAAACACTCAGTGGTTTTCATAATTAATAAAACACAAATTAAAGCATTTAAATAACATTTTTATCTATTGGATCAGCAGACATCAACATTTTTTTATAATGTACCACAATCATCAAGATAATAAATTTACAGTCTCAAACATTGTTGGCAGAGGGGTTAGTTGGTATATTCTCTTTTGAAAAATATAATCTCTTTGAAAGGCAATTTTACTGAATCAATAAAAATTTAAATGATTCACAACCTTCAACCCAACAATGCCATTACTAAGATTTCACATTCCCCATAAATATAATTGTGCATGTACACTAAGACATATATACAAGAATATTCAGTGAAAGACTGGGAATAAATGTCCACCAACAAGGAACTGGTTAAAAGAACAACACATGGTACCTTAAAACAGTGGAATGCCATACTGCTGTTAAAGAAAATGAGGTAGAACTTATACTTTTACACAACAAATCCAAGTTATATTAAGGGAAAAAAGCAAGTGAAGAGCACATGTATATACTGGACTACCATCTGTATAAAAAAAAGTAAAGAAATATACATATGCACACATAAAAGATTCTTTTAGACTTCTTTTAACTTTATTTGTAACCAATAAAACAAATATTAACATAGTATCTAATAGGCAGAAATTGATACAACAAAATTAACTTGTGAAAACTTAAAGAGATATAACCAATATCACACTGCTGGTTAATTAAACCAAAGTTTATTAACAAGGCCTATCTATTATTAGTATTACAGATAACAAGATAAACCAAGACATTTATAATGGCTCGAGAGGGTTAGGCAGTGGAAAGATGGGACTGTTAAAATTAAAATGTCATATTGCTTAAGAATGTAAGCTGGGTAGATGATTAGAGAATTGCTGTTTTAAGAGCTTGGTTTAGGATTAACTTTTATGAAATAAATATATGTGCTAGAGCAGTGGTTTTCCACTTGCAGAATATGTTTGTAATATAGATACTCAAACATCTCCCCTAAATGACGCAATTTACTAGGTCTGAGGGCTGGGATCTGAGCATTTTAAGTACCATAAGTAACTCTTGTGCACACCAGTATTTCAGCAACTATTTTACTAGGGTGTTTTATATCTTTTATAAGCATTTATAAAAGCAGCTTGAAAGAAACTATGTTACCAACTCTTTTGCACTGGTAAACAAATTTATTTGCTTATTTTGAGGTCCGAGTTATAATAGTAAGAGAATGAGATTACTTAGAGAATGCCTTCAGGAACTCTGTAGCTTTTTAAAGAAATAAAAGTCAAATGGTATTCCTAACATAAAATATCATACATTTATTATATTAGTAAGATATCCTTTATCTAAATAGGAAAGAGTACTATGAGCTGTGCCCTTACTTAAGATAGCTTTCAGTGTTGGCAAAGATGCGGTCCATCTCTGCATCTTTCTTTTCGTACAACTCCTTTCCAACCCAGGGCAAAGATGACAGAAATGCATACACATACCAATCCCGTCGCACCTAAAGAATTTTTAAAAAGGTAAGTTTAAAATATGTGCTAGTAAATTTTCATTCATATCTTATTTATTTTAAAATGATCTCCTATGGAAGCTATTTAATAGAGCTTAAATAAGACATTTGGCTCATTCAGAGCATTTCCAGATATTCTAATCTTAGCAAACAGAATAATCTGAATTAACATATAGATGTCAAAAGAACCCATCAGTATGCCAGGTCACTTACCTTTTGATTAAGCATCTATAGTATCATAATCTGCTGTTACCTTTGGTTTATTGCCAAAGGGTTACGAGTGAAAAAATTCCTAACATAGTACTACAGGGACAAGATTCAGCATGTGTGTTGCTCTTACCTGAGGCACATCTTCTTCCTGAGTTACACTTACAAAATTTTCAAACATGGCAACCATTGATGGGGCAGCAATCACATGACAATTCACAAGATCAGATAAAAAACGGACCTGTTGGGACAAACAAATTCTGCTATTAAATTTAAATGTCCTTCATAGTAATTACAAAATAAGCAATCTTGTATGGTCTAAAACACAGTTTGAAAAACTATACCCCAAAAGCTTAATTTAGCTTACTATCTGTTTTTGAACAGCCTGGGAACCAAAAAAGGCTTTTAGATTTTTGATGCTTGGGAAAAATAAAATAAAAATACTTCGATACATACATATTATATGAAATTCAAATTCCATTACCCATAAATGAACTTTTATTGGAACATGGTCAAGTTCATTCAGTTATTTATTGATTGGTTGCTTTTGTGTTAAAATAGCAGAGTTGAAGTGTTGTGACAGAGACATCATGATGAACAGGAATCTGAATTTATAGATCTCCATGCTATGCTACATTAAGAACCCAGACTGTAAAATATTCTAGCTACTTCAGCCTACAATCTCCTTTTCTGTTTGGCTATGAATAATTTCATGTAACTATGGAAGTGGAAACTATTAAAACATACTTATTGGGTATCCTTGTGTGCTACTGCTGTGCTACTATTAAAGACCCTGTTATAGGGGACTCAGTCTACTGGTACAAGCACAATCTTAACACAAAGGGGTGACTCTTAGACTAAAAGGTAAATTTAAAAGTGCCTTAGGAACAGCAACAAAGGGAGTAAGGAAAGGCACCATAAAGGAGACAACAGTTGTGTTAGATCATAAAGAATGTACTACTCAAGGGGTATGCAAGGAGGGAATTCCAGTCAGAGGGGTTTAAAAGCAAGGTGTGCCCAGGGATCTGTAATTTTGATAAAGCTGAAGAGAATATGGGAGTCAAGGAGAGAGAAACACACTGGGGCAACCATCAAAGGTCAGGCTAAAGAATCTGGACTTTAGTGGCTGGGGTTGTGGCTCAGTGGTAGAGTGCTTGCCTAGCATGTGTGAGGCACTGGGTTCGATTCTCAGCACCACATATACATACATAAAATAAAAGTCCATCTACCACTAATAAAAATATTTTAAAAAAAGAATCTGGACTTTAGTCCTATAGCCTAATGGATAGCCAAGGTTTTGTTTTGATTTTTGTACTGAAAATTAAATCCAGGGACAATCTACCACTGAGTGATATCCCTAGCCCTTTTTATTTTGAGACAGGGTCTAGGTTGTTTAAGGCCTCGCTAAATTGCTGAGGCTGGTCCTGAACTTGTGATGCTCCTGCCTCAGCCTCCCAAGTTGCTGAGATTCCAGGAGTGCACTACTGTGTTCAGCCAAAGTTTTTTTAATTATGTGCCCAGGGAAAAAGACTGATCTCCAACCAATGTATACATATTTATGATATATATGAGATCATTACCAATCTATGTATTAAGTATTAGTAAAGTTTAATTCCATTCCTATTAAAGATTAACATGAGTTCTAATACTTCCTTCCTTCAATCCAATGAATAATTTCATGCACAGTACCCACTGTAGGCAACAGGTAGAAAATGAAGTTTTAGTTAGTGACCAACACAAGCAAAGCCTAGTTATAAAAAGACCACTCTGGTGCAATTGTAGAAGATAAACTCAAAGGCAAAAAATTTAGATGCAAAAACTTCAGTTAAGAGGCTGTTAACAGCATGAGAAGAAAGACATGAACCATGTATGCTACAGGCCCTAGAGACAAAAAAGGAATGGATTTCAGATCATTTTAGGAGGTCGAATTGGCAGGGCTTAGAAATACTTACAGTATAAGGAGGCAAAGGGAGGACAAAAATTAATAATCAGTTTTTTAGGTGAGTTTCCCAGTAGACAGTAGCCACTGTGAGTGAGTTGGGGGAAACAAGGAAATGAGGTATAAACAATATATTAATTTAAGGACTTGCAGGTAAAGGTATCTTCAGGGCTATGCAGATAAAGTTTGGGATAGAAGTCTGGAATTCAGGAGAAATGGTGAAGTTGAAGATGTTCTGAGGGCACTGTCAAAATAAATTTGGTTTATAAAGTGAATGAGAATGATTCATGAGACAAAGTTGAAAGAAAGGTGAGGACAAAATCCTTAGAAACCCAAGAAAATTTAAAGAGACAAAGGAAAATAATCCAGATAAAAGAGACTGAGGAACAGAAGGCAGACAAGTCCTGAAAAAAAGTGGTACTGTGGAACCTGAGAGTTAAGAAAGTGATATCAATCACGTGCTGCAGGAAGGTCATCAAGGATTCAGAGTAAAGATAAGCTGCTGGATTGGGTACTATGTTCTGTAGTACCTTTAATGAGAATGGTTTCGAAAGAGCAAGCCAGTGAGGTGATTAGGGGCCTGTATCTCAAGAGAAAGGATAAATTTGTTGGTTACAGCTTACCCCTTCCCTCCATTCCAATACTAAGCCATAATATACAAAAAGTAATAACTTACCAAATATACAGCTTCATTATAATTGTTTGCTTTCAATGATTCTTTAAGCTGACGAATCATGGCTTCTACAAATTCTCCTCCAAAATTGTAATTCCTGGCATTTAGCAGTCCAACTAATGTTGTATAAATTGTCAGCTTCTCAGGTAACAGACGTGCACTGATTTGAGAACCCGTACAAGAAGATCCCAAACAATGGCATTGTTAAGTTGTTGAATTTCATATAAATCTTTTATCATCCCATTAACTTAGGAATGAGATTATTTTTAACTATGTTTTTAAAACAACTTCAGAACAGGCACACAAGTCATTGAGAAGAGTTGCATATGTGGCCCCACAATTTTTCATTCTGATTCTAGTTAGTTAATCCAGGAGTTAAGAAAGTAAAACATGCTGGGGCTATAGCTCAGAGGCAGGCAGACCACTTGCCTAGCATGTACAAGGGCCTGGTCTCATCTCCATTAAAAAAAAACCACACACACACACACATACACACACACACACACAAAGTAGGACAGTTTCATTGTAAAGTTATCAAACTAAAATAAAAATATTAGACCAGATTTTCTTCAAATGTGTTTAGCAGAATTGAATAGCAATTCCACATAAAATGGTTTCCATGGTAAAGTATCATGGAAATGCTGGATGAAACAAGTTTCTTTAAGGCAAAATCATTAAGGGAACAAAGCATTCTGAGTTTCTAAAGTTAGCTAACCAAATGTCATGGGACTAAAATTCCACTTTGCTTATAAAAAAAAAAAAGAATTTAAATGAGTTTCAATTAAGTTCCTACCAGTTAAACTATAGAAGTCTTAACCATGGTATTCTGGTATAGTTAAAATTTGCTTACATCTCAGTGCTTACTCCAAGTGTGTTGAGTTCATTAAAGTAATTTGAAAAGCAGAGAAAAGGATCACAATTTTTAAAAAGAATTGAAAAAAGCAAATGCTGCTTCCTAAGTTAGGCAGCTTTTAGAAAATAGCTCCAAAAGGAAAGCAAATAAAACTCATGATAATTCAGTGGAGAAAGGATTCTCATATGCTTTTTATGTTTTCCTAAGGTACCAGCCAGAATCTTAGAGACAATTTACGTCTTCTGAAAATACTTATGTTGACAGTAAGCCATGATCCCTGAAGCCCTCTCAAAGCCAAAATTAAAAAAGAACACTGCCAAGCAATACCAGCTCAGCCTTAAATAAACAAACATGACTTCCAACAGAGTTTAAATATAAATGCTAATATGTCTCTGGTAAAAGTAATTTCAAAACAGAAGGTTATCTTATGGATACTGCAGGAAATGCTCTTATTAATAGTTTCTTAGTTTATGGATATGTCTTCCCGAATATTAAATAAATTCTATTTAAAAACTAAAAATCTAATTATACTTTAATAAGAGGTTTAAATAAAACCCACTGATAGTTTCACTCTATAATTTTTAAATTTCAAAAATGAACAGTAAGCATTTAAAAATATTTTAAAATAACCGAAATAACCTAATTTAGAGAAAGATTATGCCTCTCAATAGCTTCAAAAAGCATCTTCAGTCTTCCATTAAGGCTATTACTTGAGTTCTCAAAATTGTTTGGCATTACTGATTAAAAAATACAAGCTAAATTGTTTTATACACTTACATATACATGGTTTTAAAAAAATCTCTGAATGATAAAGCATCTACTTTCTTATTGGAAGTCAATTCAAATGATTCTAAAGTTCTAAGTAACAAATCATAAAGAAAATGCTTCATCTTAGTTCTATTTACCTCTTAAAAAAAAAAAAAGAGTTCAAAGGCCCAAGGTCATTTCATTTGTGCAAATCTCCCAACAGAAAGCCAATGATATGTAGAATATAAACACATCTTTTGAACATTTCCCAAAGCATTTAAGAGTAGATAATACATTATCACCTGGATTCATAAATCTTTTGCATACATACACTGTACAAAGAAGCCTTAAGATCTTGCTCTTGTAGTTAGGAAGATCAGCTTCCAAAACACCAGCCAAGCCCTCTAGGTTGCTCTCCAAAGAGCAGGCACTCTGTAGAGGACATCACAGTAAGTATCTGTCAAGTACTTATCAATGAGTGAATTAAAATAAAAATTTTCTAGGTGACTATAAATCAATTCAAGTAGTTATTATTATTTAGAAATCCACAAAATAAGAGAATGAGTTAAAATTTAAAAATAAGCAATCTAAGGAGAATAAGTATTAGAAAAGGAAAATACCATGATCTCTATTCCATCTTACTAATTTACTATTTGATTTTGGGCAAATTAGTATCCTCAAATATCCAGGCCTGGTTTAAGTCATTTATAAAGTGAGAAAACTATTCCCTAGGTCTCTTCTAAGGATCACCTATGAAAATCACTAATTACCAAAAACTCAATTATCTACATCCTATGCGTTTCAACATGCATTCACTTTGAGATACAGAGGCAAGGCAATATAAGCTTTGCCTAAAACTTAGATCATCCAGTTTTCAGTTGCAGACATTAATCAAAGCAGAACCAGGAACCTAAACCCACCGTAGCCTGTGCCTATCACGGTGCATACCTTTTCTCCTACTTTGCATATTAAAGATTCCAAATGATCTTCAGTCTCATTTGCATCAGAAGTCTTTCTCCTTTTGTGTGGCTGTCCACCTATTTTAGCAACATTAAAAAAAATTTAACATTACACGATGAATCTGCTATCACATATTTTACTTCACCTTTTTAGGCTTTAATCTCTTTTATACCAGCCTCTACTTTTGTTTTGAAATGGAATTCAAGCTTATTTGACTCTCCATTTCTAACTGCAAGAGTCTCCATTCCCAGGGCCACCATAAACCATAACTCTAGGAGGCAGTGTTTATGCTAAGTTGTATAAAGAACGTCCATGGGAACTATGCAGTGCGGTGGCCATGTCCATTTCTGTGCACAGGCTGGAAGGGCATCAACAACATGCTAAACTAGTAGTCAGAATGCTCAGGTACTACTACTGCCATTCTTTCAACTTGAGCTGTTTACCTTTTTTACTGATCCTCAGTTGCTTATTCCTAGCACAAGTAGAGTAGCAACTGTTAATTGAATCATGTAACTATTATTACTTAAACTGTAAGGGTGTCAAATCAAAATGAATGCTCTGGAAATTTTTGGTTAAAAAAAGAAAGCTGTGGGGCTGGGGCTGTAGGCCAGTGGCAGAGCACTTGCCTAGCATGTATGAGGCACTGGGTTCAATCCTTAGCACCACATAAAAATATACAAATAAAATAAAGGCATGCTGCTCATCTAGAACTACAATAAATAAATAAATAAATAAATAAATATAAGCTGTTGCATTAGGTATAAAAAAAAAACTTCAGAAGGTGGGAAAAGAGAAGAAAAAACATTAAGATTTCTTGCTCTATAAGTGCCTGAGCTTTTAACTCTTCCATTAATAGTTTTTGTTTGGAAACTATCATTAGCATATACACACTCAAAGAAAAGTCTTGAGTACTATATAAAATAACGGGTGGAGGGCTGGGGCTGTAGCTCAGCGGTAGCACGCTTGCCTAGCACGCGTGAGGCACTGGGTTCGATCCTCAGCACCACATATAAATAATAAATGAATAAAATAAAGATCTATCAACAACTAAAAAAATATTAAAAAAAAAAAAAAAAAAAATAACGGGTGGAAAAAAGTATCATATATATTTTTATTATTTTCTGCTTTAGCTGGATAATTACTGATTCTGACTCATTCAAAAAACTTTGGCATTCAAATATCTAATATACTAAGGTGAAACCATCACTAAACATCCATCCTTTTGAGTGCTGCTGAATGAAGCTGTGCTACAAATCAACCTCAAGCTCTGAATGGACACATTGTTCAGACTTCCCTTTGTTGCTAGTGATTTCTTACCATTTTCTTTAAAATTTCAATAGAGCCATCTGAATCCTTCTGTGAAATACATTAAGACTTAAAAAATTAAAATAATACCATTGTGTATGAAACATAATGTTGTTGTTAAACAACGTTGGCTAGTCTAATATAATTTAATTTTTAACTTCCAGCATTTACTTTATTAGGACAGCATGAGGACAAGGAAACAATAGTCTGTAACTGTGCTGGTAATCTATCTCAATTATAAACATCTACAGCTGGATATAGAGTTACAAAGTAGATTTATATATATGTATACAAATGTTATATATATAAATGTATATCACATATAAATGTTATATATATAAATGTATATCATATAAATTTACATATATGCATACAATTTTGATTTTCTTCAGACCTGAACAGCTAATGGAATTGAACTATTCTTATAGAGCTCATAATCCTCACTTGCCTCTGGAATATTTGGTTAAAAATGTATGGTGCTTAGCCAGGCGCGGTGGCGCATGCCTGTAATCCCAGCACTTTGGGAGGCTGGGACAGGAGAATCGCGAGTTCAAAGCCAGCCTCAGCAATGGCGAGGCACTAAGCAACTCAGTGAGACCCTGTCTCTACATAAAACACAAAAAATAGGGCTGGGGATGTGGCTCAGTGGTTGAGTACCCCTGAGTTCAATGCCCGGTACTCAAAAAAAAAAGTATGGTGCTTCTCATAAAACACAGCACTTGAATCACTTGAATATTTTAAGTTTGGGATGTTAAAAGTCTCTTCAATGACTGAACTAATCTTCAGATACCATATGAACTTAAGCTGAATAAAACCAATTTACTACTGTCCTGATAGGACTACAGGGATGTATTATAAAAGGATACATACAGTGTTTTGACTTACTATCTTCTTAATTTCTACTCTAATATGGTTTAAATAACCACTGAATATAATTTTCAAGGAATAACACCACAAAAAGTATAACATGGATGTAGGGAGACAGCTGAGAGGTATTCCTGGACATATCTGCCTGTGCAACATTGTGGGCACGTAGGGCACAGAGGGATCAGTGATTCTGATTTTTAAGTAAACATCAAAACAAAGTCACATCATCTACTAAAAGTCGACTACCCTAGGAAAGAAAAGGTCTTTTATTTCCAAGATTCATTCACTAGAAAAAAAAAATTTGCCTATTTGATGCAATGTTTGTATAAGTTGTCAGTTAGGACATTAAAACAGCCTTCTTCTAGAGCAGTGCTTCTCAATTGGGTATAGATCTAGCAATCTCCGGAGACATTTTTAGTTTTCACAACTAGTGGAGTCCAACCTGCATCTAGTGGTACGGCCAGGGATGCTGCTAAACATTCCACACTGCATGGGACATCTCCAAACAACAAACAACCCAGCCTCAATTGTCAATAGTGCTGATGCTGAGAAACTTCGAGAACCAGATTTCAGTGAAACTGGAAGAATGTGGATGCTATAAACTTCTAATGAATGAGAGCAGTTGGTGGTTGTTGTTGGTTTTTAAACCTGAACCACATTGTTCCCTTTTTTCTGGCCCAACTCATTTGCATCCTTTTATCCCATCTCCACAGCCTTCCTAACTTAACTAGGTGGCTGGCTTGCTCCAGTCTGGAATCAAATCTGTCTTTAAAACAAACCTCCCAGGCCCTCTTATAAGCTTACAAGGGGAAAACAATGCTGCAGGGAGGGAAGGTAGGATTTCTGAGGAAATGAGATGAGAAAATGCAAGTGCATAGTATCCTCTCTGAACTACAAATCTTTTCATTTCAGCTAACTAAAGGTTAAGAGTAACCTAGAGAATGGGAGGTGGCAGAAGTACAAAGAGGTAAGAGAGATCCCACTCTCACCTGATTTTTGAGAGAACATGGTGCAGGAGCGGGGCACTACAGACACAATCGGAACTCATGGACAAGATACTGAATTCAGAACAAAACCTCGGTGACAGCAGAGAGGTAGAATAAAGCACCTTAATTAAAAATACTATTTGGGTAATTAGCTGATTTTTTTCAAGTACCCTCAAGAAAACGTGTATGGTAGCTCCAAAGCAAGAACAGCTTTTATAGTAAAATGTCACTACATAAAAGCCTTATAATGCAAGTTACAGTTATACACTGCTAGTTCACTTGGATGGACTTGTCTAGCATAGAAATGAGAACCTGTTCTTTATTAAAACCCATCTGAAAGGGCCTTAATACTCCAAATAAATTTTGCTCAAATAAACTTGTAGGCAAACGTAATTTTATTTTATTTATTACTACTTCTCTTTTTTTTTTTGGAGGGGGGGTGTTTGAGGGGTGCTAGGGATCAGACCCAGGGTTTTGTACATAGTTGGCATGCACTTTATCAGTGAGCTACAATCACAGACTGCCTCCCCATCCTAATTTTATATGAACACATTGTACTACTTCTATACTCTTATTAGAATTACATGTGATACAAAACATTTTGGATCCACAAAGTGGAAACTGTGTGAAATAAACTCTAAAAAACCAACAAGCAATATATTTTGACCCCGCAGATTTTAACAAAGTATATTCTTCCTCAGAATAACAAACTTCTTCACATCTGTTCATTTTTTTTCATAATTAAATGAAAAAATTAGTTAAGAGTCTAAAAGATAAGGACCTAACTCTAGGTCCAATGGGGCTATATGGTATTTGACTAAGATTTTGAACAATCTAAATCCCTTTATAACAGAACAAAACAAATGTATTTAACACCTATTAAATGCATATTCTACAGTAACTGAAAAGCTTCAGAGACATAAGGAATCTAAGGAGTGAGTTAGATTTAGCACTGGATTAATATCTATATGTATTATTTTCACTTAGGATATCCCTTTGTCTATAAATTACTAAATGAACTTCATTGTTATAGTCTCCTAAACCTGTCTCCACGAATCTTGGATAAGCTAGTTTCAACAAAGAAATATTTTAAAATTGTCCCATAAGGTCTGAAAGGTCTGTCCCTCTGCTATCTCTCTGCTCTTATCTCCCAAAACTTCCACCTCACTCATTCCATTCCAGCAACACTGGCCTTTCTGCTGTTTGGTGAAAATGACAGGAATGCCCTAGACTTAAGGTCTTTGAACTGAAGAGTCCCCTTTGTTTGGACCACTGTTTTCTCCCATACATCCTGCAGGTATCTGATCAGATGCCATCGTCAGTAAGGTGTTTCCTAACCAACTTCTTGTGACCATATTATAATACATACTTGTTTTTGTCTCTCCATACTAGAAGGGAAGATCCACCTTTATATTGTCTACCACTGTACCACAAGTAGTTGAGACTGCCTGGGAGGTCCTAATTGACTGATAATATAGTCCAAAGTGAACTGGTTCCAGGATATCACTCCCCCTCCCACATACCAAAATTTGAGGATGTTCAAGTCTTTCATAAAAAATGGTATGGTAAGCCGGGCATGGTGGCGCAAGCCTGCAATCCCAGCACTTAGGGAGGCTGAGACAGGAGAATCGTGAGTTCAAAGCCAGCCTCAGCAACGGCAAGGCGCTAAGCAACTCAGTGAGACCCTGTCTCTACATAAAACACAAAAATAGGGTTGGGGATGTGGCTCAGTGGTCGAGTGCCCCTGAGTTCAATCTCTAGTACCAAAAAAAAAAAAAAAAAAAAAAAGTATGGTATTTGCATATAACCTACACAGTATACTTTAAATTATCTCTAGATTAATACCTAATACAATGTAAATGTTATGTAAACAGTTATTATACTGTATTATTTAGGAAATAATGACAAGGAAAAAAGAATACACAGTCAGTACCTGATACAGTTTTTTGCCCCAAATATTCTCAACCATGGTTGGTTGAATGCACGGATACAAAACCTGCTGATGTGTGGGTCTACTGAATACAGTCAAGCATATGGAAAGTCAGGTGGTTAGTGACTGTTAGAGCTGATAATGGTCCAACAATGCTCAGATACACCCATTTAATTCTGATTGTAATTCCTACCCAATTTTTAAAAGTGTCCTATAATATTTAAACTTCCTTTTAATTTAAAAACAAATTACTAGATGCCAAACTAAAAGAAAAGCTTCCAAAATATTTGATTCAGATCACTGTTTAGAGTAAACCACAGTGGACCATTACACAAATTGTGGCAATATATGAGAAAGTTTCAGATTTAGCATATTATCAAAGAGGAACTTATAAACTTCTCCACTACTAAACTATCCAACATAATAAACTTTGTTTAATGAATGCCTTTTTTACATGTCTTTGTCTTATTTACTCTGAAGTTCTTACATGATCAAAATGATTAATGATTTAGCTGCCAGCTGGAGCAAAAGAGAAGCCAATTCCAAAAAACCTATGCAAGCCTACTACTAACCAAAGCAAATTATTTTCCCACATATTCACATTCCAATTTTCCAGGTTGCCCTCTAGTGACATTTTACCTCCCTTTAGAGATGCCCTACAAGTAAGATGGACAAAAATGAATAGACAAAAGGAAGCATCAAATGAGCAAAAAAAGGGAAGAAATGGCTAAAATTTTTCTAAAACCAAGAGATGACTACAAACAGGTAAGTTTTTGATTAGTCAAATACATAGCACACATAAATTGTATTTTCTATGCCCTGTACAAGAAGACTCCTGTGTTAAAAATCAAAGCATCAGTTACACTGAAGATAATGGAGTAAGCCCTGGACTTGATCTTGCTCTCTCTGGGCACTGAAAATTGGGTGTCTGATAAGAAGGCTGGCCTAGAATATTCTCTGGAGCCCTGCCCTTGCAGAAATCTGTTGTTTCACTGCTAAAACTAAATACATGTCATTCTGCCTTCATCCCTAACTGCCTCAAAATTTCAGGAGAGAAAAATGTTAGTGTAGAACAAATTCAATTTAAAATTTCTATTGTTTTTTTTCTTACTCTGTCAGTATCTGCTAGAATTTTTTTTATCACTTCTGAAACATTATGAGAAAATAAACAGCATCAGGACCCATTAGTCCTGATGCTGTATTATCTCATTTAACTCTCACAGAAATCAGAAGAGATAAATATCATTACTTCTATATTACAGACTAAGCTTTAAGGAAATTATACAACCTGGGCAAGACCACAAAGTAGATAAATAATAGGGTCCGCCTTTGAACCTAAATGCTCTGGCTCCAAAGTCTTGCTTCAACCATTGTGATACATTCTCTTCAAAGAACAAAACACTAAAAAATATTAACAACAGAATTACTCTCCAGTTTCACTCCTTTGTATATGGCTGTGTGTTCTCCACTGATTTTAATGGTTTACATAAAGCAAGCACTTCTTCTGTTTAAACTAGCAAAATTATTCCTAACTTTATGATTACAACCATGACCTTCATGAACACAATCATCCAAATGGTCCTGAGAACCTCTAGTCTTCTCTGTTAGTTTTCCAGTACTCTTTCTTAAAGGGAAAAACATGCTTAAGATCAATCTAACATAACAACAAGGGTCTGTTTTCTAGTGATCTTGGGTATGGAAGAGAGACAAATTTCTCTCCCTACAGTGTAAAAGAGGGCAAATCAACACATGACTAACACAGGTGTGGAGTTCGGACTGCACTTCATCAGATCTCGGTCGAGGCTTTGTTCTTTTCTTTCGGTAAAGTCTTCGAGAACCTTTTCACGTGCAACTTTGAGGGTTGAAACCAAGCACTGGGACCGTCTGTCTCTAACACTGACCCTAAGAGGCGGCAGCCCAGGTATGGGTGCACTTCCCTATTCTCGGTGCATGGCCAGATCCAGGAGTCCTTAGAGACCGAGTCTATCCAGGGACTTGCCAGGCCTCCTTTCCCCACGGGGCGAGGAGTTGGCATCGCTGTCCAAAGCCGACCAGTCTCACCCGCGCAGTGCACCCCCTTCCCTCCAAGGCCGCCGGACGCTCACGGGGCACGGGCTTCCAGTCCCTTCCTACAGACCCGAACACCAATTAATCCCAACTCAGCTCCACTGGGCGCGCCTTCGGCGGCCGGCTGAGGGCACTCACCATCGTTCTCGTCGCTATGCCTCCGCCGCGACATGCCGCCCGCCGGTGCGATGCCGAGCCTACAAGCCGGGCGGGAAGCGCCACAGGAACCGTCGGGCCGCCGGCGGGCGCGAGGACAGCAGCGAGGCCCGCGGAGGGGACGGCGCGCAGGCGCACTCGCTCTCGAAGGCCCCCGGAAAGCTCGAAGGGAGAGGCCGCCGGTGCGCGCGGAGCCGGCGATCGGAGGCTCACAGGTCTACCGGCGTCCGGTACGCACGCAGCCGCCCCCTCGGGCTTCCTCCACGGCCAGCGGCTTTCCTCTCCCGCCTTCCGCCCTGTGTCCTTCCGGGGCCACGCGGAAGGCGCTGCCTCTCCAACCAGCCAGAGCGCGCCGGCCAGGAGCCAGGCCTGGAGACCAGTGGTGCTGGGGCCGCTCAGGCCCCGCCCGGGCTTCGGGCACGCCCACGGGGCTCCCAGGCCCCGCCCCCGGTGTGTTCCCGGCGGCCCTTGCGCCGGCGGCCCTGAAGACTTCCGGAGCGAGGTGACGTCGCGGGCTTTGCAATCCCGCGGCGCGGATGTGGGCTCGAGGGCGGGGAGAGGCTGCCATTGCCAAACAGAGGCCGTTCCTCGAAGAAAAACCCAGGAAAGGCTCTGGACTGGCCGGTATGTTCTCATTTTACTCCCACGTCCCGGCTTATGTCGCCTCGGGAGAGCAGACGGGAGGTCAGGCCAGGTCTGGCTCGCAGGGTACAGCCTAGTGGGAGGCGGCGCCGCTCCTGCAGCCCCCTTGGGATGGGCAAGCCGGTCTGGACGCAAGCCTGTTGCTGCTCTGGTGAGCTTACCTCTCACCTAAGCTGATTAATAGGGACAGTTGATGGTTTCAGTATTTTGTTTCCAGTGGTGATTGGGTTCCTATTTACATGTGCAGTATATGAACATACCTTACCTTGGAGTCTTTGATGACTACCTCGTCTCTGGTCATCTGAAATTCTACCCTCCTGACCTAAACTATTCCTCCCCCAATCTTACCGACTTCAGTAAATGGCATCATCCTTCAGCTGCTTAATCCAAAAATATAGGTAAGAATCATTCGTAGGTCCTTCACTTCCTATATAACCTTTATCCATAAACACTGACAAATGTTCTTTTCAAATCGAACCTATGATCAGATTTGTTTATTCCTTTGTTTACTACTCTCCTTAACTTAATGTTGCAAGCTCCAAACCAGGGCCTGTAGGGTTCTGCCCTCATCACTGCTCCAACCACTTTTTTGCCTCTTCTAATGAGTCAGTTTTGTTCCCATTTTAGTAATTTATATTCACTATTTCCTTTACCTAAAGGTCTCTACTCCTAACTATATGGCTGACTCCTGGTCATAAGGGTTTCAGCTCAACTATCAGGTTCTCATTGAGACAATTATCTGACTATTCAGTCACTGTGCTATTTCATTCAGTAAGTATTGGACTGTATTAACAGTTAGCACCTGTTGTGCACTAGGCCGTATTGTAGATGCTGAGGATGCAGAGGTGAACACAGGAAAACCCCTCCTCTCTTAGAGCTAAATGTTGCTCTAAATGACCCATTAAGGAATAGGCACAAGTAGTGGGATCTGAAGTGTAATGAGAAAATGGAGAGTAATGGAAGGTGAGATCAGAGAAGTAAAGGGAAGGGATTTTGTGAGGACTTTGGACATTATCTGAATAAGTTGAAAAGGCTTTAGAAGATAACCCAACTTGTTTTTCGGTTACTGCCCTAGTTCCTACAGGAAGAAGACTAGTAGGCTATTGCAGTAATTCAGGCAAGAAGTGCTGGGGAACTGAACCAGGATGGTAGTGAAGATGGTACAGAGGGGTCTACTTTGATTGTATGTCAGAAACAAAGCTGATAGGATTTTTCTGAAGGGCTTGATGGTCTTTTGAAAAAATCAGGAGTCAAGAATCACTCCACAGTTTTTTGTCTGAATAACAGGAAGAATAAAATTGTCTTTTACTGAGATAAGGAAGACTGGAGAAGAGCATGTTTCATTTGGAGGGAGTACATTAAGAAGTTTGGTTTTGAACAGTTGTCTTTGAAACTGAAGCTAGCTAATGGGTAGATGAAATTGTGTTTCAGAAGAGAGGCCCAGATTAGAGATCCAGATTTGGAGTCATTTCTTATATAGTAGTCTAAGTAGAAATTTTCTCTTAATGTTTGTCCTCTCTCTTTTTTCTCTTTTAGTGGAAGTTCAAATGTCTACCAAAGTAGGGAAAACTAAAGAACTTTCATGTATTCATCGCTCAGCTTCAGTAATTATCAACACATGGCCAATCTGATTTCACCTATTTTACCTCTCCGTCCCACTTATTTTGAAGCAAATATAGTTTTTTTAAGTACTTGAGAGTAGACGAGCTCATCTACGGAGTGAATGTAGACAGAGAAATTCAATGTTTACAGGTTGGGATGGTAAAGAGAGTTCAGCAAAGGGAACTGACTATCTGGTATTTTCATGTTTTTATTATTTGCTTTTTTCAAGTCTACCCTTATTGGCTCCAAGAGAGCAGAAACTTAAGCAGTTTTATTCAGAGTTGCATTTCCAATACAATTCTATGTGCCAGGCACATAGCAGAGGCTCCACAAAGAATAGTTCCAAATATAGATATAAAGTAAGGTGAGACTGGAAGAAGATTCAGAATAAAGAGAGGTAATTTTGAGGATAGTGAAAACGCTGTGTAGAGAGCAAGAGGCAGGACAGTATCCTTTTTAGGACCCAGCCTTGGAAGTTACATAGCATTGCTTCCACCATACTTTATTTTGGGGAGCAATTATGGGACTGCCTAAGCTTAAAGAGAGGGAGAATAGACTAAAAATACTGCTGCAACCATTTTTGGAAAGTATAGTCTGCTGTAGCTGATTTTAGAGAAATCAATTTAATGTTAAATTTTAAATGTGGCATTACATTAAATTGAAATATTAACAGTGTTACTATTCATCATATCCCACTATGTGTCATATATCCCTTTTTGATCCTGTAAAGTAAATATTGTCATCCCCAATTTGCAGATTTAGGGAATTAGAACTCTGAGAAAGTAAATGGTTTGCCTAGGTTCAAATGCCTGGGACCAGCTATACCACAAGCCAGAGTCCATGCTTTTCTCAGTGCTTCATGTTGCCTCTTAGCATTTGTTACCTGTAATAGTTGTTTTGTAAAAGAATCGGTATGTTTATTGTAGTGTATCCATCTTGACAAGATTTGGCCACAGTAACAGTTCTATATTTCTTCTGGCTTATTAAAATGGGCTCTGAAATGTGAGACAGAAAGAACAAAGTATTAATAATGGAAGATACTAGCACACAGCTTGGTTGATTGTGGTTGTACCTGGTGCTTTTCTGGTATTTATCCTAAATGTGTGCATGGCTTGCTCCCTAATTCAGGTTTCTGCTCACATGCTACTGTTTCAGAAAGGCTTTTCCTATCTTCTGTGTTTAAAGAGCCCCTTCATCCCTCTGCCTCCTTACTCTGCTTATTTTTCTTCATAACCCTTCCCAACATCCAATTTTTATTTTTTTGTAATCAGGTTGTTCATTTCTTTACCTCTTTCTACTGAAATGTAAACTCTAAAAAGAGTTTTTCCTTTTACATTCACTGCTATATCCTCAATGTGTAGAATAGTATACAGCACTGAATAATTGTTAAATGATACTATTAAATGTGCAAATGAATGAACAGATAGCTTGGGCTACTGGGTCTTTGCAGATTTGCACGATTGATTGATATGCATGATTGATTAGCTTCATATTTACTTCAGGAAATAACCAGACTTTGGCATTGCTTTTTCCCTTGCTTATGTCCTAGAAAGTACTAAACTGAAAGGAATTTCTGCCCATTGCTGCAATCAATCCAGATGCCTTCTTCAACTTCACAAGGCCAAGGAGATGACCAGGAGGCCTGCATTTTAGGATTTTCTGACCTGGATTTAAAAGATAAAAGTCTTATTAATTCCAGCAGTAGTCTCAAAGCAGAGTTAGATGGCAGTACAAAGAAGAAATACTCATTTGCAAAGAAAAAGGTAAAATTGCTATCAATGTTTTCGTAATCATGTGTATATAGCGATGCAGGTGCCTCTAAATTTTTTTTTTTTTTGATGGTGCTGGAGATTGAACCCAGTACCTTGTACATGCTAGGTAGGCACTCTACCAACTGAGCTATATCTCTAGCCCTCTAAAATATCTTTTTGAGGTTGCTTTCCAGCTCCCATATGGTCTAGTCAGGGGCATTAATCAGTGGTGTTAATTCAGTACCAGGCAAAGGAGAATCATAGGCATGTTATGGCCCAGGAACAGTTATGGTATAGTATTTGAGGAGAGTATATCCTAAACAGATGGTTGGATTTCTTTCCTCACCAAGGATCATGAGAAGAATCCCAAGAACTCAGGACATGTAGTCTTAGGGAAAACAGATGGGCTTAGGGCAGCTGTCATCTAGTGAGGCTACCATCTGAGGCTGTTTTATTGAACAATAAAATAGGTAGTGAATTGGGTAAGATTTCTGAACTGGTCCAGCTGACTGGGCTCCTATTGGTTTGAAGAAGAGACAAAGCATCCCAAAATGCTGCACATTTACTGTGTACAGCTGGGACTTGTCTGTGATAAAGGTGGTGCTGATGCTCTTCTGTGCCATTTATCCTTGGTTTTAGAAACTGTTCATTGACTGAAACCCCCTCCTCTTAATAGCAGAGAACCTGGGACTCACAGGAAGGAAAGTGACCTGAGGACATATAATTGAGAATTAGTTTCTGTACCTTCAGCCTGTTGTCCTGTCGTGGAGAGATATCTTTTACTGACTCCATAGCAATGAAGAATAAATAGATGTCTCAGCTTTTGACTTCCTAGCTGCCACACTCATCTCATATAGATCCCCTTGAAAATGAAATTCAAACAGTACAGAAAAATGTTTTAACAACATTATTTTGTAATAATTTAAAACTTATGGCAAAATCGTAAGAATTATCTGAATGACCCACATATTCCCTTTGTCCAGAAGTTCCATACACATTTCACTAATCATCCTAAAAACAACTTTCATAGATACACTGTGGGGTTACATAATATTTTTAGTGGATGCCTTTAGTTGTCACATCTCTTTAATCTTCTTTAACTGGAACATTTTCTCAGTTTTTCCCTTAAATCATGACCATGACACTTCTGAAAACTACAAAAGAATTAATTTTTATAATATCTCTTGGTTTGATTTTGACTCATGTTTCCTTGTGATTAGATTGAGGTTAAACTTTCATTAGCAAGGCTGTGTTGGAAGAAACATGTTCATCTTGTTGCATTCTTTCAGGTCATTTAGTCCTATTACTAGAAATGTTAACTTTGGTTACTTGATAGGGAAATGTCTGCCAGGTTTTTCCACTATAAACTTACTATTTTTTTTTCTTATTTAGTTAATCAGTATTTTGGAAAGAAATATACTGATCTTTTCTTTTTGCCTGTCATTAATCTTCCTTAACTGGAACATTTAACTGTCATCATTAATTATAAGAAAGGCTAAAAAAAGAGGCCTCTATCAACTCAGGCTATGCCACCCTACTGTTTCAGTGCTAAACAGTCCAGGCTCAGCCTTGCATAGATTGAGGAAGGTCCAGCAGTGATATTCTTCATCTACAATGTTGTCTGCAGAATGCCCTCTATGGATGGATGAGACAAGCAAATGAAAAGAAAGTAGCATTTATTTTGCTTTTTATTTGTACCACCACTAAAAATATTGAAGATAAAAAATTCAACAGTAATAAAATTCAGTGAGACCATTCACATGCTATATTGATTAAAATATAAATGTTATGATTTTTCTGAAAGTCACTGTCAATTTAAGATTTTATGCTTTTTGAGTCCCCTGTTTTGTTGTAGATGTCTATCATAAGTAGATAGATTATTAAAGATGTATAGAAAAATATATGCATGGAGTGTTCATTTGACATTGCTTATAGTTGAAAATATTGGAAATAATCCAGATATCCTTCAGTTGGTAATTGGCTGAGAAAATTTTTTAATTTTATTTTTACAAAAACCAAATAATTTTTAGCCGGGTGCGGTGGCGCAAGCCTGTAATCCCAGCATTTAGGGAGGCTGAGACAGGAGAATCATGAGTTCAAAGCCAGCCTTAGCAGTGGCGAGGTGCTAAGCAACTCAGTGAGACCCGGTCTCTACATAAAACACAAAATAGGGCTGGGGATGTGGCTCAGTGGTTGAGTGCCCCTGAGTTCAATCTCCAGTACCAAAAAAAACCCCAAATAATTTTTATTAAAACAACATGATTGTTTTCCAAAAAAACAAGTCAAAATGTTTTGGTACATTTCTTCCTAGTCTTTTTCAATGTACTTTTAAATGTTATTGCGATTACATTATGTCAGCAATTTCCAATTTTTTCACTTAACATTGTATTATGAATATATGTATTTTTTTTTTTAAATATTTTTTTAGTTGTAGATGGACACAATGTTTTTTTTAGTTTTATTGCTTTGTACGTGGTGCTGAGGATCGAACCCAGGGCCTCACGCATGCAAGGCAAGCGCTCTACCGCTGAGCTACAATCCCAGCTCCTATATGTATTTTTTATATATTTTTTTTAGTTGTAGACAAACACAATACCTTTATTTATTTTATGTGGTGCTGAGGATCGAACCCAGTGCCTCACACGTGCGAAGCAAGTGCTTAACCGCTGAGCCACAACCCCAGCCTTATGAACTGCTTAATATTCCACAGGAAGTATACTTACTATTTCCCTTTTGAAAATAACTGCTAGTGATACTTGCAACATTTTACTAATACTTGCCTGAAATTCAGATCGTTTCCTTAAGAACAGCCCCTAAAAGGGGTTAAAGCATAGGAATACCATTGAAGCTCTTGATACTTACTGTTAAATAAGTGTCCCAGAAAGAGAGTATACACTTCTATCAGTAGTATATTTTACTACATATTTCATTTTACCCGTAGCAGAATTAAATACATTTTAGAAAGTCATCTTATAGGAAGATAATAAATAACTATGTAATATGTCAGATGGTGATAAGTGTTATGAGGAAGAATTAAAGAAGTTTAAGGGGATTTTGGTTTGCTCTTTTATGTAGGATTGTCAGGAAGAGGCCTCATCAGTAGTTGACATTTGAAGAAGAGCAAATGAGCAAGCACTACATGTATTTGGAGGAAGAGCATCTCAGGCAAAGGCCATGGGGGCAGAAGCCTGCATAACGTGTTTGAGCCAAAGCCACAATGTTAGAATAATAGATGAGATGTGAGCCACATAAAGAGCCATGAGAGCTGCCACATAAGGAGTACACTCCTGTAATCATAGGAGGCTGAGGCAGGAGGATCGCAAGTCCAAGGTCAATGTGAACAACTTAGTGAGACCCTGTCTCAGAATAAAAAACAGAAAGAGCTAGGGATTTAGCTCCGTGGTAGAGCACCCCTGGATTCAAACCTCAGTACTGCAAACAAAAATTAATAAGAAGCCATATTATCTAGGGACTTGTAATCCATTGTAAGGAGTTTACTAAAGAGTATGAAGAGAGTCTTTGGAGGTTTTTGAGGACAGGAATAACATCATGATTTAAGGTTTTTGTTCGTTTGTTCTTGTTATCCTTTATAGTACCAGGGCCTTGAGCCTGCCAGGCAAAAAATCTATCACTGATCTACATTCCCAGCCCTTTTTCTAATATTTTGAGATAGGTTCCCATTAAGTTGCCCAGGTTGGCCTTGAAGTTTCTATCCTCCTGAGTAGCTGGGATTGCAAGCATGTACCACTGCACTCAGTCTGATATAAGTTTTAAGACAAATTAGTTATTTCTGTATTTGCAGTGATTGGGATTTAACCCTGGGCCTTGCACATGCTAGGCAAGTGCATTTCCACTAAACTACATCCCCAGCAGTCTTATGTAAGTTTTAAAAGAATCATTAAATCATGTGGTTAAGTATGGAAAGAGGGAAACTAGGAGACTATTGTAATGATCCAGGGAAGACAAGATAATGGCTTAGATCAACAGAGTAGTATCTAAGGGAGGTGGGAAAAATGGTTAGATTCTGAATATTATTTTGGAAGTAGAGTTGATGCATTGGATGTAGGAATTGAGGGTGTTCCATTAATGTTTTTGGTTTTTTAATATGCCCATCAGAGTGGGCTAGAACCCCTGTTTGCCTATCATAGATATTTATATCTGGCATATCAAGTTTTTCCTCATTGCTTGTGTAGAATTTCCTCATTTATTAATTATGGAGACCTAGACTGCAGTAATAAGTAGACCCAAATCTGTGTAGGGGATTCATTAGAAGGAGTTTGGGCTTGGGGATGGTGGGAGAATTTTCATTAATAACACAGGTTTTCAGAGACCCAGGCTGCTGTTATCTCTGCAATGCTCAACACATAGTTTTCAGGGTTTCCATCCCAGAAAAACTGAAGGGGAAGAGAGAATGGAGAATCACACAAAAATTCTTATGGACCTGCAGTTGTCACATGTCACTTTCATTCACATTCCATTAGAGAAAACTTGATTGTACAGCCAAGCCTGATTGCAGAAATGGACAGGAAATATCATTTGCCCTGTTAAGAAAGGAAAATGGATTTTGATAGGCAATAAGAGTCCTTCGTTATTTTAGAACAATCTTATCAAGTTCCTGAAGGACTGTTGTCCAGGTTTGACTGTAATTGCATTAAATACATGCTTTGAAGAATAGATATCTTGACAAGGCATGGTGGTGCATACCTGTTATTCCAGTGGCTTGGGCGGCTGAGGCAGGAGGATCACAAGTTCAAAGTCAGCCTCAACAACTTAGCAAGGCCCTAAGCAACTTAGCAAGACTCTGTCTCAAAATAAAAAAGGGCTGGGGATGTGGCTCCGTGGTTAAGCACCCCTGGGTTCAATCCTCAGTACAAAAGGACATATTTATAATGCTTAAATCTTTTCATTTACATAAGATTTTGGTGGCTTACAAAGAAGAAAGAACATCCTAGACACTACAATTAGTGTAAGCAAAGCTATTAAAAAAAAGGGATGTTTTAAGTCGTATTAAAGGATTAATAGATGGGTTCAGTTGAACTAGGAAGATTGTAAGAGAAAGATTAGACTAAAAACAGAATGGGGAAAAACATTGCAAGGGACTGCCACTGTCTACCTTCTGTACCAAGCAAGTACATAAATTTAATTACAGTGTTTAAGATTTATGTAATTCTTTATGGCTTACTTTTTCTAGATGAAAACTCAGCACTTAAAGGCTGACTATCAACAGATTTGTGTCTATTCTTAAAGACACAGTGAACATCAGAGCCAGTATTTACAATTAATCATAAAAAATAGAAATTTTTATATTCAGAAGATGGAGAAATATCAGGAAGTAGGAAGATCATACAGTTGTCCTCTAAAGTGGACTCAGAAAGTTATAAAGTAATTCTGGAAAATAGGAAATTAGCATAGCACATCCTGCCTACAGGGAACAACATGAACAAGGATAGGAAGATGGAAACAGCGAGATGCCCAAAGTTATTCATATGTCAGATACATGTGGAGGAAGAGCAAAAGAGAAGTTGGGGGAGAGAGCTCAACTGTGGAAGGCCAGGATGTGATGCCAAATCTTCCCATTCCAACTTTAGTGTATGGGCTGCTGAATGCAATACAAGGCCAAACTAAAATATATATTCATTCCGGTGTTACTTAGATTTTGCATCCTGAGAATAAATTTATGGTGCTGGGAACTATTTAACCTCCACAACGTAAAGAGCCTGTTTTAATTTCTCTGTTAATCTCTTCCGAAGCTTACTCCTAAGAACTGTTACTTTCTCGAGGAATTTGTCCATGGAATAGTAGGACATAAAACTAGAAACCCCCATGGAAAAACAGTATAAAGGATTTCATTAAGACTTTTATTACCTGTAAACTAAAGGTTATTTAACAGTGATAGTACTTGAAATGTTATTGCAGGCCTTTGCCCTTTTCGTCAAAACAAAACAAGTTCCTGCACCTCCTTATGAATGTAAAGAAAAATGGTGGAAATGCTGTCAGCAGCTGTTCATGAACCAGACCAGCATCCATAGACATGTGGCAACACAACATGCTGATGAAATTTATCACCAGACTGCTTTTATTTTAAAGCAACTGGCTGCAACGTTGAGTACCTCAAAGAGTGTCACATCTGCAGACAAAAAGAACCCTCTAAAAGAGTATGTCACTCATAGCCACAAGGTGTCTGCTTGGCTTCCTGACATAAGCTGCTTTAGCCCTGATGAGCTGAAAAGGTAAGATTTCCATTTTGTATTTTGGTTTGATTTAAAAATACTTTTCCAGCCACAGTAAGATACTATAACTGGGCTGAGGTTGTGGCTCAGTGGCAGAGTGCTTGCCTCGCACGTGTGAGGCACTGGGTTCGATCCTCAGCACCACATAAAAATAAATAAAACAAAATAAAGACACTGTGTCCATGTATAACTAAAATATATTAAAAAAAATAAAAGAAACAACAACAACAAAAAAGATACTATAATCCTCCCACTAAACTGGCTAAAATGAGAAAGACCAATTTCAGCAAATATGAATGGGAACGTGGAGCAACTGAAACACCCAGTCGTTGCTAGTGGGAATGTGAAATGGTGCAGTTACTCTGGAAAAATGTTCAGCAGGTTCTTTCTTTCTTTTTTTTAAGAGTTGACATTTTTTTCCTTTTTAATACCTTTACTTCTATTTTTTTTTATGTAGTGCTAAGGATCAAACCCAGTGCCTTACACATGGTAGGCAAGCACTCTACCACTAACTGAGCCACAACTCCAGCCCTCAGCAGGTTTTTTGAAAAGTTAAACATCTTGCCTATGACCTAATCCTGAGTATATTCCAACAGAAATAAAAACATGTCCACGCCAGGTGCAGTGGCGCACACCTTTTATCCTAGCACTTTGGAAGGCTGAGACAGAATTTCAAGTTCAAAGCCAGCCTCAGCAATGGCGAGGCGCTAAGCAACTCAGTGAGGCCCTGTCTCTAAATAAAACACAAAATAGGGCTGGGGGTGTGGCTCAGTGGTTGAGTACTCCTGAGTTCAGTCCCAGTAGCAAAAAAAAAAAAAGACCACAAAAAGCCTTGAACAAGAATTTTCGTAGTTTTTTGTTTGTGTTTTTGTTTTGGTAGAGGTACCAGGGATTGAACTCAAGGGCGCTTGAACACTGAGCCTTATCCCCAGCCCTATTTTGTATTTTATTTAGAGACAGGATCTCACTGAGTTGGTTAACGCCTCACTTTTTGCTGAGGTTGGCATTAACCCGTCTCAGCCTCCTGTCTCAGCCTC
The DNA here is from genome assembly GCA_028644305.1 of Xerus rutilus. Lineage (NCBI taxonomy): Eukaryota > Metazoa > Chordata > Mammalia > Rodentia > Sciuridae > Xerus > Xerus rutilus. The sequence continues at coordinate 153,768,677 of CM053399.1, read as the reverse complement.
CCAAGCAACTGGGATTACAGGCATGTGCTGCTGCGCCTGCCTTCACAGTTTTATTCATAACAACAAAAAAATGGAAATAACTACAATTGTCCATCAGTAGAACAATATAAACTGGTATAATCATAAAAATATTGCACAGAAGCAAACTGTGGACTGCTGATATGAAGAGCTATGTGTGGGTAACTCACAAAATCCTTATGCTGAGGGACCAAAGCCAGAGTTCCTACTTTCTGGCTTCAGAAAAGTTTATGATGATAGAAAGGTTTCCTCTAGTGGAAGATTTGACTTGGAGTATATGCGAGAAGGTTTTTTGAGGTGTTGAGAATATTCTGTTTTGGTAGGGGTGTGGCTTATACAGGTATATCCATGTGTCAAAATTGATCAGATTGTACACTTACAGTCTGTGTATTTTACTTGTAAATTTTGCTGATTTATATATTTGGGTTTTGTTGTTCTCTTTTTGTTTTGTTTTGTTTTGTTTTTGTCAGTACTGGCGATTAAACCCAAGACCTCCCTCTAGGAAAGCATTCATCCCCACCTGTATTTTTCATTTTATTTTGAGGCAGAGTGTCCCTCAGTTGTCCAAACTGGCCTTTAACTTATGATCCTCTTGCCTCAGCCTCCTGGGTCTCTGGGATTGTACATATACATCATTATGCTGGGTGATTTAAATTTTTTTAAATAAATAAATGGAGTAGGTAAAAACTAATAATAACAAAAAAAGGACTCTTGGAAATTAAACCAAATGGGTCCATTTGTACAAAACAAATCATTTATTGGGGAATATAGTATTCCACATAGTGAATTTTTCTTTATGTGGTGTGTTTCAAACTGTGTATACTCTTTTATAATACCTTAGAGTGTGGGAAATGTGGTTGCACTTTTTGAGTGGTTTGTTATCGTCAACAGCATGAACATGCTAAGGTATGAAAGTTTGTCCCATAGGGACAATAATTTGTCTCACAAGTAAGAGGATTGAAAAAATAGAACTGAAACTTTTTTATTTGGTGAGAGATTCAAAACAGATATTGCCTTGTGTTAGAGGACAAGTCAGAATGGACTCGTATTTCCAACTTTCCTATAATTGGAATTATTAATACCAGTCTCTCAGATATGACTATAAGGAGAGTAAAGTAAACTCACTTTTTGTAAAGTAAGGCGTACAATGCAGATACTGCCTTCTCCAGAAAAAATACCAAAAGGAGTTGCTTTTTATTTCAGGAGGAGGCGGGCATGGATTGCTCCATCTTTGTCTTCTGCCTGATAAACCAGCATCTCAAATGCTGTATTCCTCTGATTTTCTTTTATAGTGGCCAGGGCAATGAAGAAGGAGAGGTGCTACTTTATTACTGCTACTGTGACCTAGAGGATCCCCAATGGATCTGTGCCTGGCAGACAGCTCTGTGTCAGCACTTGCACCTCACAGGCAAGGTAACCCCTTCTCCATGTGCTCCCCTGCATTGGCCTCATGTTGCCTTCCAAATTTGGATTGCAGAGCCTATACTCACTATAAAAAAGGTTTGCTGTTGGGTTCTTAGAAATTAGAGAAATCCTGCTGGGCATTTTAGTAGAGCATTAAACAGCCATTAATCATGGTGTTTTGTAAGAATTAGAGCAGAGGGTCAGCCAACTTTTTCTAAAGATAGTAAATATTTTAGGCTTTTACAAAAAAACTACTCATTACTGTTGCGTTTGAAAGAAGCCATAGACAATACATGAGAGAGTGGATTTGGTTGTGTTCTGATAATACTACATGCAAAAGCAGGGATAATTTGGGGCCTGGGATTGTAGCTCAGCGGTAGAGCGCTTGCCTCGCATGCGTGAGGCCCTGAGTTCGATCCTCAGCACCACATACAAAGCAATAAAATAAAGACATTGTGTCTATCTACAACTAAAAAAATATTAAAAAAAAAAAAAGCAGTGATAATTTGCTGACCCCTGGGATGGGGGAATGTTCATGGCATATGAACTCCCAAAACCTTTTATAGACTATACATGCAGGTGTGGTTTCAAGTTGCTTCTTAATTTTCCTGGAATATGCCAGGGCCTTTTGCCATCTCAAGGTATTGATGCTTGCTGTTACCTTTCCCTCTGGAATGTCCCAACATCTTCCCCTACATCTCCATATGGTTTGTGCCTCCCTTCAGATCTCTGCACCAATGTTGTTGTCTCAGAGCTGTAATCAGAGGAGTCCTTACCACACTTTTTGCTATTCAATGAATTTATTATGCCTGAAAGTATATTCTGTCTCCCTTAGAGAATATAAACTTCATGAGGTTAGGAACTTTGTCCTAATTGTTGTGTTCTAAGTGCTAGAGCAGGATATTCTTTAGATATTGGGAGACAGTCCAATAAAAAGTTGAATGCATGTTCATAACAAAACCATAAGTATATAAAGATGAAAGGTCGTATGTATCAAAATGCTAATAATGATCATGACTGCGTGACAGGACAGATGGTTTTTATTTTCTTATTTTTATTTTTCTGTAATGTTCTCTATAATTACATAATATGCATATCTCTATGTTATATAATTTCCAAGTTTTAAATCAAAAGGAAGTGAACTAAAAGGTTTAGTGATCTAAAAGGTTTCCTTTTAGATCCCATCCAGTTATGACACTGTCTAAGCACCTAATTTTTTCCAGGTTTTAGTTTCCTAACATAATAAATTGATCAGTCATTGCTATTTTCTACACCCATGTTTTCTAACAAATCAGCATTTCATTGACCTCATTCAGTTCATCACCAAGTCTTATCATTTCTCCTCTGAAATAGCCCTTGACTCCAATTACTTCTCTTTCACTTCCACCACCTTAGACCGAGCCACCAGCCTCTCTTACCTAGTCCTTGCAAGAGCTCCAAACTAGTCGCAAGTCCTCAATCCTCACCCACCATTTAATCCATTCTCTCTACACAACAGCCCCAATAGTCCTGGAAGGTAAATAAGATCATATTAGTCCCTCAGTATCTTTCAGTTGCTGTCTAGTACAGGTGCAATAAAACCCATATCCTGAACATGTCCTGGGTTCCTGCATGATTGGGCACTTCCTACCATTTTCACTTACCTTTTTTTTCATTGCTGGATATGAATCCATGGATCCTTTACCAGTGTCACTAAGTTGCCGAGGCTGGCCTTGAACTTGTGATCTTCCTGCATCAGCCTCCCAAGTAACTGAGATTAAAGTGTGCCCCACCGTACCCAGCTCCTTTTCCACATATCTGATGCCATTCTTCACTCTTGATACTCCAGCAACATGGTCTTTCAGTTTCTTGGAACACACCAAGCTTTTTCCTACCTTGGGCCTTTTTGCAAGTGAACTCTCTTCAAGGAACTCTTCCACATCTACTCTGTTCCTCCAGGCTAATTTTTACTCAGATTTCATGAAATCTCACAGACCTTTCCTAACTAAATTCGTTTTTGCCAGTGTACTCTCTTATAATTCTTTTTTTTTTTTTGGTACTGGGGATTGAACTCAGGGGCACTCGACCACTGAGCCACATCCCCAGCCCTATTTTGTGTTTTATGTAGAGACAGGGTCTCACTGAGTTGCTTGGTGCCTCGCCATTGCTGAGGCTGGCTTTGAACTCGCAATTCTCCTGTCTCAGCCTCCCTAAGTGCTGGGATTACAAGCGTGAGCCACCGCGCCCGGCTCAGTGTACTCTCTTATGGCATTCTTTCTCTCCCCTCCTTCACCCGACTTTATTTATTTTTTGCACTGGGGATTGAACCCAGGGGCACTTAACCGCTAAGCCCCATCCCCAGCCCTTTTTAAAAATATTTTATTTAGAGACAGAGTCTCGCTGAGTTGCTTAGGGCCTCACTAAGTTGCAGAGGCTGACTTTGACCTTTCAATCCTCCTCCTTGTGGCATCTTTATAGGTACTTTCATATGACTTGTCCATTTATAACTCATATCTTAATATCTACAACCTTCCTTGGTCTGTAAGCTCCAAGAGGAGAATGATTTTTTTTAACCACTGTATTCTTTCTTCCTATCACAATTTCTGATGCATAGTAAAAAAAAATTAGTAAATATTTGTGGAATGAGTGTATACACCATCTCTATTCAAAGAACATGTTGAAAGTTGGGTACTCTCAGAACGTGTAGTATGGGAAGTCAGTCTCTTCTCTTAGTTTAGAGGCATATTTTTATTCTCCATCTAACCTAATGGTAAACTAGCAGTGAAGGATCCTCTACACAAGGTGGCACCATTTTCCTGTATCTCAGGTCCAAAATCTTAGGCTTTAAGGATACATGTCCAGTTTAGTGAGACAGTTCTGTCTTGGTAGATTTGGCATAATAATGATTGGAACTTAAGGAAAGAGAACCTGACAATTGTAGGAATAAGGAAAGAAGCTTCTACCCTATTATTTACATCCATATGGCTTAAGAAATTTGAGTAGGTACATTGGAGACTTTGCAAAGGACAAGTTTTGAAGCCAATAAGATCTGGTTCTGGGGGCTGGGGCTGTAGCTCAGTGGCAGGGTGCTTGCCTCGCACGTGTGAGGCACTGGGTTCGATCCTCAGCACCACATAAAAATAAATTAATAAACAAAGATAAAAAATTTAAAAATAAAAAAAGATCTGGTTCTGACCTAGATCTCCCACCCACCAATTCTTCACAAGTTATTTGACTTTCTGAACCTCTGCTTCCTTTTCTGTAAAATGGAGATTATGAAATCTACCTTTCGGTATTATAATGTAAACCGTCAGTCTCATAGCAGGTGCTTAATAAATGCTAACTCCTACTTATCTCACTTTCTGAGTTATAAGGCCTTCCTCAACAAGGAACTCCTTTGAAGGTTTTGTGTTGAGTCCTAGAGACTGAAAGTCTAGTACCTGAGTTTAGAATTGCTCTGCTTTAATTATGTGGGGAGTAGATGTGTTTGCCATTTATTTGGGTTCTGAGATTATAGTAAAACAGGAAAGAATTTGCTAGCCTATTCAAAGACAGCTGTATAGAAGTATGTATTTTATCATACCCGTCTCAAACTGTTCTGGAGTACATTTCCTGATCTTACACTGGTTGTAATCTATTTTCCTGTGTAGTTCCCTGTAAATTGGTAGTAAGTACAGTAACTGTCAGCAAAGATGGCATATACTTCCCGCTTCACTATTCCATGCTGTGTTAGTCAACTTTTCATTGATATGACAAAACTTGAGAAAAACAAAGAAGGAAAGATTCCTTTTGGCTCAGAGTTTTAGATATTTCAGTCCGTGATCAGCTAGCTTCATTGTTTTGGGCCTGAGGGAAGGCTAAACATCTTGGCAGAAGGGCACAGTAGAGGAAAATTGCTTACCCTCATGGCAGCGAGGAAGCAGAGAGAGAGAATGAGAGGAAGAGGCTGGGAACATGGTAATAGCCTTCTAGGACATCCCCAGCTACCCACTTCCTCCAAGTAGGCCCTTCTCCAGTTTTCATCACCTCCCAATAGTCCATTCGGTTATGAACCCATCAATGGAATAATCTATTAATGAGATTGGAGCTCTCATGATCCAATCACTTTTCAAAAGCTCCACCTTAATACATAACTGTGCTGGGGACCAAGCCTTCAACACGTGAGCCTATTGGGCACATTCTATATCCAAACCATAGCACATTCCCAGAACAGGCTGCAAGACTGCAGTCTTCTTAAGAAATCTAGATATAATCTGGAATCTTCATCATACAACTGTAAATAGCTACTACCAGTGCATTGGTTTGTGTTTTGAATCTCATTTTATATCCATACCCTAAAGAATCAGATTAACAACTGAAGTGTCCTCTGGATGCTGAAAAAGGGCAGCTACTTCAAACTTTCAAAGTCATTACATTGGTACATGAATAGTAGTAACAACATAGGGCCTTGAATTAAATTACCTCCTTTTCCAGAGAGTACCTTGGTACTACACAATGCTCTACATTGTAGGAGTTTTCTCTAGAGGTGGTTCCTTTTAAAGAAGTTCTATCTTTAAACTCGTCTAAAGATTTTGTAGTACTAAAACAACCAACTTTGCAAGGCTCCCAAAGAATGCTGGTGCCCCACCTGTAAGGCAGGTGACCTAGCCCAGGCTGTAATATCCTCTTACCAGTGAACTATTTCAAAGAGAATATAGAGAGCTTCTAAAGACCCGTTGCCTAGTCTTATTGAATCTACCATAAACAAAGTGTTTACTCAGCCAAGCAGGAGGGTCTTGTTTACCCTCATGTTCTCCTAAAGTGAAAGCCACATATGTGTACTTTCTTTTCTCGTCTACCAAAAACGAGATACCCATTCATTTACTCAACAGGTACATATTGAATGCCCACTGTGTGGCAGGTACTGTTCTAGGCTCTGGGGATACATTAGTAAACAAAGCAGACACACACTTGCCTTGGTACTTGGATTCTAATGGGTGGGTTTGCAATGGTAGCTTTCTCCCTACGATCCCCTAGCCATGACACATGCATTCCCTCAGGTGTTCTCTATGCTTTAGGTTTTGGATAATACGTCTTCAGCAGTTTTTTTTTCCTTTTTAAGTCCATTTTTGGTGTTCTTTTTCTCTTTTATCAACATGAAGCAATTGAATAATGGAAATGCTTTTTTTTTTCTGTCTACACTGAGACAGAAGCAGACAGCTCTAGATCCATTTCATTTTTTATTTCTCTTACCTTAAAATCTATTGATTGTATCAGTTACATACATGTCAAAACTGACCAAATTGCATACTTCAAATATTAAAAAAATTGAAGTTCAGAGAAGTCATTTAGCTCTTTCAGAGCTATATGGCAAGTAAGTAGCAGCACTAAATCTTGATCTGTTGGCTCTGTTATACTCCCTGGCTTTAGATTAAGCTCAGAATTTACTTGTTTGGCCATTGGATGATTGGAGCTGTACAGTAAATGGGCTTTCCTGAAGTTTTATTCACATTCTCTGTTACAAATACCTTGCCTGTACTACAGGCTGTGCCATTTTGTAGAAACATGGGTACCTTTGTTTAGTAATACTTCACTGTCCACAGAAGCTCTCTGCCTATCCTGTTAAACTCATTGATATGCAAGAGCCTTTTGTTCTGTCCTGGAAAGATAACTGAGAACATGCTCTTTTCCCTATTTTTCACTATCTTGTTTCTCAGGTTCGAATTGCTACTGAAGGAATCAATGGGACAGTCGGTGGAAGCAAGTTGGCCACCAGACTCTATATGGAAGCCATGCTTTCTTGTCCATTATTTAAGGATTATCTTTGTGAGGAAGATTTTAAGGTAAGAGAAATAAAAAATGAAATGGATCTAGAGCTGTCTGCTTCTGTCTCAGTGTAGGTTATTGAAGAGGAGACAAATGTAGAGAAATAAACAGTGCCAGAAAAATACTCTTTCCTCTTTAAGTTATAAGACAGTGTAATAGAAGGAGAATGCCTATCTCCATTCTTCCATTGAGTCACCATGTGACCCTGAGCCATTTGGTGCCCTCTTAGATCTCAGTCTCCCATCTTACAGTAAAGATGGTACTGTTAAACAGTTTGACTCTAAAATGTGGATGTGTTCATTCATTTAAGGGACTACCTGACTGTTTTAGCAGATCACTGTGATTTTACTATGTTTTTAGTGAACCTGGAATTTAGATTAACATTTCACACAACATGAGGAGTAAAGTTGTTTTTAAGTGATTTTTATGCTTCATCACAATAGACGATAAGATGATGGGAAATGCCTTGCGAAGTGTTTATGTTAGTTACAATAGGAAAAGAAGTCATTGCTCCAGACCAGAAGCTGGGGTGTAATCACACATTGGAATTGCTCAGTGGTGCTTCAGTTTTATAGTTAGATGCCTGTAGCCATAGAAACATAATATTCCTACACATGGGAGATATGCAGTAACTGTTTATGAATATATTAAATTATCTGGAACATTCTGGGCCCTAACTAACTCTATGCCCATTGTGGTTTCCTAATTTTTGTTTTAATTTAAGGTTTCTTAAGACTTCAACAAACCATAATATTTACATTTGGTACTTAGACCTGGTGATGGTACTGGAAGACTATATTCTTTTTTGTTTCCCTTTGGCTAGACCAGCAGAGGAGGAGCTCACTGTTTTCCAGAATTGCGTGTTGGTGTATTTGAAGAAATCGTGCCCATGGGGATCAGCCCCAATAAAATCTCCTACAAGAAGCCTGGTATGCTTGTTTTTAAAAGAAGAATTACACTTTTTGTCATAGGGACAAAATTTAATAGGAAAGTAAGACTGATCAGCAAGAGTTTTGATGAATGCTGTCTTTAAAACAGCTGTGAGTTGGCTCACACCTAGGTCTTATCTGAGGTGCTTATAGGAACACACCTCTTAGCATTACTTGTCTTTTTTTTTTTTTTGGTACCAAGGATTGAACTCAGGGGTACTCGACCACTGAGCCACATCTCCAGCCCCTATTTTGTGTTTTAGGTAGAGACAGGGTCTCACTGAGTTGCTTAGTGCCTCGCCATTGCTGAGGCTGGCTTTGAACTCACAATTCTCCTGTCTCAGCCTCCCTAAGAGCTGGGATTACAGGCATGCACCACTGCGCCCAGTTTATTACTCTTAGTTTAAGATGATTTAGCCACGAAGTTGTTTTCTATTTTCAAAGATAGCAATTTGGGAATTCACCAGCAGAATAGAGCACCTAGGCTTTTTGCCACAGAAACCAAGTGGCTTTCAGTACCAAAGCAGTTTACAGTGCTTTAGAATGTTCCTTTCTCCCTTCCTTGTGTTCACTATAGATGGTTGAAAGACACTTATTTGGTGGGATTTTTTAAAATTTATTTTATTGTTATGAAAATTTCCAAACATTAAAGAGTAGAGAAAATAGTATAGCAAACGTCCATTACAAAACTTTGACAATTACTAACTCATGACCAGCTTCCTTCTATACAGCAGCCCTCCTCCCATCTTGGATCATTTTGAAGGAATCTCAATGCCATGTCATGTCAATCATAAATATTTTAATAGATGTCTCTAAAAGACAAAGTTTTTAAAAAAGCCAATAAAACTATTATCACACCTAAAAACATTTAAATGGTAATTTCTTTATTTGAAATTAGTCAGTTCCCAGTTGCATTATTTGTTACATTTCTGTTAAGGTTCAAAAAAGACCCATCCATTGTGATTCATCACTGTGCCTCAAAATCTATAAATTCACCTCCATCTTTTTTCCCCCTTAGAGTTTAGTTTTTGAAAGAACTAGGTCATTTGGCCTATGGAATTTCTCATCCAAATAATTTTGCATCCCCATGGAATTTTTCCTCTGTTCTCTGTGTTTCCTACAAATTGGTAATTAGAGTGGTGCTAATAGAATTATGTAAGCCACATAATATAATTTTTCATTTTGTGAAAAATTCATAGCCAAATGTAAAAAATTTTAAAAAGGTAAAATTAATTTAAATAATGTTTTATTTTATTACTGTACTATATCCAAAATATGATTTCAAGTTTAATTGTGGTTTTTTTTTTTTTTTAAATATTAAGTCCTTGAAGCCCAGTGTGTATGTCACACTTATTAGCACATCTCAAGCCACATTTCAAGTGCTTGTCAGCCACAGGTATTTAGTAGCTACTGTATTAACTCAGACCAGAGATGATCAGATTCAGTTTCTTACTTTTTTCCTTTCTTTTCTTTCCCTACCCCAAAAGACTACTCCATAGATAGTATTACCTTCTTTCGTTGGAATTGCAAAGGGCACTTGACTCTAAGGTGTTCATTTTTTAATATGCACATATTGCAAAGAAGGCTAAGTGGGAATGTGGGAGTAAGATACTAGCATCTGGGAGAAGACAACTCCTGCATGTGGAGATAAGAGCCAAACAGGATTGTGTCTACTTGGTGTCCCCATCTTAACAGAAGGCAGTGTGCCAACAACAGCTCTTCTTGGTGGCACACAGTACTGCTCAGGGAAGAGTGGGCTCCACGCAGTGCTGTGCTGCTTTCATTTGAACTCAGTCTTTCAAAGGGACCTTGGAAACATGTCTGTGCAGGTCACTGTCCAGTCAGGCATTTCTCAGGGCTAGTAATGCAACAGCAATAATAGCAGCAGCAAGGAACAGGTTTGGTTCCCTGTGACTCCCTGCAGGACCAAGTCTTAGCCAGTTTCCACACTTGCCGTCACATTTTTGAATATCCCTTTTAACCTACTGTTTTGGTATCCATGCAGTTATATGACATTGACTTAAATAGGATCTGGCTTGGTTACATACTCCCTATAATACTAGCTTAGACAGGTAGAAACACAGCCTCCTTAGCTATGCTGTGGGGTCTTTAGTCTCTCCAGGGAATAGAGCATTGTCAGATGCTTACTGGGCTGAGTGAAGCTTCTTTGGTGCTCTAAAACTCCATCATGAGTGGTGGTAATGAAGTCACCAGAACCCTTGCATGAGTCATAGTCACCCTACAATGCCAAATTCACCAAAAGTTCCTCACCATCTACTCTGATGTCAGGATCCCTAAGGATATGGGAATATTTCTGTCCTACAGTCAAGGAGCAAAGATTCTTTCCTAAAGTCCCCTGGTGTTTTAATACTTTTCTCCTCTCTCCCATCTTCTAGCTATCTTATCTGTTTCTCTCTTTTCTTTTCTCAAGTGTCATTTCTGTTATCAGCTCCTCCCACCTCTTTCTCTTTTACTCATGCACACAAAGTTAGACACATTCTTCTTACCCTTTTGCATTTTTAAAAGACATTCTAACTTCATTTCAAAACTTTAATGTTTTCAGCGGACTAAGCCAGGGTTCTTATCCTTGAACTTGGATTCAGCTTTGAATTAAAACTGTTTGAAGCCTACAATTAAGTACATACTTGCCAGAGCTCCTTCATGCATAGTGACAATAGAACAGTGGCCATTTCCTGACCCACTAGTGAGCATACAGTGAACCAGCAAACCCAACTAGATCCCAGTTATGTGGGTCTTATCACTGATTTAGGGCAAGTATGAGGATGCAAATTTTCTTCAGCTAATTATTTCTAAACTACCAGCTCTCTGTAGTCCTCTTAGGAAGAGGAAGATGAAGATGAAGGTCTTACTAAGTTATTTTATCATTATCATGATTGTTAAAATATTATTATTTGGAGTCATTTTTCATTTTGGGGAAAAGAGGTTTGGGTAGAAAGAAACAAAGCCAACACAATTCAGGTTAGACAAGTTGTGATTAGATGTTTTCTCTTGTTGCTTTAACATAATTTTTTGTTTTGGTTTTAGGAATCCATTTATCCCCAGGTGAATTTCATAAAGAAGTAGAAAAGTTTTTATCTCAGGCAAATCAAGAACAAAGTGATACTATCCTACTGGACTGTAGAAACTTCTATGAAAGCAAAATAGTAAGTAACAACTAGAATTGAATTTAGTGAATGGTAGGTCTCCCTCTTCCCGTGGCATGGCATATTTCCCAAGGGGGACAAGTGACCACATGGATCACCTTCCATTACTAACAACTGCAAGGAAAACAAGCCTTTGCACTCAGGATCTAGTGCGAATGTCTAAGGAAATATGAATTAAAGACTTCTTGGCAAATAATGTACTTTTTTACTCCCCTGACGTGTCAACAATCTTGTAAAGTTGACTTCGGGTAGCCTCTCCAGGTCCCCTGTGGACTCTGTAGAAAGGTCACCTACAGTCCACCAACCTTGTTTCTAGTTCCAGATCTTGAGGTTAAAAGGTAAGAGTATGGAATGAGAAGAGCAACTGGCAAATGCTGTTTGCCAAGGGGAGAGTTGTTGTCATAGAGAACCTTTGTTCCTACCATGTTTTTCTGATAATTTTCCCTCTGCCGTTCTACATTGTAGGGGCGATTCCAGGGCTGCTTAGCCCCAGATATCAGGAAATTCAGTTATTTTCCTAGCTATGTTGACAAAAATCTAGAACTTTTCAGAGAGAAGAGGGTGCTGATGTACTGCACTGGGGGCATCCGTTGTGAGCGCGGCTCAGCTTATCTGAAGGCCAAGGTGAGCCACCACCCTAGAGGTGCTTCAGGTATGGAGGTGAAGAAATCTCTACCGCAGCCTGTGTGGAGCTTTCCACCCCTTCCCATCCTCCCCCACCCTCCAGCCAGCCAAAGGATTTATTTTTCCCTTGTATGGTTCCAGCAGAGTTTCTAAGTGCAAAATCTGAGGTTATTAAATCTCAAGATGAGAAAAACACTTAACAGTCTTAGAGACTCATCAAGTACAAAAGAGAAAGCTTAGTTCAACATCTCCACTTTCCTAATCCTTTTGCTTGATCCTGAGAAGAGCAAATTCAGTAATATCACATGCTTCGGCAGATGTCTTCCTATATTTAGGGGGTAGCAAAAATAGTTGGGCTTCCCAGGATCTTAGAGGGTGAAGGCGCCGACTGCTGTCATCACCCATCCCCCTCTCCCCTCCCCCCAGTAGGCGAGGTCTGCCCAGTTGGTTCCTTGACCCTTTGGTTAGCAATTCCTCTGTGTCCTGTAGGGGGAGCAAGGAGCCCTGGCTGATAGCAGAGGTGGGGAATCCTCCACTTGGGCATTCGCCACTGCTCTGTGGAGCTTCCTCTAAGTCTCTGCTTGTTTCTTCAGATTTCCTTTTGTTTTCCTCTATCCAGGGAGTGTGTAAGGAAGTGTTCCAACTCAAGGGTGGTATCCACAAGTACCTGGAAGAGTTTCCTGATGGCTTTTACAAGGGGAAGTTGTTTGTTTTTGATGAGCGTTATGCCCTGTGCTACAACAGTGACGTGTTATCAGGTAGGTCAGCACAAGTCCAGAGCTCGCACTGTGTGGCACATAAACAGTTCACCATTCTAGAAATGCTATGTAGGGAAGACAGGCCAGTACTAATTACCTGAAAAGGCCCAGAATAAGCAAGGTGAGAGACTTGAGGAAGGCTGGTGTTGTCAATGATGATAGGAAGTCAGCAGAGAAAAACAGTCTGAGAAAAGATAATGTGCTATCTAGGAATCAGGTAGTCAGGTGGTCTGGTAGCAGCCAGAGAAACTCAGGCCTGGGGGAGAACAGTGAACACCGCAGAAGTCGAATGTAGATGTGAAGTCATCTGAATTATCCCCATTGAAAAAGTGAATCTAAGGGAAAAGATCATTTAATAAGGGCTTGTTGACCAGCTTTGGGAGTAGCTAATGAGAAAGAGAAGTGTTGGGGCCTATTTTTCTGGATGGGATAAAAAAAAAAAAAAAAAAAAAGTAAATGCTAGAATCAGAAAGAATTTCTAACAACAACCCTTCCTCAAAACTCCAAAAAAGTGAGGGGGCAGCATTTCCTTTGTTTGAAGATAAGAGATATATTATTTAGAAACCTTCCCTGGCCCAACAGGATGTATTAGATACGGGTGAGCTCAGAGTTATATTTAGTAACTGGAGAAATACATGTCTGTGTATGTATAACAAGGGCTTTTCTTTCTGAACCTAGAATGTTCATACTGTGGAGCCCAGTGGGACCAGTACAAACTCTGTTCCACTCCCCAGTGCCGCCAGCTTGTTTTAACCTGTCCTGCCTGTCAAGGACAGGGATTCACAGCCTGTTGTGTCACATGTCAAGACAAAGGGGACAGGCAGGCTTCAGGCCCTACCCAGAACAGTTTTAAAGAGGAATGTGAATGTACAGCCCGACGGCCACGCATCCCGAGAGAACTCTCACAGCACGCACAACTCTCTGTGAACCTCGTACCGGAGCCCAGTGTTGGTGAGGATGGGCCTTTGCTTGTGTAAGTGGCACCTTTAGCATTCCTCAAGCCTGCTCAAAGTCAGTGGAGTGACCATGTGTAAGAGAATGTCAAGGCTACAGAAACAGTAATCAGGAACTTCACGGTTGATCATTGTCATCGTGGCAAACTGGTCACCATATTAACCATCTGCACTTTACAGGGGGAGGGAAGAGAGAGTTGAGTTTTGATCACTTACTGAAGCATTCTAATTCAGAAGATGATAGAACATGGAAAATAGGTAAGCTGTATGGAATCCCAGAGCTTTTGAGATGGTCTTGAGCCTGGTGGCCACTCATGCCCTCTCTGCCATGCAGCAGGCTATTAGTAGTCATTGTCCTTGTCTGCAAACCTGTCCATCCTGGTAGCAAAACTGAATTGTGCCCCTTGAAATGGATTCCTAAACCAGGTCACTTAGGTCATCTGCCATCTTCCCCTTCCTCTGTCTCTTCTCTGACTGCCTGAGAGGATCTATATACTGGCATTTGGCCCACTTCCTGCTTTGGTAAAATTTATTGGAAGAAAACCTACCCACTTCTTCCCTTAGGATCTGTGGCATAATTGAATAGTTGCACCAGAGACCATGTGGCCCACAAAGTCTTAAATATTTACTGCCTGACCCTTTATAGGCAAGAGTGCCATCCCCTGGTCTAGAGCAGCAGCTCATCTGATGGCAATGTCCTTAAAAAATGTGGCCTACCTTCATATTTTACTGATTTGGTTTCTGTAAGAGATTTCTCTCTCATAGACCTGCTTTCTCCAACACTTACAATCGTGGCTTTTACGTGTTCTGAGAGATCTAGAGAAGCTCGATGGCACTGGCATTTTAGGAGCAGTTTTTAGATCAGTACCTGGAACGCAATTCGCTTTCTTTTTTAAATATTTTTTTAGTTGTAGATGGACCTTTATTTTATTTATTTATATATGGTGCTGAGAATCAAACCCAGTGCCTCACACACGCCAGGCAAGCACTCTGCCACTGAGCCCCAGCCCCAGCCCACAATTTGCTTTCTTAATGAGATCATTCGTCATTACCACAGTGGCTGTCCAGACTTCTGGTCAACATGCCAGGCACATATCCCTGTCACATAGGTCCCAAGAAACACACAGCCACACGTTGACCAACAGATTTAATATTATGTTGCAGTTTCCAGTGATGCAGAATGCAGCTGCAGTTGTGTTTCAAGGAGAAGCCGAGTGGGGATGGCCATCCCTGCAGCATGGTGCCGTTCCTGGGCCCATTTGCAGCCCCAGTAGACACTCTTCATAGTGGTGAGGCCCTAGCTTCACCTGTAGTTACCCTGTACTGTCCACATCATTACAGTTCAGTGCACAAGATTTTTCCTTCTTCATCAGAAGCCTTCTAGTCTGTGTTCATTAGCTCTTTGGCCTTGTCCTTTATCACAAGATTTGCTGACTCCCTAATGAAAATAACTCCCCAAAGCAACAAACAAAAATATAAGTTAACTGGCACTGTGGTATATTAAAAGGCACACGGGCAATGTGGCTTAACCTTTTTTGCCAATTTCCAAAAGATGTCATGTTAAAAAAGAGGGGTGGGGAGTCTAGTAGAAATACCAAAATTATGTTTTAAGAATGATCATCTTTGCATAGCTTAGCCAGGACTTCCCAGTTCTTTAATATCTAGGTTTAATGCACTGTTGGCCTTCAGAGGCTCCACTTCCATGCATGAGATCATCAATGATTTGTCTAGTAAGTGATGAGACAGGTAGTTTAAGTCTGTAAGGTTGGCCATGATAAACATCATATCCACAGTGGACTGGAAATTCACCCCTCTAGTGTTTGGCCTCACATGAGTCATTTGCCCACTATGCAGTATAGAAAGGTGTTTTCAAGTATTTAGCCAGAAGTTTTCATCTGACATGGTTGTTATTCAATGAGGAAAACCTCTTTCTGCTCCAGTATTTGGTTGTATATATATCTCAAATGTTCATAAGTAACTCAGGAATATGTTTGTTAGGAATATGTTTGTTGCCCAGGAGGGTTTTTGAAACTTGAAATTTTACCATTGCCTTTTTTCTCCCCATATCCAGCAAAAAAAAAAAAAAAAAAAAATAGTGTTTTGTGATTCCTGGCAGAGCTCTGTGGCTTTAGTCTGTATTTCTTAAGGTGGAAAATTGTGGCTCTGATCCAGTAGTAAATTTGGCAACTTTTATCTTGAGGTTTTTAAAATTTAAAGGAGGGTTAAAAAGAGGGTTTATCTGTTCCTTTTGCTAAACAGATAAGATGAAATTTGTAATAAAGTATTTTATAATATTTGCAAACCAGGTAGAAGAGCGTATTTTTTGTCTATGGATTCCACATTATAAATGAACCTGGAATACCACACAGCAGGGCCACTGATCTGGGCTCCTTGGGGTTAATCGCTGCCACTATCACATCATCTACAGGAAGATCTGCCAATTTGAGGGCTTCTTAATTTTTAAATAATAACCAGACTGAACTTCTGTGACTAAAGAAAAACTTCACATTAACCACATTTTATAAAATTTTCAGCTACAACCACTAGTTAACCTAGAATCTTAGTGCATAAAGAACTGAACCACAAAAGAGTTTTGTGCCAGCATTTGCCTCCTGGTCTCCACTGTGGAGCACAGATTGTCAGTAGAACATGTCCAGTTCAAAAGGGCGGTCTTCACCTCTGCACACTAGACACCACTGCGGCACTTGGGAATGATGGGCCCTGTCAAGTCTGCGAGCCTCCTCTTCCTCACTGAAAAGGAATGGAGATAAGATGTAAGCCACTTGTTCCTGCACACCAGGGACCACCACCAGTGTTGCTTCTGTTAGCCTCTCGCCTATTGTTTTTTGTTTTTTAGTTTTCAGGTGGCAAGGGGCCTGCTGAAATCTGTTGTTTTTAGAGGACCGTTATTTGTGAGTTATATAATGGCCCTCCATGCCTGCCTCTTGCTTGTGTAAACAAGTTTCCACCCTAAAGATTACCTGCAGTATCTGTGTCCCTTATGTTTAACAGTGACATTTTTAACATTTTCCAGGAGCAAGACAATTTTTACTCAAACACTGTTCCCATGACAAAATAGTTTAAATGTCATTAAGAGGAAAGCGCTACTAGCCAGGAGCTTGCAAGCTGGAGATGGTAGGTTAGAGAATGATGGGTTGAGGGAGGCAAAAGAGGTCACTGTTTTGTACCAGGGGAGAATGTTGATGTATAGTGTTGGCAGATGAAGACCAAGAATCAGACTATATCAGCCACCAGAGAAAGAAAGGTCAAGAAAATTTGTAGACTGGTAGATGGCAAGGGGCCTGCTGATGTGGCAGGAAGCTGTCACCCAGGGGGAAAACGTCTGTATACTTAGATGTCTTCCCAAGCTGAGATGGTAGATGTGTGTCCACCACATTGGGGCATACAAACTGCAAAAAAGAACCAAATTGGCTTGTGTATGACCCTGAGTATATAAAGCAAACCCACAAGAAGGTGTGTTGTTCAAGACCTGGGTGGGAGCTGGGGGAAAGCTCTCAGGAATACAGGTGCTCAGTGTGGAGTTCAGCCTGTGTCTGAGCCCCTGCCCACTCCCCTTCACCCTAGGTCAAAAGAATAAGCAATGGACATTAGGATGCAAGATCCCCCGGGGAAAAACGCTGTTCAGCCCAATTCCTGAAGGTGATCAGTGTCTTGATAGCTTAGGATTAGATGTAGGGGAACCAAAGCCAAAACCTAAAGGGAAGAAATTTGTGCAAAATGAGCAGAGTTTCCGTGAACCAGCCTTTGAAGCATCTCCATGTTAGCTACCAGCACGGCTGTCCTCAGGCCTCACACTTTACAGCTTATGGAAGCCCCTCCAGCAGTCCTGCAGTGTTCATGCCATTCCCATTTTACAGATAAGTAAAGTACAGCAGAGGGGTCATGTCTGTGGTTTGTGACTCATCTTGAGTCCATCCAGCACCTCCCTCAGTACAAGTCAGCCTCAATAACATTGAGCTTACATATCCCTGTCTCATCTGATTCTCAACAAGGAGGACTAGCTCCCTTCCCGTGGAGCAGAGCAGAGCTGTGGTCCTGCAGAACCACTGGGAGAGCCTGGACAAAAACAAGTCCCTTGCCCATGGTTTGGGTACAAAAAGGGACCCAGGTACTTTTTTCTATTACTTGCCCTCATTATTGAGTACTAGGCTGGATCTATAAGCACAGACCTGGAGCGCTGGAGAAAGGAGGGAGTCCTGTTTACTCAGGTATTACTTTTTCCCTTTTTTTTTTTTTGGTACTGGGGATTGAACTCAGGGGCACTCGACCACTGAGCCACATCCCCAGCCCTATTTTGTGTTTTTTATGTAGAGACAGGGTGTCACAGAGTTGCTTAGCACCTCGCTGTTGCCAAGGCTGGCTTTGAACTTGCGATTCTCCTGTCTCAGCCTCCCTAAGTGCCGGGATTACAGGCTTGAGCCACCGCGCCCGGCTTGCTTTTTCCCATTTTAATGATGAGGCCAAGAGAGGGGAGTAACTTGCCCCAAGTTACAGTGGTAAGTGACAGCTGGGGGTAGAAGCCAAGATTCCCAATATCTTCTAACTCAATCTTAAGGCCTTCTTTAAATTCCTCCTTACCTGTCATCACAGGAGCTAGAGAATCAGAAGTGAGCTCAAGTTACACCCCCACCCCCACTGCCAAACTCCTACTTCTGGCCAATTGAACTTGCCAATCACATCTTTGGTGTCTTTGAGAGGCACTTTCTATTCATTTATGTAATTCAATGACATTTACTGAGTGTTCCTATGTGCCAAACACAGGAATGAGAGATAATGATACAGTGTAACAGGCCAAAATGTAGCAACAGTAACTGAAAAAAGCATTACAATTTCTCTAGTAGAGCTCTGTGAGATATGGAAGGCCCTTTAGTGAAGTGCTCGGATCTTCCCAGGATGGGCAGTAATAGGTCATGTTACATCATGAATAGTAAAGGATGAAATGACAGAGGATGGGAGAGGCGGGTGGCGTTAGGAATAATGACTCTGTAAAGTTAAGCTTATTCCTGAGTCACTTGGGGGCACACAGAGTACCTGGAATGGGTGGTACTAGCCTGGCAAGAGGATGGCTTGAGTCTGGCAGGACCTCATCAGGCAAGGCTAGGGCCTTCTGATGGGACCATCTCCAGTGAGTTGCAGAACACAGGCTCTGGAGACACACTGCTGGTTCCAATCCCAGGTCTGCTCATGAACCACAGGACACTTTCTACTTCTGCAGATCTATTTCCTTACTGCACAAACAGGGATGGTAATAGCACGTGGCGATGGGGAGAATGACAGTTTGTAAGATGGGAAGTGTTCAGAACAGTGCCTGACACAGTAAATGCCACGTAAGGGCTGTGGGAGCCACTCGAAGGAGCTAAGCCTGGGAACAGTGAGAGCCCGGCAAGGCTTCAAAGCAGGAGAGTAGGGTGGCAAGCTTTGGGATGTGTGCTGCCTGCAGGAGCTGGAGGCTGAGGAAGTTGCCAGAGCTCAAGCTAATGTAATGGGGCTTCACCAGAGACCAGCGTTGGGGTCAGTGAGGAGGTGACTGGTTGGCAGTAGTCAGGGCCGGAAAGGCCCAGATTTCTGGCGTGGGTGATTATGGGGAAAGTAGTACTCTTCCCTGAGATGGTTGTTGGGGAATATAAAGAAATTGATTTGGGATTCAGCAATCCCACTTCTGGGTATACTCAGATTTTTAATCTGTTTGTCAAAAAGTTGTCTGCATGCCCATGTTCCTTGTGGAACTACTACTAATTTCCAAGTACAGAATCATATTAAAATTTCATCAACTGAAAAAGAAAATGTGGGCTATATATACACACACATACCATATATACATATATATATGGTATAGATATGTACACAATACTGTTTAGCCTTTAAAAGATGAAATTCTGCCATTTGCCATACATGCATGCATGGAATTTGAGCATGTTATACTAAGTGAAATAAACCAGGCACGGAAAGATAAATCCCATATGTTCTCACATATGTAGAATCTAAAACAATTCAACTCAGAAGCAGAGAGTAGAATGATGGTTACAAAAGCTGGAGGGTAGCGGGAGGGACGGGCTGGTGGCCAAGGGATGTGAAGTCTCAGGAGGAATTGGACTTTTTTTTGTTTGAGACCTATTACGCATCCTGAGCAGTTTTTGAAGTGTATTGTACCTTTCAAAATTGCTAAGATCATGAATTTCAAATGTTCTCATCACAAAAAATGGTAAGTATGAGAGGTGATGGGTATGTCAACTAGCTCGATTTCATTATTCCACTTTATATTCATAAATCATCACATCTCTTTGGTACCCCATAATATATAAAATTATACATTGTCAATTTATAATAAAACTTTAGAAAACTGGTTTGGGGTGCTTGTTAGAAAAGTCTTCCTTCAAAATCTTTGCCACCTGTACCTCAGATAGAGCATTAATCTCTAGGATATACAAAGAAATCAAAAACTTAATACCAAGAAAACAAATAACCCAATCAATAAATGAGCAAGGAACTGAATAGGCACTTGACAGAAGAAGAAATGTGAAAGGTCAACAAATATATGAAAAAATGTTCAACATCTCTAGCAATTAGAGAATTGCAAGTTAAAACTACACTGAGATTTCATCTCGCTGCAGTTAGAATAGCAATTATCAAGAACACAAGTAACAATAAATGTTGGCGAGGATGTGGGGGAAAAGGTACACTTATACATTGTTGATAGGACTGCAAATTGGTGCAACCACTCTGGAAAGCTGTATGGAGATGGTTCAGAAAACTTGGAATGGAACCACCATTTGACCCAGTTATCCCACTCCTCAGCATACTGTAGTGACTGTCCATATCAATGTTTATAGCAGCTCAATTCACAGTAGCTAAGCTATAGAATCGGCCTGGGTGCCCTTCAACAGATGAATGGATACAGAAAATGTGGTACATATACACAATGGAATATTACTCAGCCATAAAGAAAAATGAAATGGCATTTGCCAGTAAATGTATGGAACTGGAGACTATCAATGCTAAGTGAAATAAGCCAATCCCCAAAAAACCAAAGGCCAGTTGTTCTCTGATATGCAGATGCTGACTCACAATAGGTTGGGGGTGGTCACCGAATTCGGGTGGATTGGGAGGGATGGGAATAGGAAAGACAGTGGAATGAATTGGACATAACTTTCCTACGTTCATGTATGAATACATGACTAGTGTAGCTCCACATCATGTACAAAGAAATGGGAAGTTATACTCCATGTATGTATGATATGTCAAAATACATAGTACTTGCATGTATAAGTAGAAAGAACAAAGAATTTTAAAAAAGAAAGAAAGGGCTTCCTTCAGAATGCTTCAGATAAACAACTTTCTTGGGAAGGATCTTCTCTGCATTTGAGCGTGTCACTCCCTCTCCACCACTGCCTTAACTTGGAGGCTGCAATTCAGATTTTGTTAAGTGGAAAGAGCTCCAGTGGCAGGTTTAGAGGACCTGAGGTCCACACTTGCCTGGCCTTAGCTATAAATAGTGTGGAGACAGGAGTCATCTGAGGCATTGCTGGGGGAAGCGCAGGTCTACAGCTCAGCTGCTCCCTGACAGCCACTGCACTCACACACTGTCTACTGAGAGCTCAGCACTCAGTGGGGGAAGGACCATAGGTGCACCTCATGAGTCACAGGTCGTCCACCTGTCTGGTGGCACCAACTGACCTGGGGGCCTTGGAGACCAAATATCCCCCAGGGAGGAGTCCTCAAACCTTACAGGCAAGCAAAGCCCCACAGAAGCCCCAAGTTAGGCCAAGTGAGAAGGACTCATGAGGGGCCTGTTCCCTTTCCATCTCTGTTCCCTGCTGCAGCTCTGCAGAGCATCAGTGCCCTAAGGACAACAGGAGGCTTTCATGGTAAAAGCACCCGGTTGGAAAACATGGAAGCCTGACTGCTTGGTCACAGTGTTGAGAGCGAGAGGGAACATAGGATTCTCTTGTGCAGGCAGGAGCCAAGGCACCATCAAAACCAGAAGCATTTCTCTTACAAAAATTAGCAAACGAGCACAAATTTGCTTTTAAAACTAGAAGTTAGATATTGCCAACTAGCACTTGAATGTGGCCTGTAATCACTGAGATGATGTGGCTCTGATTCCTTCTGTGAGACACCCCAAGGGAGCAGCTGTACACAGTTCCTGAGATAACCCAGAGGCCCACTGTATTCTGACATCCCTGTCCAGGAAACTGCCACAGTTCCCATTGCCACCTGCTTTCATCACCAACAGCCTGAGCTTGGTGGGCCCCATCCTCCCCAACATGTGTCCAGCCCAGCTCCTGAGAACACCACACACGGTTTGCTCATGCCATACCCCATACTTGAACACTCTTTCTTTCCTTCTCTGTGAACTATTTTTCCTTCTAGGTCTAAATCCCTGTAACGGTCCCAGCACTTAGGGAGGCTGAGACAGGAGAATCGCGAGTTCAAAGCCAGCCTCAGCAATGGCGAGGCGCTAAGCAACTCAGTGAGACCCTGTCTCTACATAAAAACACAAAATAGGGCTAGGGATGTGGCTCAGTGGTCGAGTACTCCTGAGTTCAATCCCCGGTACCAAAAAAAAAAAAAAAAAAAAAATCCCTGTAACGGTTCCTCCAACCCTTTTAGAGCTTCCTGTCTCTGCCACCCTGGAGACTGGCTCCCAGCCTTTCCTGTGTACTCCAATAGGCAGTCCCAACACTTTCTAGATCCCGGCAGGGATGCCTCCTGACTTCTCCCAACAACCTAGCTCTTCCTTTCAAGGCTGGCTAAAGCCCTACCCCCATTACTTAACTGTCTTCTGGCCTCATACATCATTTCCTCACTTTGTTTGGACAGAGTTTGGAGCATTCTTGATTTTTAGGCATGCTTTCGAGTCTTTTTTTTCCCTAAAAGGTTGTAAAAGTTCTTGAATCACAGAACTAACCTTTCTGCTGCCCCTTATATCACTTGGCACAGTGCTGGGCACACCAAAGTCATCAGAAATCCTTGCTGTAACTTAACAATTGGTGATCTGCCTGAGCCACTCCAGGCTTCACTTTCTCCAGAAGGCAATTAGAGGACTGAGCCCTAAGTCCCTTAAGGCTCCAGCATTCTAAACTCTCAGAGTAGCATCTGAGAGACCTTGTGATGGGAGTTGGGCCTAAGTGTTGGACTTTTGGACTCAGGATTGGGAGAGCATTCTCAAAGTCCTTTGTCCAGCTTCTAGATGGACCCCTGCAGGACCCCTGCAGCACCCCTGACCTCTGATCATCAAAAAAGTAAATCTCTAGACCACACTGTGGAAGAGAGAAGCTGAGTTAACTCAGAAATAGGCATTAAAGGGCATGGAAGAAGTTTAATCTTGAGGTGTGAGGGGGAAATCTGAGATTATTGCTATCAGAATAAGACTGCAGCCAGATCACGGTCCTACAGTGGCCTTCAACTATTCAGTTTAGTTATTGCCTCTGTGATATGATAATAATGATTATGATGCTTGGTTATTTGTGTTTGTTCTAATTTAATTTCAAACAAGGCACCTCAGATAAACTAAGACAGCAGACCCGAGGTTCTTAAAGGGGCCTCTGGAGTGAGCTATGGATAAGCAGCCCCTGAGCGTGATATGCTTAAGACTAGGAACCTGTGTCTTCCATACCCAGTTCTTATAGTACTTTGAGGTGTTTGTGGAGATGAGGGACTTGATCTATGGCTGTGCCCAGTGTGAGCTGTGCCTGAGTTCTGTGGTTATCTAACACATGGTCTGTGGGTGCCCTGGTATGCAACCCTGCACACCTGCATTCTCTCCATTCTCCCGCACACTGATGGCACCTCACCACCACCAGGAAGCAACATACCTGGGCTATGACTTGTGCCTCAGGATTAGGCTCTTTGCATTTTGCTGAGGATTGGAAACTAGAAAGAGTCTGGAGAGCAGGTATGAATTTAATGAAAAATTCACTGAAGACACTGTCCTTTAAAACACTTATTTCCTGGTTTCACCCAGAAAGCAGCTTTTTAAAAACACTCATCCTTCCTTTTCTTCTGTTGTAAGATTAATGTAACTTGGTTTGCCTTTTTCCTGTTGTGATTTTATGAAATTTGGGGCCAAATATGATGATCAGTCCTGCTAACAATGCAGACTCACTGCTAGATTTGTATGTTCTCCTTTATTTTCCTACAGCCTTGTCAGTCAAACTCCCTTTATTATACACCATACTGAGGGTTTTTAGCAGCCAGCAGAGACATACATAATAAATAAGCACACATGGAGCTTGTGAACAGTTGGCACCTGGAAGGAAGCAAATGAGCCATCTAGCTTTTCATTCATTCAACTTGTGTATCTGTTTGTGTCTTTTGATGGATATCTATTTGATGATCATCATCAAGAAAGACTGATGTTTTCTTAATTTTTCTCTATGGGAAAAAAAAGCCTCAATTTATGCCTTAAACTGAGATTAGATGAATGTAAGCTGCTTTTACTTTCCTTCAAAGCAATGTGAAGTCTCTCAGGCTCTGGGTTTTGGTAGTAGTGTTGGTTGGAAGCTTTGGACTTTGAGACAAAGCCAGACGGTGTGATCTGGAGAGGACTACAGAAGTCCACAGAAGGGAATTCAGAGAGGAAAAGACCTGTGCTGAGCCTGTGCCCCGCAAACATCACTGCCTCTGGCCAGCATGCTGATGTGTGCTGGGGCTCAGCCAGTGCTGAGCTGTGGGGTAGGGAGGAGGGACTCGGCCCTGGCTCCTGAAGCCAGGGAACTCAGTCTAGGTGAGGACAGGAGGCACAAACAGGAAAACAGGAAGATGTGACCGACATAAAGAGAGGAGGTAGGCTCCAGAAGACTCTCAGAGGGGTCAGCAGGATTTTCCCTGACTATTCAGCACAGACAGAGGGAAGGAAGGCAAGTGGGCAGGGCAGGAGCCGCATGTCTACTCACCAAGGTCATTGTTGTTCATCATGGCATTGGATGCCCGCAGCCGGGGCCCCTGCTGGGTAAAGTGGTATCCGAACTTGAGAAGCGTTGCATTTTTCTCCAACATGCTCACGATCTCCATTTCTACTTTGTTGCCCAGGGGCTGGCTCTTTGATCAAAAAAAAAACAAAAACAATAATCACCACTCATTCCATGTGTAAAGAAATCATCTCTACCTAAGCCAGCTCTACAGGCAGAAGCCTTGAGTGGTGGGTGGGGATTTTGGCCCTCTTCAAGAGTGAGGGAACGGAGTATAGAGGAGTCGAATGGTGGCCTGGGTAGAAACACATGGCTGGGATCAACCCAGGTCTGCCAGAGGCCAAGAGCAGCTCTTCCCACTGCTCCAAGGCAGCCTCTCTCTGAGCAGGTATCCAGGTAACAGCTCCTTCTTGGAGGAGTGTTTGCACCTGCAGATCATCTTGTACCAGTGTTTGCACCTGCAGATCATCTTGTACCAAACAGATGTTTAGAATCCTGCTGTGGGATTCTGGTAGCTGTGTTTTTTAAAATTCCCCAGGTGATTTCAATATGAAGGCTGGTTTGATAACCAGGAACTTAGACAAATTCAATTTATGAATGAATAATTTGAGGCCCAACATCACACAGTAAGGAAGTTGGGAATGGTAGAGGAATTGGCTTTTTTTTTTTTTAATACACACAAAATTAGTGATAATGAGTTCAGCAAGAATAAAGCACTTAGGAGTAAATTTAGCAAAAGAAGTAAAGACCTGTACAATTTTCAGTGTACAAAATTGCATTGAATGACATTAAAGAGAACTTTTAAAAATGTGAAAACACCCCATATTCATGGATCAGAAGATTTCATATGGTTTGATCTGTGGAGTCTGTGCAATCCTTATCAAAATTCCAGCTTCTTGTTTTGTAAGAATAGAAAAAGCTGATCCTAAAATTTGCATCAAAATGCACAGGGCCAAGAATAGCCCAAACGATCTTGAACAAAGTTGAAGGACTCACACTCCCTAATTTCAAAATTACTAGAGTGGCCATAATTAAGACTTTGTGGTATTGCCATAAGGTAGACATATAAATGAATGGAATAGAACTGGGAGTCCAGAAATAAATCCATACATTTATGAAGACTGCTTTTTTAAAAAGGGAAATTCAATGAGAGAGAGAGAACAGTCTTTGCAAGAAGTACTGCCAAGACACATGTAAAAGAGTGAATTTGGATCCACACCATATATAAAAAAATAAAATGGATCAAAGACCTAAATATAACAACTAAAGTTATAAAATTCTTGGAGAAAATATAGGTGTAGATTTCTGGCAATGATTTTTTTTTTTAAATATATGACTCCAAACCACAAAATGAAAAATTTAGGTAAATTGGATTTCACCAAAATTTATTTTTTTAGACAGGATCTTACTGAGTTGCTTAGCACCTCGCCATTGCTGAGGCTGGCTTTGAACTCGTGATTCTCCTGTCTCAGCCTCCCAAAGTGCAGGGATTATAGGCGTGCGCCACCGTGCCCGGCTGGATTTCACCAAAATTTAAAACTAGTATTTCAAAAGATACTCTCACTAAAGTGAAAAGGCAACATGCAGAATGGGAAAAAAAAAAATTTGCACATGTCTGGTAAGGATGAGCATCCAGAATATGTAAAAGAACCATTAGAACACAACAGTAAAGATGCAGATTACTTTCAAAGCCAACCTCAGCAATGGCGAGGTGCTGAGCAACTCAGTGTGGCCCTGTCTCTAAGTAAAACACAAAATAGGGCTGGGGATGTGGCTCAGTGGTCAAATGCCCTTGGGTTCAATCCCTGGTTCCAAAAAAAAGATGCAGATTACTAAAACTGGGCAAAATGTTTGAATAGAGCCAGGCGCAGTGATGCATGCCTGTAATTCCAGTGCCTGGGGAGACTGAGGCAGGAGGATCACGAGTTCAAAGCCAGCCTCAGCAAAAGCAAGGTGCTAAGCAACTCAGTGAGACCCTGTCTCTAAATAAAATATAAAATAAGGCTGAGGATGTGGCTCAGTGGTTGAGTGCCTCTGAGTTCAATCTCTGGTACCAAAAAAAAATTTTTTTTGAATAGACATATTCCTAAAGAGGATAAACAAAATGGCTAATAAGTATTTGAAAAGATGCTTGTTATCATTAATAATTTAGAAAATCCTATTAAAACCATGATGAGATTCTACCTTAAACACACTAAGATGACTATAATATAAAGAAAGACAATAGTAAGTGTCAGCAAGGACATGGAAAAAGTGGGACCCTCATACTACTAGTGCAGCAGCTTTGGGAAATAGTTTGGTAATTCCCCCCAAAAAATAAAAATGGAGTTACTATATGACGCAGTAATTCCACTTCTAGGTGGGAAAGAAATGTACAAAAACATGCATGAGAATGCTTAGAACCATATTATTAATAATAGCCCAAAATGCAAACAACCCAAATACCCATCCACTGATGAATAGATGAGTAAAATACCATGAGATATTATACCATGAGATAGATGAGATTTTATACCATGGAATATTATTCAGCCATAAAAAGGAATGAGGTTCTGTTACAATGTGAATGAACCTTGGAAACATGGTAAGCAGAAGAAGCTAGACATGAAGACCACATATTATGTGATGCCATTCATATGAAATGTCCAGGACAGGTAAATCCATAGAGAAAAGAGGTGAGAGGTTGCCAGGGGCTGGAGGAGAGGAAGGGCATGGAGTAAAAGCCGATGATGGGTATAGTGTCTTTTTTAAGTGATAAAAATGTTTTGGAACTAGCTAGTGGTAATAGGTGCACAACTTTCTGAATATACTATGAAAGATGAATTGTACTCTTTAAAAGGATGAGTTGTGTGTATATTAATTATATATTGATTTTTAAAAACCAAATAGTAAAAAAAAAATTCAATTAGAAAATAAGGAAAAGATACGAAGAGACATTTCACAAAAGATATGCAAATAATCACATGGCAGGATGTTCAGCATTATTAACTATTGTAGAAATACAAATCAAAACCACATTGGACATCCCTCTCTATTACTGAAATCAGAAATAGTGATGGCACCAAATGTAGGCAAGGATGCAGTCAACTCGGTCACTCATGTGTTACTGGTGGATATGGGACAATGGCAGTCACTTTGGACCAAAGTTGGCAGAAAACTAAATACGCAGTTGCCATAGGACACAAGAATTGGACTCCTGGGTATTTATCTCAGTGATATAAATATGTTGTTTACATAAAACCTGTAAACAAGTGTTTACTGAAGCTTTATTTGTAAGAGACAAACTTGGAAACAACCCAAACGTCCTTCAGTTGGTGAGTGGTCAAACAACTATGGTATGTCTATACCATGGAGTACTACTCAACAGTTAAAAGGAATAACCTATCAATACATGCATGAATGAATTCCCACAGAATTATGCCAAATAGGAAAAAAGCCAGTCCCAAGTGATACATAGCCAATCCATATGGTTTCATTTACCCAACATTCTTGAAATGACAAAAACATTAAAATGGAAAACAGGTTAGCAGCTGCCAGGGGTTTAGAGTAAGAGAAGTAGACCAAGGCATTTAGCTATCAAAGGGCAACATGAGGGGTGCTATGGCAATGGAACTGCTCCTGTGTCTTGGCTGGATCAGTGCTTCTGGTTGTGACACAAAACCACAATACCCACTGAGGCAAGCTGGATGAATAGCACCCAGGGTCTCTATTATTTCTTTTCTTTTTTGGGGGGAGGGCACCAGGGATTGAACTCAGGGGCACTCGACCACTGAGCCACATCCATAGCCTTATTTTGCATTTTATTTAGAGACAGGGTCTCACTGAGTTGCTCAGCACCTCACTTTTGCTGAGGCTGGCTCTGAACTCAAGATCCTCCTGTCTCAGCCTCCCTAACCACTGGGATTACAGGCATGCACCACCGCGCCGGACTCTATTATTTCTTATGACTACATACTAATTTACAATGATCTCAAAATTAAAAAGTACATTAAAAACCAGGCCTAGAAAGCAAAGAGAAACATACAACCACCTCCAGTGGCTCCCCACTGTCAGTAAGTGCTGCTGTTTACCAAGAGCTTCTCGTGTCCGGGCCTGGCCTTGTGTCTGACTCATGTAACCTGAGAGCATTCCCCTCAATAACCCAGAGGGGTAAAGCGCCCACTTCTCAGGCCTGCACAGTTCACTTCCTGCGTCCTCCTCTCTCTCTTTCCTTGCTCACCTCTTTTGGTGGCCTGCCCCATGGTGCCTGGTGCAATCAGAGATCCACATCTCCTGCTCCACAGGAATGTCCTCACCCTCCTCTTAGGGATTTATGAATCCCTAAGACTTAAACTCACTGAAATCCCCTCTCCCTCTTGAGGACTTCCTGATCCTGACCCCTGGAAACGATCCCCTTCCATCCCACATGCAAGGGGCACATCGGACATCCCTCTCTATATCTAGCCAGGCCATCTGCCTTATTTGGGTCACCTGCCTCCGTATGTGTTCTCCAAGTAGAACTGTCCTGTCCTGTCTAGTAGCTACTTGCTACATGTGACTCCTTAGATCTAAATCATTAAAATCTAAAATCCAGTTCTACCGTTGCTCTAGTCACATTGCAAGTGCTCAATGGCCAGAGTCTAGTGGCAACCATACTGGTCAGCATGGCTAGAGAACATGTCCGTCATTACAGAGCTGCTCTAGACAGGGAACTCACACACAGCACAGAGTACTCGGCAGAACTGAACTGTGTGGAAAACACGTAGCAACACAGCAGTGCAGCCTTTGAACAGACACGTGCGACGTGCAGTTGAACCCTTGCCAGAGATCTCCCAGGTATTCTGAATCCACCAGAGCTCGGCTGCATTCAGAGTGGTCCGGGAAAGCTGAGCACAGTGGGCAGAGAGATGCTGGTGAAATTCCACCAGCCTGCCTGGCACGGCTCCTAAGAATGCTGGGGAGAGCTTGGGACTGTCCTTGGAGGACTCAGCACAAGGACTAGACCCTGGCTGGTGTGGCCCGGCAGATGGTACAGCGACCACTTGCGGTCCTAAGAAGGAACTGGCAGCTCCCTGCCCAACCCATCTAGCAGTAAGACTGGCCTGTCCTTGAGGTCACTCACACAAACTGCCGCACTCTACCTGCCTGCAGCCTGGAGGGTAAGCAGGAAAGGCAGAACCCAGCCTCTCCATCTTAGAGATGAATAAATTGAGCCCATGTTGAGATAGAAGCTGGACTGTGTTCTCTCAGCTTATTAAAGCCAGACCCAAGGTTTGACCTTGACTTGGGGGTGGAAGGCTGCAGAGAATCCTCTAGGCCCCAGATTCTCAAATTAGTGTCCAATATCCCTAGGATACATGCAAACTATCTGTGTGTCAGAGGGTACAGAATTCCATTAGATAACCATGGCCAATCTTCCGGAAGTGTTAATCTTAGACCAACTTACCCCCTTCCTTCCCTCCCTCCCTCCCTCCCTCCCTTCGTTCCTTCCTTCCTTCCTCCCTCCCTCCCTCCCTCCCTCCCTTCCTTCCTTCCTTCCTTCCTTCCTTCCTTCCTTCCTTCCTTCTTTGCCTTTCCTTCCCTTCCTTTTCTTCATTTTCTTCATTTTTTGGAGCTGGAGAATGGGTAATGGCCCAGGACCTCACCCCAGACCCCAAACCATTATTTTCACATGAAGGAGTAAAACAGTGTATGCCTCTTAGAATAAGTGGCAAGATTTTAAAGAAGCTTCTTTCTCAGACCCCAGGGACTCTGCCCCTGGGAGGACTCATTCATGTCACTCAGCTGTCTGGCTTATTTTTCAAATAATATTATTTAGTGATTGCTGTGTGTCAAGCAATGTCATAAGCACTTAGGAAAAATGAGCTATTTTTTCCTTACTATCAACCTATAGATACGTATTTACCACAATTCTCATTTTGCAGAAAAATGATGTACAGATGTATTGAGAATTTTTCCCCAAATCACAGAACCAGTCAGCTGCAGAAGAAGGATTTGAACAAGGACAGTTTGCTCAGGGTCTGTGCCAGTGGCCATTTGGGGCCTCAAAAAGCTCAGAAGACAGAAGTAGGACCAACAGAAAAACCAATGGCAGATGGAGTCTGGCTCTGTGTGCAGAACTGTAATCTAACTATTGCTGGTATCCATACACTGAAGGAGCTGCCTGGAAAGGGAGCAATCTGCCTGTCCTTGGAGGTGTTTAAATAGAAGGCAGCCACCTCTGTTAAGGGTCTCCCTAAAAATTTCATGAATGGGAATGGCTTAGGCTTCATGACCTTTAAGGTCTTTGGGGCCTGCGTCCTGTGAGTCTATGAATAGCTTGCTAGGATGGCATAAAGAATCAGGAGGGTGACCTTGGCAGTGGGCGAAAGGCATTAAGAAGCCCCTGGGGAGAGGCCGAGGGCCTGTCAGACAGGACAGGCCACAGCAGAGTCTGGGCGGCAGGGCCAGGGAGAAGGCCGTCAGGGAAGAGCTCTTGCCTCCCTTCAGATTTGCTTGAGAGTTAAATCACTTGTGAAAAAATGTAATCTCATTAAAAGCTCAAGTGATTCTATAGCAGATGGAGTAAAATGAGTCCCCGTCACACCATTCCCTCCCGGCTCCACCCACTTTCTACAGAAGCACCCTCGTGGCCAGCGGGGTGTAAGTTTCTGTGCCGAGAAACTTACAGCAGAAATAGGCAGGGGGTCGTTTGGTTTCCTTGCACTTTTTTTTTCTTTGAATGGGTTCATAGTTTACTTGTTGTTCTGCAACTTGCCTGTTCCTTCAGGACTTGGTGGAGAGCTAAGGCCACATGTAGCTACCTGCCTCGGTCCTTTCACTGCCTCCTGGGTATCCATCATGGCCATCAAGGTTACTTTGTGTCTTCCTGTTACAATGTGGCAGTGGACTTTGCAGGGGGGAGGGAGTATTCCATGGTCTGGCTATAAAGATGTGGGATTGCTGGGATGAAAGATGGGCACGTTTTGAATTAAACTTGTGACAATCTTGCCAAAAGCCTATGAAAGGGGTTCCCAGCTCTGGAGTCCCTTCTCTTTGCAATAAACCTGCTGCTTGCTTGTTTGCTAAAAACAAAAGCAAAAACAAAACAAAAAGAACCTGTAAAAGTTGGCATGCCCCTGGTAGTGTGTGACAGCTCGTGTCCTCATACCTTTACCATGACTGAGGGTCATCAACTGAGGATACAGTTAATGCCTCAGGTGTCTTGAGCTGTCACCTGGAGCTGGTGGCTCTGAGACCCCGTTCTGGCCAGAAGAGCCATGGACATTAAGAAGTTAACTTTGTACATTTGATGGGCCAAATCCTAGCCATTTCTTCATAACAGACAACTGGGAATATCTGAAAATATAAAGAAAGTAGCTCTGGGAATTACCTTGTCCAATACCAGAGTCCTGAACCCTAGCTGTTATTGAACTTCTCTCCATCTCTGAGATGCCAAGTTGTTAGGCTCTGCTTACACACCTCCAGGGAAGGGAGCTTATCACCTTTCAAGACACCCTGCTCTGACCTTGTGTAGCTCTGCTGGTAAGAAAGGGCTTTCTGGCCAAACTCCTGTAGCATAAAGTAACGATGATTCTTACTATGGTGATTTTAAAATATGTCTGCAAAATTCTTTGACATGCTTTCCTTCAAAAGGTGGAGTCTAAGCCGGGCGTGGTGGCTCAAGCCTGTAATCCCAGCACTTAGGGAGGCTGAGCCGGAGAATCACGAGTTCAAAGCCAGCCTCTGCAACAGCGAGGCGCTAAGCAACTCAGTGAGACCCTGTCACTAAATAAAACACAAAACAGGGCAGGGATGTGGCTCAGTGGTCGAGTACCCCTGAGTTCAATCCCCAGTACCAAAAAAAAAAAAAAAGATGGAGTCTAATTCCCCAGCCCTTGAGCAGGGGTTGTGCTTAGTGACTCACTCCTAACAAACAGAAAATGGCAGAAGAGACTTTGTGTGACTTCCAAGGCTGGGTCATAAAGACATTTGAGGCTTTCTTCTTTCTCTGCCTTGGATCGCTTGCTCTGGGAGAAGTTAGGTGGCCAAGCTGCCCTTGGATTCTTGGTCCTCAGAAGCTATGAGGTAATCCATGTTTCTTGTTGTTTCAAGCCAGGACTTTGAGGCTGTGTCACTAAATTTGAGGGTAATTTGTTACACAGCTATAGATATATGATACACTTAGAGATAAGGTTCAGTTAAACAAAAAAAAGCCCAAACCAAATTATCTGATCTGGAAAAACAAGAAAACACAATCCACTTCCTTTAGCTTCCCTTTAAAATATTAAGCACAGCCTCGCTTGTCAGATATTAGAAGAAAAAGTGGGAAATCTGGCCAGTGTCCCCTAGACATTGCACATTTTCTCCTTTGAGGGTCTTGTCTTCAGGCTTGGTCTATTCTGAAGAGCATAGACCCTCTGGGTCCTCGGGGTTCTGGGGAGGGTCTTCTGAAGGGCAGCTGGGTTGGCAGGAGGGTGAATCAGGAAGGACAGAGAAACACCATTTAACTCTGACTGGGATGGGTGGAGACCGCAGATACCTCCTGTGTAGAGTCTGATCCCTGGGGGCTAACAGGGTCTCTCTTGTCCATAAACACAGCCAGAATACCAAAGTTCCAACCCAGCTCTGCGGCTAACCTGATCTGTGACCTCAAGCAAGTCCCAGCCCTTCTCAGGGCCTCAGTTTCCCTACCTGTAGAAGGAGCTGGGTTGGACATTTTCTCAGTGTCCTTTGGCGCTAGCTCAGGGCCCCTCAGCCTCTTCCTACCCTCACCCAGTGTCAGGGCAACTTAGGAGGCCACAGAATGTCACTGGAGATGAGGAGGTGGTTGTCAACAAACAGCCTCAGAATCCCAGTTCCCCAGTGCCGTGAGCCAGCCTGCCAGGCTCCATGTCACCCTGGGTAGAACTCCCCAAGTTCCTTTCTTTGGCCGTATAAGGAAAAAGGACAGAGTCTCCTTGACACAGGTTTCAAGCACAAGGATTGAGGCAAAAGCTCTGGCCTCCGAGGACCTCAGTGACTAACCAAGAATGAGGAATAAATCAGATGCCACTCAACACCTACCCTTTGTCCTATTTCCTGCTTCCCCGGGTCCAGGGCTGGGGCACCTGAGGGGAGCCGGCTTTGCCCAGGCCTGGGAGACACGATGAGAGAGGCTTGGGGTGGAGGGGGCTTGGAGGCCTGGGAGACCAGCAGGGGTTATGGCCACCAAGAAGAGGGACCTGCCCGGCATTGGGCCTGGTGGAGGAGGAATGGGCGGAGTGGATCTCAGGAAGGGTTCTGGGGACCCAGGCCCAGGGAAGAGCCACCTGGCACAGTTTCTTCATCTACCCATTAAATAAGATAATGGATACAAAGCACTCAGTATGGTTCCTAAGGGCTCACAGGGCCTGCTGGGTAAATTAACCCTGAGAATAATGTCTGAACCCCCTGAATCACCTAGAAGGATCTTATTATTTATTTATTTATCTTTGGTAGAATAATTTTAAAAGCTACCAGAACTCATCTCCTTAGAAGTAGATTCTAATTATCCTCATTTTCCAAGTGGGGACACTGAGGTTCAGGGAAGCAAATGCTCTTGCAACCAGAGTGTTTAGCCAGGGGGAAGGCCAAGGTCAGTCAGCATTGGCTCCGTCCTGGGCTCTAGGGGGACAGTAGTGACGGGCAAGATGGACAGTTCAGTCCTGGGAGGCCAGTGCTCCTATAGCCAATGGCTAACATTCTGCTGGGCAATTAGGTTTCAGCTGACTCTGGGGAGAGACCCTGCCTCCCGCCTGGCCAGGCCTGGAGTCACATGAGCATTCAAGCCCTGGGCCTGGCCTGGGGCCTCTGCCAAGCCTGCTGCATGCCTTTGTTCCATCCCTCTGGCCCTCCTGCCTCAGCAGAGCAGAGTCAGCAGTGATCTGGGGGAGGGGGGCAAGAAGGGTGGAGGTGGGGATGGGCTGGGATGGGTGATAGAGAGATGCCAGGAATCCAAAGCAGGGGATTCACCCAACAGGGATGCTGCTGGTCTACGTGACCTCTTCATATGAATTAGAAAACAGTGCCCTCTCTGGGTAAACTAAACCCCAGACCAAGGCACCAGCTTGGAGAACGGATTATGCACTGCATTTTGCTCTGCCTGCCACCTCATTGTGCAGTGAACAATATGTACAACCATCCAGGACAACCTTGCTTACCAAGTACCCTGGCAGGACCAGGACCTGGGCTGAGCACTGGGATATGGAGATAGCTCAGACATAGCACAGCTTCTGAGAAGTTACAGGGAAGCTGAGGTGCTAGGGGATCACAGGGGAGGGAACACCGGGGCAGAGGCTTGGAGAGGAAGTATAAGGGCTGAGAGAAGAAGGCAGTGATCCATTGGCTCTCAAAAAAAAAAAAAAGCAAGCCTGCTAGGTGGTGTCCAGCAGGGTGATTTCAAGGTACCAACATGCCCTGTGCCATCACTGAACTGGAGCTGGGTCAGTCCTTGCCCGCTGATTCCAGCTGCTCTGGAACAATACTTGGGCAAAGGAGAGGTTTCAGCTGAACCCAAGGAAGACGAGTTTCTCCAGGTAGAGAAGATGGCAGGGGTGAGAGAATATTCCAGGAGGCAGGAACAGGAGTGGGAGCAAGTTGCAAAGAGTTTGGAAAGAAAGGGCTCCAACTGGGAAGAGGTGGACAAAGTCTTCCAGAGACTAGTGAGGCTTTGGTTCTTGGCCTGGATGGAGTTCTCACACCTGTTAGGATCTGTTAAGCTGAACATTTGTTTTATGCACTTTCTGTCTGTTTGCCATACTTCATAATAAAAACCTTAAAGTACTGGTAATCTCACTTGGGAATAACAACTGTTTATAATTTTGTGATACTTTTTTCTAATTTTTTCCTACATATACGTTTACATACTCATCCATTCAAAATTTTCCTGTAGAAAATAAAAGAAAATATAAACAACCCTGAGCTCCCTATTCATAAAGACAAAAGCATTTTAATATTGGGAGCCAAGTGAAGCAGTGGACAGAGTGTGGTTTTGGAGTCAGAGAGACCTGGGTTCAAATCTTGCTTCCTAAATGCTGACTGATACCCTGTGGAGGTTGCTTGTCTAAACCTCTCTGAGTGGTTTTCTCTTCTGCAAACTTTGGTTGGTAATACCCACATCCTGCAGGGTTGTGAAGATCATAGACATGATGCAAGGTAGTTGCACAGAGCTGTCCACAGTAGACCCTCCACCATGTAATTACAAGCTACTGTTACATACAACTTTTGTTATTAACCTCCTCTTAGAAAGTCAGGACTGAAAGAGATGCCCAAAGATAGATGACAGAACCACAGAAATCAGAGAGAAACAGTAACTTCTTCAAGATAAAGACGAAGAATCCACCCAGGGAGTAACTTGAATGGTGAGGACATTCAAAAGCCCCATTGGCAAAGGAACTGAACAGGCACTTCACAGAAGAAATATGAATGGTCAACAAATATAAGAAAAATGTTCAACATCTCTAGCAATTAGAGAAATGCAAGTTAAAACTACACCAAGATTTCATCTCTCTCCAGTCAAAATGGCAATTATCAAGAACACAAGTAGCAATAAATGTTGGTAAGGATGTGGGGAAAAGGCACGCTCATACATTGCTGGTGGAAGTGCAAATTGGTGCAACCACCCTGGAAAGAAGTATGGAGATCGCTCAGAAAACTTGGAATGGTACCACCATTTGACCCAGTTATTCCACTCCTTGGCATATACCCAAAAGATTTAAAATCAGCATACTACAGTGACACAGCCACATCAACGTTTATAGCAGCTCAATTCATAATAGCTAAACTATGGAACTAACCTAGATGCCCTTCAATAGATGAATGGATAAAGAAAATGTGGTACATATACACAATTACTCAGCCATAAAGAATAATTAAATTATGGCATTTGCTGGTAAATGAGTGGAACTTGAGACTATCAAGCTAAGTGAAATAAGTCAGTCTCAAAACACCAAAGCCAACTGTTCTCTCTGATATGTGAATGCTAATACACAGTAAGTAAGGGGTGGGGGCGGGATAGAAGGTCATTGGATAAGACAAAGGCAAATGAAGGGAAGGGAGAGGAGATGGGAATGGGAAAGACAGTAGAATGAATCGGATATCACTTTCCTGTGTTCATATATGAACACACCACCAGTGTAACCCCACATCATGTTCAACCACAAAACTGGGAAGTGATACTCCATGTATGTATGATATGCCAAAATACACTCTACTGTCATGTATATCTAAAAAGAACAAATAAAACAAAAGCCCCATTGGGTGAGGGCAGCTATAGAAAGCAGAGATGTTTATTCCGGTGGTTTATGAGATCTATGACCAGATGTCCCGGGGCAGCAGAGAACAGAACTACACCCAACAAATGGGGCATATAAAGGGAGTCAGCTTCAATTATCAAGAATACAAACAACAAGTGTTGGCGAGGCTGTGGGGGAAAAGGCACACTCATACATTGCTGGTGGGACTACAAATTGGTACAACCAATCTGGAAAGCAGTATGGAGATTCTGTAGAAAACTTGGAATGGAACCACCATTTGACCCAGCTATCCCACTCCTGGGTCTATACCCAAAAGACTTAAAAACAGCATACTACAGTGACACAGCCACTTCAATGTTTATAGCAGCTCAATTCACAATAGCTAAACTGTGGAACCAACCTAGATGTCCTTCAATAGATAAATGGATAAAGAAAGTGTGGTATATATACACAATGGAATATTACTCAGCAATAAAAGAGAATAAAATTATGGCATTTTCAGGTAAATGGATGGAGTTGGAGAATATCATGCTAAGTGAAGTAAGCCAATCCCAAAAAACCAAATGCCAAATGTTCTCTCTGATAAGCAGATGCTGATCCATAATGTGAGGGAGGACATGGGAAGAATGGAGGAACTTATTTATTCTAAGTAGAATAAATAAATAAATAAAGAAAAAGGGAGCCAGATGATCTGCGTCTAAGGAAGGACATTCTCAAAGCCTAAGAGTGAAGGGCAAGTGTGGTAAGGAGTGAGCTCCCCATCTCTAGGAGGTTGCAAACAGAAGCTGGCTGAGCACGTGGTAGAAAAGATGAGCGAGGAAGGTCACAGAGTGGAGGGCGTGGATCAGTCCACTGTGGAGTCCTCACAGCTGGGCCCTGGAGCTTCCATAATCAGCGTAGTCTGCTCTATGCAGGAGCAGGCTGGCAAATGCGGAACGGTGAGGGGCGCTTACTGGGGGGCATGGGGACGCCCTACCCATCTTACCTGATTATCAATTTTCAGTTCCACCAGAGAAGTGTTGTGTGGAAGGGCTTCCACCAGGCGCAGGATCCCAGCTCCGGAAATGAAGTTGGATTCCACATTCAGCGTCTTCAAGACCTTGTTCACCTTGAGCATCTCAGCGAGGGCCTTGACCACAGGAGAAAAGCAGGGACACCTGTGAGTCACCCCAGCAGGCTGGAGCCCCTCTTGGGTGGATCTACAAATTCCAAGGGGGGGCAGGCAAGATGATCTCTGTAACTTCCTTCACGAGCACGACTCTGACAGGGTCTTTCCTCCCCTGCAACCATCCCTGGCTCCTGAACATCGCTGCTGGAGAGTCCTATGCTGCCTCCATGTCCTGCTTCTCCTCCTCTGCCAGGCTCAGCTCTCACGGCCCTCTTCCGGCAGGGCTACCCGCAATCCCCCATGCTCAGTGCTTTCCCACTGATTCCCCTCGCCTGCCATTGCTGCCTCCAGAATGTTCTTTCTGCTTCACTCGTCCAAACCCTACCTGTCCTTCAAGGCCATTCTCAATGCCCCATTCTGCAAGAGCTTTTGCTGGCATCTCAGCTAGCCATGTGCCCTCTTGACCTTCACAGGATTACCCACAACTCCCTCGTGGAACTTGCGTTCCTCCGTTCACAGTTGTTTCTATACTGGTGTGTCTCTGCCATCAGACTACAGACCCTTGGGCTGAAAATGCACCCTAGTGTCCTGTGGTGCCCACAGTGCCCACACAGAGCCCAGCACATAGTAGGGCTTCAGGCAACATTCACTGGGTGCCCAGTGCAGGCTCAGCCTCTCCTGTATACTCTCGGCTTCTCTTCTATTGCTCTGTTGAAAAGCCACCACAGAGTCACTGTTTTCTCTGAGCACCAGGGAGTAGAAAAGGCAGGCTGGAAAACCACCCCATGAGGCAGGCAGCAGGGCCAGCTGGAGGAGGGCTCAGGTGGCCCTCGGCACGTTTCAGAGAGATGCAGCCAGGGGTGTAGATGACAATCGGAGCCTACCAAGGAAATGAGGTAATTAGCAGTTGGTGGAAATGATGTGTCATGAGGGAAAGAAGACACCAACAGCTGAGAGGCCTGGGACACAGTGATCGGTGGGCCCTGAAGGGACAGTCGGAGCCAGGAATGCCTGCCGTGTGGTATTGTCCCCTCAGAGGCTCCGCTCCCAGCACATCTTCCGTGCTAAAATCATTCCCTCCCGGGCCACGGCACTTCAGTGTGCCCCCGGCAGGCGTGGCGGCTTCCTCTATGACTGTGCCTGTTTTCTGAAAAGGTTAACTCTTCTACAGGGGCCCTATCTGTGTCCTTTCTGTGTTCCCACAGCAGCCCCTTCTCCCCAGGAAAGACCTGGCCTGGCCTAACCACCAGGGTTCTTAGCAGCACTAAGGCAGGTGCGCCAGGCTGTTGGACTGACAGGCTGGTGGCTGAGCAGGTCTTGGAAGCTGTCATGTCACTTGTTAACCCCTTGCATGTTGGATCACAGTGAAGGTCACAGGAGAAGAGCCAGGGCAGGCAGCAGGGGCACTTCCAGAGCTCTGGCCTCCTGGCTCAGCCACTGGCATGGGGCATTTCAGGATTCGACAATGGGTGTGCAGGTACAGACAGGCTGGTACCAGCTGTCGGTCTGGCACAGAGTCTGTGCCCCAAAAACATTTGTGGCATTGAGCTGAGTGCCAGCATGGACGTGCCTGGTTTCTGATCTATGCCCTAGTAGTGTATGGGGCATGTGGCTTTGCCAGCTGTGTCACCATGGACAAACTCAGGATCCACTGAACTCAGAGGTCATCAATCCAGAGGAGCCTGGCAGCCTGGAGGCTGAGCTATTTTTATCATTTCAAACATATTGAAGAAAATTTTCCTTCCTCTTTTAAAAATCAGAAAAGAACTTATTACCACTAAATGAATTAAGCTGATTCCTGAAGTTTTTACCTGCTACTGGTGTTATGTTGTGCTATTATTTTTTAGTTACCTGCATGGCCAAATGGACCAGTGTGTTCATAAAGTAGGAGCTGAGACCCATCACAGTTGAATTCCTAGAGCCCAATTCAGAGCTGAGTACAGCGAGGCTCTCAGAAATGTGCATTGAATATTTTTTAATGGTTATTTTACAATAAATAGAATTTAATCAGCAATATCCTTCAGGACAAGGGGAAAAAATAAAATTGGTCATTGGGACCCACTGATAAAGACAATGAATTTAGAAATGAGAAACTGAGGCCCAGCAAGGGCAGAGCCCTGCCTCAAACATGAGGTACTGAGTGGACAGATCTGGCTTTACAGGTACGTGACTTCATTTGGATCTCATGTCTGCCTCTCGTCCGTCCTGTGACTTGGACAAAGCAAGCTGCTGACCTCTCTGAACTCTAGTTCTTCAGGTGCAGAGTGGGGAGCAGGGTGATCGTGAGGAGTCACTGGGATGACGACAGGTAGTACTGGGCAATGGCAGTCTCATCCATGTCTCCTTCTCGTTCCCACCCTATCCTTCCACTTGGATACAACCAGTCCTGAGGCCACAAGTGCAACCCTCATTTCAGGGCCCCCAGCGTCAATGTAGCAGAATGGAGAGGTACATACGAAAGCCACAGGGTCATTGCTCCGGGTCCCCACGATGCTGAACTTCTTCACATAGGAGTTTTCTTTCAGGGCTTCTGCATATGCCTTGAGGGTGGGTATAGGGATATTCTGCAGAGAGAAAGGCAGCAGAGGGTGACCAGCAGTCCCCATCTGGGACAGGTGGGTAGGCACCTGGGGTAGTCACCCTCTGACATATGTAGCCTAGCTCCTAGTCTCAAAACGTCTCTAGCCAGAAGGCTGAATGGATTTTGTCCCAGATGGCAAAGATTTAGGGAGAAATTTCTGGCACATAAACTGAGAAAATTGCCCCTGAAATTTTCAGACAGGGCTCACAACTCTCTTCTGTGCATGTGAAGGCCAGAGAAGAAGCAAAAATCAAGGTGCAGAGAGACGGAGCAGCACTGTGCAAAGGGCTCAGGGCTGTGGGGAGGGGCAGGGCTGTAGCTTGGTCTGCACCTCAGTCACTGGCAGTGTGTTCACTTCTCTGTGTGACTCTGGGGAACTCTCTTCCCCTCTCTGGGCCTATTTCTAGAAATCAGAAGTGGGGACTGCACTAGATGTTAAGAGACATCTACCCAGATGCTCAGCTTTGGCAGTGCATCAGTGATTTCCAGGGAACATTTACAAATTGCTGATACCAGGGCCTATCCCAAACTGACAAAATCAGAATCTGGGTGTAGGGGTGTGTGTGTGTGTGTGTGTGTGTGTGTGTGTGTGTGTGTAATAGTGGGGATTTAACCCAGGGATGCTCTACCACTGTGCCACACCCCAGCCCTTTTTATTTAGAGATAGGCTCTCTGTTAGTTGCTGAGGCTGGCCTTGAACTTGGGCCTTGAACTTCCTGCCTCAGGCTCTGAAGTTGCTAGGATTACAGGCATGCACCCCTGCACCTAGCTGGTACATGTTTTTAATGTCCTCAGGTGAAGACCACTGACCCAACTGTGTCATGAGGTAGTTGGACCAAATCAGGGAAACTGAGGCCTGGAGGGAGTCTGAGCCCTTGGCAGAGGTCTCACAGGGAGGTTCAGCCACTTGTGCCCCTCTGAGGTGGCATTCACTGCCAAATTGCATGACTCTGAGTTGTGCCAGTGTCCCTTTTGGGCACCCGCAGACAACTGAGGCACAGAGAGTGCCTGGCTGTGTTTCTGTTGAGTTCTTATTTCAGAGTGAATGTCACTTAAGCTCCTCAGGGAGCGGAGTGGGGAGCCAGACTGGGGCACAGGTTTCCAATCTGATTGTGCCTTGGGGCTGGCAGACATTGGAAAGCGGAGAAGAAAGAAAAAGGAGTGGGAAGCTGGGGGCTGGCTTCTTGTCTTACCCCTACCTCCAAAAACTAATCTTGCTGACCTGGGGCTGAGCAGGTGGGTGGGCAGCTGTGCCTAGTTCTGCATTCCTCCTATAGCTTTTTCCAGGGTGGGGCTGTTGGTCCATCTGTCCCTCCTCCACCCTGGTGGCCACACAGGGAGAAGTCTACAGAGATGAGGGCAAATAGCTTAGTTTTTTCCTTGGACACTTGGGCCAACAGCTCCCTTCTGTGGCTGTAGAATGAGGCTGGATCTGAGCATGACCCAGCAGTAGGTTACAAGGGATGGCTGGGAACAGGGCCTGGCCAGGGCTCAGGAGCCCCATGAACCTTGTGTGATCTTGACTCTGCCAGCCTCAAGATCCTGTGCTGCAGCGTGTGCCTGACTCAGATTTTTATCTCAGAGAATCTCTGTGTTTTGGAAAACACGGCAAGTTTCCAGATGGAAGCTGGGTTGACCTATGGTGAACATTTGGGCCTGACGTCCTCGGAAAGAAACCAGGACTGTGGGATGCATTTGTTTACACTGTCCACCCCCTTGGACACTCCCATCTGTGAAGTCTGCCATCTGATTCAGAAACACCTCGAGTCCAAATAGGCCTGGACTCTTGGTATCTAGGTGACACAGACACCCTCCACCACACACACGCACAGGTAAAGTGAAATAAAGGAACTTTACCCGGATGTTATTGAGGTTGACCTCTTCAAGTTCCGGGTCATTGTTCTTTATCCGCTCCAGTGTTTCCTCTACGTCTGTGGAGTTTGGTTCTTCATCAGGCACAGGCTTATATTGTGTAGGTTTAATCACACCTAGAGTGACCAGCAAGAAGGAGGTGGCTCACAGAAAGACAGGGATGACTTTCTTTCAACACAAGGACACCCTGAAAGGGAGCTTCAGCAGAGTTTGGGGGCATGGAAAGCCTGTACATCACAGGAGCTGGAAGGAGGCCTGTGAAGCATCCAAGAGATTGAGGTTCTCCCTGGGCTCTGGCTTTGACTTTTTGCAAAAACTGAGCGAATCTCTCAAACTCCGAACCTCCAACCCTCATCTGTAAGGTAGGGCTAGTCCTTCCCATGCTCATTCTCTCAGTGGCTCTGGTGAGGGAGGCTAAGATGAAGCCTGGGAAGAAAAGAAATACCTACATCTTCCAACTGGAAGGGGTATTATTCTTCTGGTGCCTTTATTTCCCTTTGGGGCCAAACATCTTGGAACAGTGCAGTGGAGTAATTAAGACAATGTGATACTGGCCCAGGAAAGGACAAAGGGATTCATGGAGCAGACCCGCATGGGTGTGTGGAGAGTGATGATAAAGGGGGAACCTCACACCATGTCACCGCTGGTGTGATATAATTAGATATCCATTCAAAAAATGAAAGTTTAATCTCATCCTACACAGCAAATGTGAATTCCAGGTGGACTAAGAAGTTGAACACAAGAAGCAAATCTCCAAAACGTTGAGAAGAAAATATAGGAGAATATTTTATGACATTGGAATGAAGAAACAAAATTCCAGGACACTCAAAGGACAAGATGGACAGATTTAGCTATACAAGATTTGAGAACTTCTGCAAAGAGTCAGCATATCAGTGAGCAGAGGAAGCAAAGATGCAGGAGGACACATCTCCACCAAGGAGCCCTCTGTGAGCAGGCAAGGGGGCCGCTGGGTGAGGGGTGCAGCCGCCAGGAGTCAGGGCTGCGTACTCACTGTTGAGTCCCTCCTTGTTCACAATGGAGCTGCTGCCCAGGGCCTGGTAATACTGCTGGTTGCTCATGAGCGTGTGCATGCCCAGGATAGCTGTGGGGACAAAGGAAGGTTCCTGACTCTGTTCCTGCAGACAGAGATACCACTCGCAGACCCACATCCCCCCGACCCCAGGAACTTGGCTTATAGAAATGGCTAGAAACACATGTGCACAAAATGTTAAAATGTAATGTTATCTTTACTCTCACCTCCATGTAAGTGACTCTCAGATCACCATCCTGCCCAGACTTCTCTAAGCACTGCCCTCAGATTCCCAGGTGCCCCTGAGGTCCTACTTGGCCTAACAGAAGGAAACCTTCTCAGCCTCTCCATCTTCCTGTGGAGCCCTATCCATCTTACAACTCTGCCTCTCCCTCAGGCAACACCTCAGCCATATGGCTCCCTCTTCCCCAAGCCCATTCTACCTGCCGAGGTCCACTGGTTGTCTCACCTCCCCTGCTATCTCCTCCGTCCTGGTTGAGGCCCTGTCTTTCATGGTTGTACAGATGGTACCCGACTTATGATGGTTCCACTTACGAGTTTTGACTTTACAATGGCATGAAAGGAACATGCCTCAAGGAGAAAACAGACTGTGAATTTTGATCTTTTCCCAGGCTAGCCATACTTGAGAAGATACTCTCTCAAGATGCTGGGCAGTGGCAGGGAGCCCCAGCTCCCACAATCACGAGGGGAAACAACTGAAATTCTCAAGGGTGCTGTGTTGTGATGTCTGAAAGGCCCAGAATTAAGTACATTT
Organism: Xerus rutilus; assembly: GCA_028644305.1. Lineage (NCBI taxonomy): Eukaryota > Metazoa > Chordata > Mammalia > Rodentia > Sciuridae > Xerus > Xerus rutilus. The sequence continues at coordinate 153,724,513 of CM053399.1, read as the reverse complement.
TTGACGTAGGCTGTTTTCCACATACAGTAGGGTTATCAGGATGTCCCTCATCATTCGTTGAGGAGAATCTGTAGCATCACAGCTGTGGAAAAACAGTTGTCCTGTCCTCCTGACCTTCTCCCTCCCAGCATTCAGCACAAAGCCAGAAAGATCCTTCTGGAAATGCCAGTAGGACCTCATCACTTTCATGCTTGGACATTCTTCCACTCAATCGCTTTTCAAAATTAATTGCTTTAGATCTGATTCAGAATGTGATTACATTAGTGCTAGATCATGTTGCTCAAAATTAAACAAGTCATTCCAGAATTGATTGGCCAAACCATTGTCACTGTATTAATGCTTATTTCTTTGCACTGGTTCATATTCCTTCTCAACTCACCTGTTGCTACTTGGAATATATATCGGTTCATAATGGTGCCACGTGGTAACATGAGAGTGTCTGATCCAACAGAAATGCACAATTGAGGGCAACTGAAGTCACACAGGAAAGAAGCTGTGATCAAGCTTGGTTTCCACTTGTTCTGTTTCTTCATGTATCTTTGTAGTATGATGTATCTCCCTGGTTGGCTCTGCCTCTATCTGGTAGCTGGTGAAATGCTCAGGACTCTTTAGAAACTCCTAATACCCAGACCCACCACAGACCAGAGTCAATTAACCTAAGACCTCTGGGGTGGGGCCCAGGCATCTGCATTTTTAAAGCTCCCCAGGAGGTTTCAAGGGGTGGCTCTGGTTGAGAGCCATTGTCTGACACTAATCTGTACAACCACCCTCCAGAGAAGATTTCCTTCACTTGGGCAAGGTTGCATCCTACAGGGTCTTCTGGGTTGAGATGCAGAGTTTCCTAGTGTGGCCTGGAGGCCAGTGAAGTCTTGAGCAAAGAGTGAGCTAGCTGGTCTATGGAGGGAGCCATGGATGTGAGTTCAGTGTGCAGCTGTCCATGGAAGGACAGTGGCTTGTGATGGTCAAGTCCAAATCCCAGAGTTTGGCTCCATCAGCCCTCCCTGGCTGGCTGTGCCCCAAGAGCTTGTTGCTTACCCACTTTCCTTCTGCTCTGCTACATTACTCATCACTGCTCAGAAGCTTCTCCTGCTTTTGCCAACATTGTCCCTTCTGTTGGTGACTCTCCACACCAGAGAAATTAGAGTTTCAGGTAGACAGTGAATAATCTCTTAATATTATAAGTATGTCCTATTCAATATTTGAGATATACTCATATTAAAAAGTTATGTATTGTTTATCTGACATTCAAATTCAATGGACATCCTGTATTTTATTCAACCACTCTACCTCCCCTTCCTTTAAGACTTGGAGTAAACTTCCTCCTCCAGGGAGTCTTCCTGGATTCCTCTCTCTCTCTCTGTGGTTATTATACCACAGAGGACTCACTATAAGACATATCCAGATATATGTGTGCTTCTCTGCTGGACTGTGGGCTTCCAGAGATCAGGGAAGAACATTCTCAGTCTCTCTTGCACACATCCCAGAATATAGTAGGTATTTGGTAAATATTTGGTAATGATTTTTTTTAATCCCAAAACCATTTGTTAGATATGGTTTCCAGTTAGAGAGGTACCATGAGAGCCCTTGATGAGGAGTCAGGAGACCCTAGTTCCAGGTTCCCTGACTATGCCCTTGGTATGACCTTGGGAAAAGTTTTCCTCCTTCTGGGCTTCAGCCTCCTCCATCCAACCAAGGGGTGATAGAAGACCAGTCGTTCTCAATCATGGCCGCACCTGCAAGTCACCTAGCGAGCTGTAAGACAATAGCAATGTCTAGCTTCGCCCTGGACAGAGATACAAATATCTGGAGAGATATTTTTTAACCTCCTTGGGTGATTCTGATGCTCCACGGGAGCCAAGAACCACAAGATGAAATGATCTGAAAGTCTCTTCTGCATCCCACATCCTAAAATTAGCCCTGCCTGTTCATCACTAGGGGGAACTGATAGGGAGAGAGGCATCTGCGGTTTTTTGAACTCTCAAGGTTTTAATTTAGGCTGCGTCTCCGTGGGCAGCAGGAGCTCAGGCCTGAGTCAGCTGTCAGGTGAGTCACATCACCAGGAGGCACCTCCTGGAGCTGGTGCTCCAGGCTCGCTCACACACAGCTCATGGTGGTTCTGGGCCGTGACTGTGTTTTCAGGTTGGAAACACAGTTTGCAAAAGTTATGGGGAATCCTATGAAAGATGAGACCTCGTCGGGTCCCTGCTCTCACCTTAGACAAAGAGAGGTGGAAAATGGAAAATGTATTTGGAGCTTGAATGCCAGCTTCCTGGGACGGTCTAGAGAGGGGTACAGAGGCAGGGTAGTTACAGGGGACTGAGAATCCTGGGTTTAAGCCTGGGCCTTGGTCCTAATTTCCTGGGTAACCCTGGACAGGTCGCTTCCCCTTTGAGGCTTTAGCTTTCTCATCTGTAAAGTGGAGTGTGGGCCTCAGTCAACAGCCACACAACAATTCCTCATGGTTTTCTCCTGTTTGACTCTTCACAATAAACATCCAGGCAGGCACTGTCAACCCCTCCATTTTCCAAGGAAATGGTTTGCCAAGACCTTTGGGCAAGGGCTCTCCTGGCTTTTAAGTTAGTCTTTCGGTCTATTAGGTCACCAGCGATTCTGGAGTTCTAAAACATCTCCTCAACCTGGGAATTCTTTTTTTTTTTGTACCAGGGATTGAACTCAGGGGCACTCGACCACTGAGTCACATCCTCAGCCTTATTTTGTGTTTTATTTAGAGACAGGGTCTCACTGAGTTGCTTAGCGCCTCGCTTTTGCAGAGGCTGGCTTTGAACTCATGATCCTCCTGCCTCAGCCTCCCAAGCCATTGGGATTACAGGCCTGTGCCACCATGCCTGGCTCAACCTGGGAATTCTAAGAACCCATCACACATGTGCTAGGAGATACTACATGTCAATGGCTGGCCTAAGGAGAAGTAAAACCATTTGGCAGCTCAGAGGAAACTAAGGTGGAAGGAAAGAAGAAAGGAAGGAAGGAGGGGAGAGGGAGAGAGGGAGGAGGTGAGAGGGGTTCAGCATGGCTCCTGGTGGTCTTGAAGCCAGTGCTACCTTTGCGAGCCCTGGGCAGGAGATGGGGACCTTCTCCTTCACTTGGTCCTGTGTGCTCCCTGTCACCAGGAGGGAGCAATGGGAGAACACAGCACTTCCTCACGGCCTGCTGCTTCGTTCTTTGTAGATACTGGCAAAGCTGAATTTAGCACTGGCGGACTTGATTTCTTTCTTTCTTTTTTTTTTTCAAAGTCTAGATCTTCCTCAAAACTCAAAAAGAACTATTTTTGAACTCTGAAAAAGAACATTGAGTTCTGTTTCCTCTCTCTGCCTTGGCAGGCTTCACTCGTTTGTGATTCCACTCGGGATGCAGAGGGGATGCAGAGCGAGCTCACACACATGCCCAGCTTCTCTGGTTGCCCATGGCTTCAGGCAGCTGGCTGCAAGGTGTGCTCCTGCATCCTAGGGGCAGGTGAGAGAAAGTGGCTCCATCCTGACAGTCTAAGATAGGGGTAAGACAGGGGCCTGAGGGCATGGAAACAGCCAGGGGAGGATCTGGCCAGGACTGCCTCCAAGAGCCACAGAGCTAGGGCTGGCTGACAGTCCTTGGGGGTGGGTGGCCTGGAGGTGCCCTTTTATAGGGTGGGTCTCATTTGTCATTTCACATTTTCCAGGTACTTGTTTAACATTGGCTCCATGAGAGCAGGAAACGGGCTGTTCTCTTAGGATTCTTTCACTAGAGCCTAGTCCAGAGCATGGTACATAGTAGGTAGGCAGTCCCGGGGTACATGGTGCTGACTGTGTGCATAAGAGACCAAACAAAGGCTGAGATGATGGAAGTCACCACCCCTGCCTGGGAGTGGACTAGAGGTGACCTGTGGACCCTTTGTCCTACTATGTTTCTTCCTCTGGGGAGTCACTCCTACTCATGGCTCCAGCCATACCCTTGAGAAAGGAGCCACACTAACACCACCATGGCTGTTGGGGACCTGCAATGCCTAGAGCTTCTAGCCACCAAGCCTGGCATCATCTGGGCCCCTCAACCTCCAACACAGCACTAGGAGCAGCATGTCTCTGGTATACGATGAGGGGACACGATAGCATTTGCTTCATGGGATTGTTGTGATCAGTAGAAGCAACAGGGGCTGAGAGCCACTCACACAGCACCTGGGCCCCAGGTGGCTCTCAGCAAATATCCCTCCTTTCAAATGGCACTGCCACCTTTCAAAGGGCTGAAACCATGACAGGCATCTGGGAACAAACAGCACTGAGCTGAATTCACAGCCCTGGCTCCCTCCAGGACATCCGAAGGACATGGTATCATGGACAAATAATAAAAAGGAGCCCAGCAGCAACAAAAATAAAGAGAAACAGTTTCAAGAAAGCAACACAGAAACTTCACCCAGTGTGGTAGTTCTGTTTTGGCTCAGGCATGGGCAGGAGCCATGGTTCTGACAGCGGTCATTTGATAATCCCCTGGAGCTGCCTAATGAGGGGAGTGATGTCATGCAGGCTGATTGCAGGAGAAAGTCCAGGATAAAAACAGCTCCAGGGCGAGTCAGCCTGGAGGTGCAGGACTAGGCTTCAGCCCTTCCCCAACGTGGGCTCCCTTAGGAAGACCCTCATTGGGGAAGAGGTTGGTTGAACACATGGGCATCGTCGGGGATCGGACACAGCTTCTGAAAACAAATCCTTAACTGCAAAGCAAACTAGGTTCCTGAGTTAAATGTTCCCTTACCCTTTGGGGAGGGCTCTCTGCATCTGTGCTTTGTAGTGCGAATGGAATTCATTCTCTCTCAACTCTTGTCCTTTGGCTGCTGCCCTTGGTCCTTCCACACACTTCCTGTGTCCTGGACCCCTGTGTCCTAGGGGCAGGTAAGAGAAAATGGCTCTGGCCCAGGACTTGGGTGCCCCACCCTGACAGTCTAGGATAGGGGCAGGACAGGGGCCTGAGGGCATGGAAGCAGCCAGGGGAGGATCTGGCCAGGACTGCCTCCAAGAGCCACAGAGCTAGGGCTGGCTGACTGTCCTTGAGGCAGGTGACTTAGGGTGCCTTTTAAAGGGTGGATCCCATTTGTCATTTCACATTTTCCAAGTACTTGTTTAAGGTTGGCTAAACAGTGGCTGTTGGCACTCAGGAGGCTTTCACTCCTTGGGTCCCTGAAACTTGGCTTCCACTGCCACTGCCCAGGGTCACACCTGGCACATGCTTGAAGAGTTGAAGTCACTGCCTTCCTTCCATGGATCCCCTGCTACAAATGACTGCCATCCCCGTTTCCCTTTCCTGCCCTGAATGCCATCAGGAGTCACTCACAGCCACCCCAGAGAAGCCAAGAGGCCAGTGGACACAATGAGGTGGACACAGCTGGAGCCCCACCCAGTCCCTGGCCCCGTACCCCTGAGACTCTCCATGGGCCCTGAGCCCTCCTTCTGTCTCCTGGCTCTCATGTCAGGCCTGCCCATCTTGTCTTGGCCTCTGGTCTCCAGCCCATTGGCCTCATTTCTTCCACTTGTCCCCTAAAGTCTCCTACTCTGGCCCGGCATGAACTCCCCCAGAGCCCAGGCCCCTGCCTCCATGTGCTCTGCCTGGAGCTTGACAACACTAATCATGCCCAGATCTCTGTCCCAAATGGGGACCCCTTGCAAAACTCTAGAACTCCATGCATAACTGTCCCCATTTGGGTGGCCTCAGGCACTTGAAATGTCACAGGCCCAAAATCAAACTCAATGTTTCCCTTACTGCTGTTCCTCCTTTATTAAGGGTACCAAGAGCCACTTATTCCCTGGGGCCAGCTCTTCCCTAGACCTCGCTTAGAGTTGTTCCCCTCCTTTCCTCTCTCCTGCCTCTGGCCTTCAGAAACTGCCCACCCTGACACCTTCCCACCACCACCTGGGTGAGGGTTAGCAGCCCCCAAGTCATCAGGAAGAATCCCATCCCCTTACTGAGTCTGGAGTGCAGTACAATGAGGAGCACAGGGGGTACTGGTTTCAGCAGGCACCCAGTCCTCAGTGGGAAGGAACAAAGGGTGCCTGGGGCAGGAGCTGGGGAGAAGGGTGAGCAGCACAGGGCTCTGGATATCTGGCCGCCTTTTGGAGTTTTCTGGGCTGTTTGTGATCATATAGAAACACACATTGGAGAGTGTCTGAAATATGAGATAGGAGGGTGACACTCTCAAGTCCTGCTCAAAGTTTAAAACCAGGTATCTTCACTCTGATCCTTTCACTCTAAGCCTCCCAAACTCAACAGGGGAGCCCCATTTGTTTCCCTCTATTTTCTTTCTGGGGGCTCATGTAGGCTTTGATGCAAGTGGCTGGAAAAGGGCCCATGCTGGCCCTCCCTGGAATCCATCCCTGTCCCTCTGAGGGGAGCGGGTCTCATGGCAACAAGTGGCTCTGTGGTATGATGGGCTCATATGATTTTATCTGTCCTCCTCATTTTGGTTTCTGATAATGGATGTGCCCCCTGTGCCCTGCTGGGGATTGAACCCAGGACCTTGTACCTGCCAGGCAAGTGCTCCACCCCTGAGCCCTGAGAGTCGAGTTTTATCTTAACGCTTTGGTCTCCTTGTTAGAAATAGAGAGTGTGTCCTGTTAAAATGAACCAAACAAGGGCTCCCCACAGATGTGGGTAAACCTTCTGGAAGGCACTGGAAGGCTATGGTAAGCCCCTCACCTGCAATGTCACAGAGTTCCGCATCCGAGGCGTTGGCCAAAGCCTCCTCCAGCTCGGGCTCCAGTGTCACGCTTTCTAGCACAGGATCTACTGGCTTCTGCTTGGGGACCCAGATCTTTCCTGTAAACACACAGGGTGGCTGTCAAGATGGGTGGCTGCAATGGGATCACCTTTGATGGTGGCCCTAGTGGATCATGGCAGAATCCTGTGGAGAGGCCCTTTAGGCTTCTCCCTCCAGAGACCAACTATCCCAAAGACTAGGAGTCAGGGATCCCAAATGACACCCCTTGCTTGCACTTGAAAAGAAGGATTTTGTAACTTGGTCAAAGTAACCACTCTGTTCAAAGCATCAGTCATGACTTGAAACCATCCACAAGCAAGAAAAAAATACAGGGAAAATATAAAAGAATATAATAGGGATGCCCTAACTATAGGCTCTCATGTAAGAGAAAAAATTGTAAACATTCCTAAACAAAATAAATAAAATACACTCAGAACATAGAAAGACAAAAAGAGGCATGGGGTGCAGCTTACTGGTTAGGGTGTTTGCCTAGCATGTGCGAGACCCTGGATTTGATCCCCAGCAACACACACATGCACACACACACACACATGCACACACACACACACACACACACACACAAAATACAAAAAGGGAGCAAGAATACATCCTTGCCTCTTGGGATATTCTATTTTTAAAGTGTTAGGCTCGTGACAGAACGAGAGAGTCAAGCGGAAGACAGGCAGATGGCCACTGCAGGTGTACTAGGGGGACTGTAGGAGAGGTGGTGGTGCTCCCCCACCATGGGGTGCCAAGGGCTCTTAAAGGGTTCTGGGGATTTCTGCTTGAGACTAAGAAGGAAAATGCCCAAGACAAATGTGTGAAGAAGCAAGCTTAACAAACAGCATGTTAAGGTTTGCATGTCCCCATGTTACAAACCTCATCCCCAAGTTCATATTTTAATGATATTTGGAGGTAATTAGGAGTAGATGAAATCATGGAGGTGGGGACCCCATGGTGGTATTAGTGACTTCTTCTTCTTCTTCTTCTTTTTTTTTTTTTTGGTACCAGGGATTGAACCCAGAGGCACTCAACCACTGAGCCACATCCCCTGCTCTTTTTATTTTTGATTTAGAGACAGGGTCTCGATGAGTTGCTCAGGGCCTTGCTAAATTGCTGAGGCTAGCTTTGAACTTGTGATCCTCCTGCCTCAGCCTCTTGAGCTGCTGGGATTACAGGTGTGTGCCACTGTGCCCGGTGGTATTAGTGACTTCTCAAGAGACCTGAACTAGCACACTCACTCTTTCTCATCATGTGATGTCTTCCACCATGTTACATTGTAACCAGGAGACCCTCACCAGCTCATGGACTTCTAGCCTCTAGAAATAAATTTTTCTTCTTCCTAATTGTCCAATCTGTGGTATTCAGTTACAGCACTAGAAAATGAACTGAGACTGAGACTGAGACAGTGTGTGTGTGTGTGTGTGTGTGTGTGTGTGTGTGTGTATTTCATGCAATAATAATGGAGTGCTTCTTATGTGCCAGGCATCTTTCTAGTGACCAAGATTTTCAGTGGCTTACAAGTTATTGAAAGGAGACAGAGAACAAACATGTGAAGATACCAGATGGCATTAAGCATCATGAACACAGGAAGATAAAGCCAGGCAAAGGACTAGGAAAAGCCAGAGGATGAGGTGGAGGAGGTGGCACCACCATTTTGAGAACAGTGGTCAGGGAAGGCTTTACTGAGATGATGGCCTGTGATGTGGGACCTGACAGAAGTAAGGAAAGGAGCCCCTGAGAGGAGAGACAAGACAAAGAGAACCACTTCTACTGCTGCTATTCAACATTGTACTGGAAGTTCTAGTCAGAGTAAAGAGACAAGAAAAAGAACTAGATGCAATTCAAACTGAGAAGAAAGAAGTAAAATTATTTGTTTGTAGATGATGTGTTCTTATGTAGACAAAACCTTAAATTTCTACATACAAAAATATGTAAACACTAATGAATTCAGCAATGTTGGGTATAAATCAATGTACAAAAACAAGTGATGTTTCTGAACACCAACAACGAACAATCTGAAAAGGAATTCAGGGAAATGATTGCATTTACAATAGGATCCAAAGAATCAAATGCTTATGGATAAACTTACACTGAAAACTACAAAAAATTGCTTAAAGAAATTAAAGATCTAAATAGATGCAAAAATATCCTGAATGTATGGATTAAAAGACAATATTATTAAGATGGCAGTATGATCCAAAGTAATCTACAGACAGATTCAATGGAGTTCTCATCAAAATCCCAATGACCTTTTTTGCAGAAAAGGAAAAGCTGATCCTCAAGTTCATGTGGAATTGCAGGGGTCCACAAATAGACAAAACAATCTTGAAAAAGAACAAAATTAGAAGACTCATTGATTTCAAAAATTAATTGCAAAGCTAAATGATGTGGTACTGGTGTCAGGATAAACACATAGACCATGAAATCAAATTGAGAGTCCAGGAATAAAACCAAACATCCATATCAAATTGATTTTCAATAACTGTACCAAGTCCATTCAATAGAAAAGAATCATCTCTGAGTGCCGGCACAACTGGATATTCACATGCAAATGAAGAGTTAGACCCCTACCTCACACCATACACAAAATCAAACTCAAAATGGATAAATAATCTGAATATGAGAGCTAAAACTATAACCTTCTTAGAAGAAAGCAAAGGCATTATCTTCATGATCTTAGAATTGGCAATGGAGTTTTCAAATACAACAACAAAAGCACCAGCAACGAAAGAAAAATAAATTATTTGGACTTCATCAAAATTTAAAAGTTTTGCACATCAAAGGACACACCGAGAAAGTACAAAGACAATATACAGAGTGTGATTAAATATTCACAAACTATATATAAAGGTCTAGTATCTAGAATATAGAAAGAACTTTTACAACCCAACAATGAAAAGACAAACAACCCAACTTAAAAGTGGGTAAAGGACTGGAATAGACATTTCTGCAAAGGAGATATACATATGGCCAATGAGCACGGGTAAAGATGCTTCGTTAGGGAGATGCAAATGGAACCACAATGAGACACCACTTTACACCCAAGCAGGACTAAAAAAAGCAGGAAATAAGTGTTGGCAAGGATGTAGAAAATTGGATCCCTTATATATTTCTGGTGGGAGTGAAAAATGGAACAGTTGCTATGGAGAACAAGGTTGGGAGTTCCCAAAAATTAAATATAGAGTTCCCATATGATGCGTTAATTCCACTCTTAGATATATGTCCCAAAGAACTGAAAACAGATTTTCAGGAATGTTCAATGCAGCCAAAAGGTGAAATAACCATAGCCAAAAGGTGGAAATAACCAAAATGTCTATCAATCAATGGATGAATGGATAAACAAATTATGGAATATTATTTAGTTATAAAAAGAACCAAAGTACTGAGACATAGTACAATATGCATGAGTTTGTAGAACATTATACTAAGTGATAGAAACCAGATACACAAAGTCATGTACTGCATGATTTTATTTATAGGAAATGTCCAGAATAAATAATCCATAGAACAGATTAGTGGTTTCCAGGGGCTGGGGGAGAGGGGGCTGAAGTAGTGGGGAGTGGGGGTACCTGGTTAATTGTGCAGAAATGACAGTGTTTTGGATCTAGACAGAGATGATGGTTGTATAACACTATGGGTATACTAACGGCCACTGTATTGTTGACTTTAAAATGGTAAATTTTATGTCATGTAAATTTTACTTCAATTGAAAAAAAGAAAGAACCTTGCTTACTTGGGCTGTTGATGAAGCACAGCCTGAAGAGGAGAGAGATCGGGGTTAGGGAGGTGGTCACAGGGCTGGTGCAATAGTCCAGGTGGGAGATCATGGTGACCTGGACCGGAAGCACAGGGTGGAAGTGAGGAGGGAGCAGGAAGTACATAGAGAAATGTCCAGGAAGATCTTCACTAAGACAGGATCAGAGCTTATTTTCAGTGGGAGAAATTATTTTGACTTACTTTGTTTTATTTTTTTAAATTGTTCACAGCAAATATCCATGGCATCTAAAAACCACCTACACACAACAAAATCATTTGGGGCAAAATGTGTCATAACCTGCACACTAATATCAGATTCCAGGGGAAACACAAAGAAAATGAAACACCTGAAAAGGAATTTGACTTTGGAAATGACTGATGCAAAGACAAGATGAACATTCAATAACTACTTAAGGTCTGTGATTTATCAGCCCTCAGCAATACCGACCTTCAGTGAGGACAGTGACTCCATGACAACGTAAGAGGGACCTGAGCCACTTTCTCATCTTCATCTTACTAGTTGGAATGTGAGCATAATGACTGGAGCTTCAGCAACTAAATGGACCATGAGGACAAAAACACATGCAGGGATGACAGAATGAAAAGCTAGAAAGGAGCTTTATTCCTGATGCTGAGAAATATGACATATGGCTTATAAGTCCTTGATTAAGTCACTGATATTTTTATTTATTTATTTTTCCCAGTATGTGGACCCAGATCTAATTCTAATGAAAATATCCTTCATGGAGGGTGATTCTGATCTCCTCATTTGAATGGGAATGCCTCCTATTCCAAATTCCTCAGGACTTTTGCACAGGTCTATGACTCTTACACATTTTATGGGGTCTTGGGGTATTGGGAATGCTGTTTTCTTCAGCCCCAGCTAGCTCTAGGCCCAGTGTGGAAGGAGTATTCAGTAAGGGCTAGAGGAAATGGCCCTGAGTGTCAGTTAGGGCTGGAAGGTCTCCTGCCCACCTCCTCTGCTGAGACCTCTACTCACTGAACCATAAGAATGGCAATAACCATCATTTATATACTTAATAATGATGGTGGTGAGTGTGAGCCTTTTATTTAGGCTTGTTGCTATATGGAAATAATAAATCCTGTCTATCCTACTGTCCTCACAGGTCTGCCGATGACTCTTTTTTCACCTTAGTTTCCCCAGTTTTCAAATGTGCACCTGGGATTATGGGAGGTAAGGCCCATGAAATCCACACTGTGCTCATGGCACAAACTTCTTGCTTAAAACCATCCCTGGCACCCTCACCCTGCTGGGCACGCTCAGTTCTTCGTGGCCGGGCACCCCTCCCTGTCATCTCTGCCCTCCTGCCACCCCCTCCAGGATGCCTAAGACCAGCAATCCTTCTGGAAGTTCTGTAATCCAGATGTCACTCAGGCTTCTCTGACTTTCCAGTTTTTTTGGTAAAACCTAGAATTCTAGGGTTTGGAATGGCTCAAAATTGCCCCCTGCCCCCACAACATAATGTCTACTCCTGTGTGAGTTTTCATTTGATTGTTTATTAAGCAGCTACTCTGTGTGGGGCACTGTGCTAATCCAACAGGGATGTAGAGGAGACAGCACAGATGCAGACCCTGGCTTGGTGGTGCTTACATTCTGGAGTGGGGGGAGTGGAAGGAGCTAAAAAGAAAATTAATTACACCATGAATCAATAAAAATGAATGCTTTTACTCAATAAATATTTAATAGGGGCCTTCTATGTGCTAGAGGTTAGGAGGTGCTGGGGTATAAGGATGTCGGCGTCTTGAAGCTAAGGTTCTATGCAAGGAGCCCACAGATGCTTAAACATTTATTTAATTTTAACTAATCCATCCAACAAATCTCTGTTCAACCCTACTGTCAGCCAGGCCTTATGCTGGCTGGGTGCTGGGGGTGCCATGCAAGCAAACTGGGCCAAGTCCCCCCGCCTCGGGGAGCACAAGGGGTCGGGAGAGAGATGATAAGTAGAGAGAAATTGATAAAATGTGGACAGTTCCGGGACACACAGTCTCCTAAGATGGAAAGTAACCAAGGGGGAAGGTGCAAGGGAACCGTGTGTCTTAACAAAGCGGACGGAGACAGCATCCTGAAAGAAAAGGCATGGTCCAGGTGACTCTGAAGATAATATTGGCTTTTACTTCTACCATCCAAGGCCTAACCAAGAACCACCCTGTGCAAATGAGGAACCAGAGAGAGCACCCTGGCCCTTCCTTTCCTTCATGTGTCCATCCAGATGCTCCAGCCCAGTCTACATGGACCCCCTGTTCGCCAGATGCGGTGCAAAGAGCTTCATATAAATCCTAACACGCTGACTCCTCCTCACAGCCTCAGCAGGCTGCTGATCTTCCGTCACCACCGTTTTATGAAAGAGAAAATGCAGGTAATTTGCTGGAGTTTGCACATCTAGTAAGTCTGGACTGCAATGGAAGGAGGTCTAGCTCTAAGGCGTGTTCTGTCTCTTAAAGGGAAGGAAGACACTTAAAGGGGATGAGGACAGCATGCAGTGTTCTGGGCTGTGGGATGTGTACAAAGGTTGTAGGTGGGAAAGAGTTTGGAAACAGCGAGGGAACAGAACTCAAATTTGTGTTCTCCTCTCCAGGACAGCGAGCAAGGGCAAGCAAGACACAGAAGGGCGGAGTGACTGGGGGCCATGGAAACCCTGGAAGGTGCACAGGCAGGAGAGCCTCTCTGCTCCCTGGGGACTTCTAGATGCGCACTGGGGGTCCATGTAGACGGGGCTGGAGCATCTGGATGGACAGATGAAGGAAGGAAGGGAAGGGCCAGGGTGCTCTCTCTGGTTCCTCATTTGCACAGGATGGTTCTAGGTTAGGCTTCATGTCCTGTTAGTGGTTTCCTTTTTCATTCTCAAATATGAAAAATGACCAGGACACTCCAGCCAAATGGGACTGGGGGGAAAAGTGTGGCTGGTCCAAGTGGGTCTCTTTCCTCCATTCACCCCCAAACTTAACCAAATCTATACCCCACATTGATGCTGTAGGAGCTAGGACTGTGTCTCCTAGCCAGCCAGGGACGAGGACTGGGAGGCCGGTGCACATGTGGCCCAATACAGGGCCTGGCACACAGTGGGCCCTCTGCAACCCTTGGGGAATGACATATGCACAAGAACAACATTGCTCAGTACCTCGTTTCTCCCCTGTGTAGGGGACCAGGTCTTCTCGGTCCTTAAACTCCTTTGCTTGCTTTTCCAAATGATCCAAGAGCTCCTCTCTTTTAAAGGGGCCCGTGGGTGCCTTGGTGGTCTGATCCTTCTGCCTCAGGCCTGCAGGCAGCAGAGCATTCTAGATGCAGGTTGTAGGGGTAGGAGAGGGAGCAAGAGAGAAGGAGAGAGAGAGAGCAGTCAGCTGCTGAAGACTTTCAAATCTCCAGGAAATCATCCTTGTCTATTGGGGACCCCAGAGCTATGGAATCCATCCAAGTCTCTTTTTACATGCAAGAATCTGAAAGCCCAAGAGAGGCAGGAACTTGTCCAAGGTCATGCAGCAGATGAGTGGCAGATAGAGGCTGTCTCTTAATCCTCTGGTTTCCCTGCCTCCAAAGTTTCTGAAGGTGAGGACTGAGGGCTCAGGATGACCAAGGCAGGCTGAGCCCAGAGGGGTGTTCAGAGTGTCACCTGAGAAGTAAATAGGATTAAGTTGGGGTTTGGCTGCACGAACAACAGTAGTTTGTGTATTAAGCAGTTGGAGAGAAAAGCCAAAGGGAGTTGAGGGAGGACCCTAGATGCAGAGTAAGGCGAAAAGAGGCAGAACCCCCAAATGCAATCAGAAAGCCCAGCAGAGCTGAGGTGGACCAGGCACCTCTGGCTGCAGCCCCTGTGCCCCTCCTGGTAGGTAACTTCCAGCCTCCATCAGGTCTGTGCTCGTGACATGCTGGTTGTTAAATATTTTGAACGTCGCCCCTGGAGATGGGTCTCTCAAGAAAGGTAGCATCCACCAATTGGGCGCTTGCTCTCTTTCAAACATGGGCAGACTACTAAGCGTGGGCTTCCTACCAAAACAGATCCCCAATTAGGGTGGATTTGAATCACCTGAATGGGATTCTCTTTAATTCAACCCCCAAAACCTTCGAGAGGCAAAGATGTTAATAACTGTGATGACCTCAGAGATCATCCTCCCTCCAGAGCAAGCAAAGATTTGCCCAAGGAATTTCATGGACAGATCAAGACCAAAAGTGAGAGTCTGTTCATATTTGAGGGAGGGCCATCTTCATTTTTAATCTTTCCAACCCCCTGCATTCAGAGAGCTAGAGGAGGTCACCTGGGGTGCAGGTGGGCAACTTCCTGCTGCACCACCAAATTTGCTAAGTTGGAGTCATTCCATCTCACATCTTGTTACCACCAGAGCCCTTATCTTCCCTCACACACTCTCCAAACCCTGTCCTGAAATCCCCCTCTGAGAGGGGCACAGGAGGCATATAAAGATGCTGCGTGCCCAACACCCAGAGGGATGATGCTGGGAGGGAGAGGCCAGCTTGAACAAATGTCGAATTTTTGCTAGTTGTTTTACCACCATCTACCACCACGTCCTGGAGGCTGCAAGACGGGTGCGGGGTGTGCAGGGCATGACCTGCCTGGGAAGGGCTGTAGGTGAGCAGGTCAGGTGAGGGTGGTGCTGGGGTAAGTGCAACAGATTTAGGCCAGAGGTCAGGAGAGTCATAGGAGCTGGAGCATGTCATGAGAGGATGACTACAAGGTAGAAAATCAAGTCTAACTGAGTATCAGGAATATGCGTGATGCCAACTGCACCCTTAAGCAACGGTTCTCACACATTGTGTGCCACAACAGACAGGTTCCCAGGAGATCCAGGCGTCTGCAGGCAGGTCTATGGTTAGAGGGGACTTCCTGTGGCTCCTGTCCCATAGCAGGGGTCTTATTGTAGCTTGAGTGATTGAAGGCCACCTCACAGCCCTGAAAATGTCTGTACACGCTTATCCAAAATGAATAATCTGACCATTTTGTGACATGCCTGCGCTTCACAGTTGACCCCACACCAGGCTTCCGTGCTGACTTGGAATAACAATGACCCAACTATATGATCTGGTGCTCAGCCCCTAAGCTCAACACCCTGCAGTTTCAATGGCTGCAAAATGTGAATAGTGATAGTGGCTCCCTCGTAGGTGGGTTGAGAAAATTAAATTAGATAATGCAGGAGGAGTGCTCAGCACAGTGCCTGTTATAATGAACATCTCAAAAGGATGACTTATCCCTGTTGTTATAGCATCAGTTAAAATACATTTTAATAGGAGACTGGTTACCCAACTATGTAGCTAAGAGAGAATTAATGATCCAAACATATTTTGAAGTTAAAAATATTTGAATATGAGCATGTGAAATTTCATGCAAATATAAAATGAATTAAAGATTGAAAGCAAGTGCTTGGGTTTTCTCAAAAACTCTCAAAGGGATGCCCATAGATCATCATCGCCACGGAGGGTGTAGATGGCAGTAAGGGGCTGGGGCACATCTGGCTTGCCCAAAGGCTCAGGATTGTAATGGGAGAAATCGATGAGGTTGGAAACAGGTTTGCAAACTTGCATGGCTTTCCAAATCTCTCTGATGGAGGCCACTGATCCAGATAAGGCAGGTTTCTCAGCTTAAGGACAACTGACATTTTGAGCTGGATGCTTCTTTTGTGCAGACTGTGCTATGCACTGTAGACTGCAGCAGCCTCTCTGGTCTCTACCTTGTAGATGCCAGTAGCACCTCCCTCCGTCATGACAAAAATGTCTCCAAATACTGTCAAATGTCCTTAAAGGGACAAAATCGCCCCTCACTGAGAACAACTACATTGAACCGAAGGCATATAATTATAACAAGGGAATAAAACAGTTTTAATTTAAATTTTTATTGAAAGAAGTTGACTTTTAAAAAACAAAATGTCAAAAGTCTTTTCCAACAACTCTTAGCTTATGAAAATTTTAAGTGAATATTGAACACATAAGTCCCAGTAGGAATTGAGGTCTATTTTCTCTTCATTAAATCACATGTATGTTTAATGAAATGTATTTTTCAACTAAAACCATAACAGCTGCATAGTTATTAAAGTCCTGATGGTCACTTTAGCTTATTTTCAAAAACAGTATATGACCTCACACTGTATATAAATATTAACTCAAAATGGATCAAAGACCTAAATATAAGAGTTAAAACTATAAAACTCCTAAAAGAAAACATAGGCATAAATCTTTGTGACTCTGGATTAGGCAATGGTTTCTTAGCTATGACACAATACAATAAACAACAAAAGAAAAAAATATATGTATTGGACTTCATCAAAATTAAAAACACTTGTGTTTCAAAGGACATCAGAGAAATGACAGATTAGGAGAAAATATCTGTGAATCGTATATTTGATAAAAGTCTAGTGGCCAGGATACATAAATTTCTTTTATGACCCAATGACATAAGGCAAATAACTCAATTAAAAAATAGGCATCGTGGTGCACTCTTGTAATCCCAGCAACTCGAGAGGCTGAGGCATGAGGCTCTGCAAGTTCAAGGCCAGCCTCAGCAACTTAGCAAGATCCTCTCTCAAAATACAACAGAAAGGGCTGAGGATACAGCTCAGTGGTAGAGCACCTTTGGCTTCAATACTAAGTACTATAAAGAAAAAAAAAAAAAAGGAATGAAGTACTACAACATGAAGGAACCTTGAAAACACCATGCTAAGTGAAAGAAGCCAGGTACAAAAGGTCACATATTCTATGATCCCAGTTACATGAAATGTCCAGAATAGTTGAATGTATAGAGACAGAAAGCAAATTGATGGTTGCTGGTGCTATGGATGGAACTATGACCCCACATGTGCTGAAGTCCTAGCCCACAATATGACAATATTTGGAGATAGGGCCTATAAGGAGGTAATAAAGGATAAATGAGGTCACAGGGATGGAGTCCTGATCCAATGGGCTGTGAGCCAATGGGATTAGCCTTCTTATTAGAAGAGACACTAAAAGCTTGCTGTGGGCACCTCCCAACCCCCTGCCATGAGAGAATGGAGTGAGAAGGCAGGAAGAGATCCTCTACCAGAGACCAACCCTGCTGGGCCCTGACCTGGGACCTCCCAGCCTCTGAGCTGTAAGAAAGGAAGCCCCCGGGTCTGTGGAATTTTGTTATTGCAGCAGGAGCTGAGGAAGACAGCTGGTAGCACTTGGGGGCATGGGGAGCAATAGCTCATGGGTATGAAGTTTCTTCTAAGATGATGAAAATGTTCTAAAACTGGGGCTGGGATTGTGGCTCAGTGGTAGAGCGCTTGCCTCGCATGCGTGAGGCACTGGGTTCGATCCTCAGCACCACATACAAATAAATAAAATAAAGATATTGTGCCCATCTACAATTGAAAAAAAATTTTTTTTTAAATGTTCTAAAACTGACGGTGTTGATGATCAAACAACACTGAGTATACTAAAACAAACTGAATGGTACATTGCAGATGGATGGATTGTACAGTGTGTGAATTATATCTCCAAAAGCTGTTGTTTTTAAAATGTCATGTGTTATCTAGGAAAGAATTATCCAAATGGCTGATACAATCCCTAACCTGAATGGTCATGGGATGCTGGGAACAGAAGGCTCTTCACGTGCCAGGGCCAGCAGTGATGCTGAGTCTGGCGGGCTGGAGCAGCGCCCACTGACCACAGTGCCTGCTCTACCATGTGACCTGCCTGTCTGCAAATTAGCCATAGAAGAGCTGAATGGGTGAGAGAACGCTGAGTGGGGTTTCCCACACCAAGAGACCTGTTCCTGACCCTCAGACCCAGGCTTGCCAGCTCTCACAGACACTTTGTCATTGGCTCTGGCCAGGAGGGCATTTGGTGATCATGTATGTGTAGAAACATCTCTTTCATTTCTTTATTTCCTATTTGTTCAACAAACATTTACTGAGTGGGTTTTGTGCCCGTCAGTGTGCTAAGAGGTATGGCCATGACCACACCCAAGCTCTCTGATGTGCAGTAACAGGGAGAGGGGGGGTGAATGGGGATGGTGGAATCAATTAGAGCAAAGTCTCAATTACAGGCAGTGACTTAAGCCCAAGTGATCTTCCTGTCTCCCCACAGGCAGGCTAAGGTGTCAGTTTTAAGGAGGAGGGATTCCTGGACACTCTTGGATCTTAGCCTAAAGTTATAGCTGTTACACACTTGGGAGTAGTGGGGTCTGCCGTGCGGTAAGGCTTTCGTGCCCCACGCTGCCCAGCTCCAGTGGATTGTTGACCTGCAGGAACTTGGATGATGTTATTAGATCTGCTTGTTTTTATAGGAATTCTCTTGATTCAAAAATATTGACACGTGGTCCAAACATTTCCAAAACAATGTGCAGGCCAAATGAAACACATCTGTAAGCCAGACTCAGCCCATATCTGATCATTTTGCCATATCTGATCGAAGGTTCCTATCAGACTAAGATTCCATGTAGAGGAGGTCAAGATAATCATTTGCTTGTTCCATAAACATCTGTGGGGTGTTCTATCCACACCAGGCACTGGCTAGAGGAAGAAAGAGGTATATACATGGTTTTGTTTTATTTGTTTTTTGTGCCAGGGATTTAACCCAGGGGTGCTTGGCCACTGAGCCACATTCTCAGCCCATTTTTTATTCTTTTTATTTTGAGACAGGGTCCTGCTAAGCGGCTTAGGGCCTCACTAAGTTGCTGAGGCTGGCTTTGAACTTGCAGTCTTCCTGCCTCAGCCTCCTGAGCCGCTGGAATTACAGGAGTGTACCACCATGCCTGGTTTATACGTGATTTTTTTAAAAATATTTTTTAGTTGTTGACGGATCTTTATTTTATTCATTTATTATTTATATGTGGTGCCGAGGATCAAACCCAGTGCCTCACGCATGCTAGGCAAGCGCTCTACCACTGAGTTACAGCCCCAGCACTATATGTGATTTTTTAATCAAGAAATTTTTAAATTGAAAAACCAAGTGAAGAAGCAAACATTTAAATATGTTCTTGGAAATAATCATAGGGGGGAAAATTCGGCAACCTTTCCTACTGCTCCTCACTTCTGGTTTTAAATTGGTGACTTCCTTTTCAATGTTGTAACATTAAAACTTGGATGTACAGTTGGACAGATTTATCTTAATCTAACTTTAACCCAAGCTCGGAGTCCAGTGGAGCAAAGGACAACAGAAACTTTGACACATCCTCAACTTCACTGTTAGGGTCCTGCACACTCTTGCAAACAGCGGCCAGTGTGGCTAAAAATGAAGTCCCTGCATGATTATCATTGCTACAGATAGTGAGGGATGCGTGAGAAGCCATCCTGGCTAGAACCATTGTGGGCCTGTTCAGATGTGTATATGTGTGTGCACATATGCACACATGCACACACACACGTTTTAAAAGGTTCACAGACTCCTGGCAGCTGGGTGGTACAAAGCCCTAAGAACTCCTCCAAGCCAAGTTTTTCACTTTTTCACTTGAGGATACTGGAGCTGGAAAAACTGAAGTACTTGCCCAAATCACACAGCTTGACAGCCATAAAGCCAAGAAGCCTAAGTTCACAAACAGATGACATTGTGTCCAATTTGCATGCTCAAGGGTCAATATGACTATTTTCAGACTGGCGGTTAGTCACACATAAAATGTCCCTTATAGGGCTGGGGATGTAGCTCAGTGGCAGAGTGCTTGCCCTGCATGCTTGAGGTCCCATATTTCATTCCTAGCAATGAAAATTATAATTAAAAAAGTCCCTTAACCTGATTCTTCAAAGTAACAATAAAAAAAGTGATTAGATCACTTTTCCCAAATAAATTAGCAATGTCTAAGAACAAGGGAAGCAAAGCCTGCCTTCCTCTATCAGCACCAGGAGTGCGGGGTGCTTGTTCTGTGCCTGTACTATGCATGGCCCCTTAAAAGAGAAACAGGGGCACAACCTCAGTGTTAGGCACTGGGAGAAGCCAATGGCCAGGGAGGGCCAGGGCCTTACCTGAGGATACACCCGACCTAGAACTGTTGACTTCATTCCTTGACAAATATTCCATTCCTGCTGTTTTCCTAGTAATGAGTACTGGAAATTGCATGTGGCCCTGTGTGAGAGCCAGGTCCCATCTCCAAGTGTTAGAAGCCAGGGCTCCTCCTCATAGAGCTAGTCTCCCTCTACATGGGAAGAAAATGAGACTCAGAGGCAGGAAGTTTCCATTCTCAAAATCCCACCTACGTTTCTCCCCGTGTTCTATTTCAAACAATTTGCCCTGAGCTTTTGCCCTCCTCTCTCCCCTCTACCACATCAGGACACATCAGGGCAGGCAGGGCTGAGTGTTCTCAAGCCCCAGCTGCAGAATCAGGATGTCATGTATAAAGGGGACAAGTAGGATTAGAACCTCTCAGAGCCCCTTTCTCTCCAAACATATTCGCTACACTATTCTAGACCTCTTCCTGTTTTCACTTTCTTTGCAGAAAGAGCTAGGCCTTGGGTTCAGCCACCCTGACCTTACTGAAGAGCTGGTGAAACATCTTCCCTGGTCAATTTTACAAGGCATCACTGCTGGCATCTGAAGGCCCACATCCCCATGACCCAAGGTTTGTAGTAGGACCTACTGGACACAGCAGCACACTTTGTCTGTCTCTGGTGTTCATGGCACAGGAAGCTTCCCTGCCCTATTTTCTCCTAATTGTCATGCAAGAGAGAAAAGCTCCCCATTGTGCTGGGCATGGGCCTCCTGAGACAATAGGTGGACAATCCCTGTTCCAGAGGGACTCACAACCAGAGAGGAGGCACATGACCCTGTGTGGTCACCTTACTCAGCCCTGAGCTTCCTGGAGGAAGTGGTTCCCTGGGCCTTGGCCAAGTGAAGAGAGGGAGAGGAGACCACAGAGAAAGAGAAGTGCAGCACAGGCAGAGGCCGGGCAGATGGCAGGAGCATGGCTTGCGCAGGGCAGGAGCTTGGGTCAATCCCAGTCTGAGATGGCAGTGTTCTGAACATCTCCATCTCACAGGTACCACCCTCCTTCAAGCCTTGTGTCTCTTGCCAGGACCATCAGAGCCACCTCCTGACTGTTCCTCCAGTCTCAGCCCTCTCCACCTCCACTCCCTTCCCCTCCAGCAGCCAGCCAGAACTTGGTGACATGTGTGCTGGCCCCACATGCTCGTGGAGGCTCAGGAGCTTCACTGACAGAGTCATGAGAAAATTCATGAGCCAGGTGCAGAAAGCTCTTCAGGATTCCATCCCAACCTGCTCCTACCTCTCTAGCCCCCTGCTCCTCTTCCCTCTGGGAGTGGTCTGGGTTCTGGCCACTTCTGCCCCTCCAAGCTCCACAGCTCCGCCCTGTCCTCGAACACTGTCATACCTTGGCTGGGGCTGGTCCTGGACCTGAAATGCCAACCCTCTTCTGCTGCTCTGCATTCCTTTCAAGACCTTTCCCTGGAGCCCCTGTTGGGTCTTTACAATGCTCCTCATGTTGACCTGGAGAGTCTTTCCAGACTCCCCTTGGCATCTTGCCAGTTCTTTTATAATGCACACCCTATGTTGTCCTAGAGTACATTTATGCCATATGCCAAGGAGACTGGGTGTCCTTCAAGTGCCAGCTGGGACATATCTTAGTCTCCCCTGAATCCCTAGCACCAAGTGCTAGGTACTAGGACAGTGTGGTCAGATCATGTCACACAGCACCAATGCTCCAGCTGGGAAAGGATGGTGTTCTAGGACACCCCACAGGCCTACACCAACTGCTGCCTGGGGCAAGTTTGGGGGCAGGGACACATGAAACCTGTCAGAGTGAGGGCTGTGGATGGGACTGGGGTTTGCTAATGGGGATTTTGGAAAATGCCAAGTGAGAGAGTGAACCCTTTGTGATGTTTTATTTGGGGAATTTGCTTAAATTTTTGCCAACACCTCTTATTTTACCTTAGGGCTTTCAGCAGAGCAGACCATAAGGCCATCAAACTGGCAAACCCATAATAACAGACTCTAAATTTTCCCTGATGTTGTCTCCCCTTCTTTAGAAATAAATGCACCACCACTATTTTTTGTTTTCAAATTTTTTTAGTTGCCAATAGACCTTTGTTTTATTTATTTATATGTGGTGCTAAGAATCAAACCCAGTGCCTCACACATGCCAGGCAAGCACTCTACCGCTGAGCCACAACCCCTGCCCCACCCCCACTGAAAAGCTGAACACTTGGCTACTCAAATTTAAGACTACATTACCCAGGCTCCCTTGCAGCTAAGTCAAGCCATGTAATTAAGTTCTGGTCAGTGATATGAGAAGATCCAGTGGTGATATCTGATAATCTTCCTTAAAAGGCACTTGAATTATAGCTTTTCTCCTTCCCTCCCGCTCCTCCCCTTCCTTCCCTGTCCCTCTACTCTGATGCCTGGGCTGTAGCTCCCACTACAGACCATGGGGATGAGGCCTCCACCTTGGCAATGGCAGGAGATGAGCTGGATGGATGCCAGGTCTCTGGAGAGCTTGGGGAGCTGTGTTTCACACGAGCCCTAGACTGCCTGTCTCTGAACTTGTAATTGAAGGATGAACAAACCACAGCACAAATCACGTGATTTTGAGTTTGTTGCTTGAAACCAAGCTGCACTCTGCCTGCCACCCTGGATTCTCATCCTAGGGCTGTAAGGTCACAGATAGGGCCCTGGTGTTCTCTGGTTTTAGAGTTCTCCCTGCAAAATGAGGCTCAAAGCCCTTTTATTCTGAAACCTCAGAATAAAGGTTTGAACCCCACATGAAATTAGCTTATTTCCCATCCATGTGACCACCATAGGGCTTACTTGTTTACTTCCATTCAAGACCCTGCATCATGGAGGCACTGTCGGGGCAGCTGTATCTCCTACTCCGAGCACTTTCTGCCTGAGAGGCAGCAAACCAAATGCCCAACAGCAGCAGGGAGGAGATGTCAGTGCAGGAAGGAAGATGGGTCAGTGTCTGCAGTGTGGGCAGGGGCTGTGCTGGGGGCTTGGATGGGAGTCAGCAAGGCTCCCATGGGAGGGGATGGGAGTTGGTCCTGGACACATGGGAGATTCCAACTTGGAGTGAAGGGCTTCGGGTCCCAGAGGTCACTCGGGCAGCCAAGGAAGATAGGAGGGGGCTGTGGGTGCAAGAGGGTGAAAGAGGTGTGCGAGGGTAGGGGGTTTCCGGGGGCCAGAAGACAAGAGTAGAGTGGGACATGCTGCCTGGCCTGATTCGCCTTTGCCCCACCAGGGCCCATCCTGGCCATGCAGGGCCGGCCAGCAGTGTTTCTAAGGATGCGTGCCTATTTTTAGAGAAGAGATTTATTTCTTTCCATTTCAACTGTTTACTTCTGTCCTGAGCTTGCGATTCTGCCGGGTTTGTGTTACAAGGAAGAACCACGGCCCTGTGGACCAAACTTGGCGGCTCCTAGGATGGCCAAGAGTGCCCTCTGCCTCAAGGATATGCTCTAGGGCACAGGGAGGGTGAGTTGTAGGAGTGTGTGAAACCTGATGAGGAGCCCCACGGTGGGACAGGAAGCCCCAGGCCCTTGCCCTGGTACTGCTGACCTGCTGTGTGACCTTGAACAAGTCCTTTCCCCTCTCTCCGCTGTAGGGTCTTGTCATTGTTCTAATTTTTCATCACTAAACTGGTAATTGTAATACTTACAGGACTGGAATGAGGATTTGGTGAAAGTCATCAAGGACCAAGTGAAGGACAGGAGT
This sequence comes from Xerus rutilus, assembly GCA_028644305.1. NCBI lineage: Eukaryota > Metazoa > Chordata > Mammalia > Rodentia > Sciuridae > Xerus > Xerus rutilus. The sequence goes on along the minus strand of CM053399.1, from coordinate 153,700,382 downwards.
CTAGGAGGGACTCCATCACTCAGGGTCTTTTTAGCTATGTACTTGGTATGTGCATGCGGGGCGTGAGTGGGCAGGACGTGGATGGCCTCTATGTGTCCTTGTAACTCTGAGGGTCTACAATTCGAGGACTTATCCTCCATCATTTCTTCCTGCAATTCATGGCCCCTTGTTTTCAGAACTCCAAGCACAAGGGCTAAGAGGACCTGGGGCTGCCTGAGTTGAATCTGTCACTTAAGAGCTATGTGATGCTCAGCATCCTTAGCCTCTAGCTGTATCTGCAGAATGGCATTAATTCCAGCCTATGAAGACGAACCTAGGATGCTTGTGCAGGTTTCATGGGACAATGCCCATGAAATGGGTAACATCTCACCTGGCATGTAAGAACACCTAGACAGAGAATAGCAGTTATTATTATTTCCTGTGGTTTCTCATTATTGTTTCTGTGGTTTTATTCTATCACAGATTCCCAACAGCTGACTGCAAAATAAATTCTTAGGCTCCAATTCTTTTATGAGGTTGGGATTACTCTACCATCTTCTCTCCTGAAAATCTGTTGGTCCTGCCGGGCGCAGTGGCGCATGCCTGTAATCCCAGCACTTAGGGAGGCTGAGACAGGAGAATCGCGAGTTCAAAGCCAGCCTCAGCAATGGCGAGGCACTAAGCAACTCAGTGAGACCCTGTCTCTCTATAAAACACAAAATAGGGCTGGGGATGTGGCTCAGTGGTCGAGTGCCCCTGAGTTCAATCTTTGGTACAAAAACGAAAAAACAAAACAAAACAAAAAAATCTGTTGGTTCTTTTTCTTGGAGAATTTTAAAAATATTCTACCTTTCTCCCCCAAAGGCAATTAACAAACAATATTTATAGTTAAATTCTTTGTGTTAGCAGAGTCTTAATTTCTTTTAAAAAAAATGATTAGTATTTATGATGAAAATAACTTCAATGCTGGTGATTCCCAGGTGTGTTCCCCAGATTCTCTTTCTGGTCTGGGTCCCACAGTGCTCACAGGAGTGAGGGTTAGTAGCAGAGGTTACTGGGCCATGGCTACCTAGGTAAAAATCCCAGTAGTACCCAGGTTGCCTCGTGAGCAGGTTAACTCCTCTCTTTAAGCCTCAGTTTCCCAACCTTTAAAATGGGTGAAACACCAAACTCTCACAGAGGACTAAATGAGATGATCCATGTAGGGCTTTACCCAATAAATGCTATGTATCTACTGATCATATAAGAACCTGTTCCTGGCACAAGTCACCGTGTGACTAGTCCCTGAAGCACTGCTCTGTTCACTGCCCATTTTCCTCTCTACCCAGGACAAAGGCAATCTGAACAGCGGAGTTGGCTCAGCTTCACAGCAGCATCCACTTAACTCCAGAGAGACGCGAAAGGGCAGATCCTCTGGGGAACTAGTCAACAGCGGATACTTTTAGCACATGAAGCATTCCTTTCCCGCGGGAGCCCAAGTGCAACAATCTCATGATAAGCTCGAGTTTTTCCAGAGTGAGAGATAGAAAGTTTGGAGAACTTTTTTTTTTTTTTAATGTGCTCAAGTTTGGAATCCTCTGCTGCAAACAGAGCTGCTGTCCAGCTTCTCGTACTCCACTCTGTCACATGATGCTGGGGCTTTATTGCATAACCCAAAACATCACCCTCTGAAGGGTTTGCTGAGTCCAAGCAGGAAAGGACTTGAGGATGATGCCTTGTGAGAGCCGGAGGGGGCATCTGAGGCCTTGTAGCCAACTGTGTCCAGTCAACAGTCAAGGGAACTGAGATCCAAAGAGGGAAAAGCAAGTGCCCCAGGCCAAGGTAGAGACAGGACTTGTGGGTCTCAGGCTCTTTCCAAGAGGAAAAGGGATGATTTTATATATAGCACCCTCCGGAACCACAAATCCAGAGCACATCGGTGGCCCAAACTATCTTGCTGAAGACTCCCATGAAGCCTTAGGCAGCATGGCTAAGATGTGAACTCCAGAACCATGTCGTGGGTCTGCCACTGCCAAGATGTGGGACCTTGGATAGGTTCCTCCACCTCTCAGTTTCCTCACATGTAAAAGGGGGATGAGAAGAGCACCTGCCTCAGAAGATTAGGGTGATGGCTGAGTTATATCTTCCAAGTGCTTAGAATAGCATCTGCACGTCCAAAGTGCCATGTCAGCTTGTATGACACAAAAGTCAATGCAGGAGGAGTGTGGGGTACAACGGGAGGGCAGCAACCTGGGCACCAGGGCCCCTAGGTTCTGCTTTGGTTCTGTTTGGACATCTAGGGCAAGTTGCCTCCCCTCTCTGGGCTCCGCTCCTGCTCTGTGAGTTGGGGGTTGCCTGCCTTCTGGTGGCCACCCTCTCATGGTCCACATACCTTTGGCCTCTCCCAGGGCTGTGATTTGGAGTGGGCCAAGGCCCCCACCCTAGGCCTTTCAAAACACAAATACTGTCTTGCAAATCAGGTAACAGAGATGATCCCAGTGAAGGGGCCATTGTGTGTTGGGGACAAAAGCCGGTTTGGCCTGTTATCTCCTATCCTCTCCAGTTTCTTTTTCATTTTTCTCCACTGAGAGAGAAAGTTTGACAATGTCACTTTTGAAACCCTAGTAATTGAGAATGCCAGGTCTCAGGTGGCCTGTGCCCACTCCCAGATCCACCGGTACAATGGCTCTCCTCCTGCCCAGCTGCCTGCACTCTTTGGATCCTGCTTGCAACCTGACTCCCGGAGCCCCGGAGCCCCAGCCCCGTGGTGTGACTCTAGCGGTGTGACTGTAGGTAAGCAGGTGGCAATCTGAGCCTCCACGCCCCTCCCTCCATGGGAGCAAGTGGAGCCGTCCCTGTTACTCACCTGGACAGCAGAGCTGGTTTCTAAGAGGTACCGAGGCCCTGGGAATTTGCCCCTGGTGCTGGAGAGCCTGATATTTGGCCTGGGGCCCTGTGGGGGATCTTTGCCAGGTTAGGGGTAAAATGGCTTCCAGGATGGTCCTTAGGGGTTACATTCTCAGTTCTGAGATGGCGCTTTCCCCCTCCCCCTGCTCACTCTCTGACCCTTGGCATCGGCTGTCCTATTTGCAGTCGCAGCCTCACCTAACCTCATCCCCACTCAGTGGCTCAGGGAAACCCCAACAGGGCAACAGGACAGACACAGTGGGACCCTGGGGCCCTGGGGGTCCACTTGGCTCCTCCCTGGGAACAGCAAGCGTTTTACAGCTTTACAGAGAGGGCTGTGCAGAGGGGCAGCCCCTCCCCGCCTTCGAGAGCATTTGCTACTACCAGGTGGGCAAGACGGGGGCTCACACCCAAGCCCCCTCCCCGTCCCTTCCCGGTACCCCTTACAGTCCCTCTGTGCTGAGAGTCAGCTACTGAAGTCACCAAAGCACAAAGTCACTGCTCCTTGAGGGCTCCCCAGGCCACTGAGAAGTCCACTCTTGTCTGCCTTGCCACCCTGCCCCATATCCAGCCCCTGACCCCTTTCTAGTCACATCTAACATTCCACAGAACTCACCAAGGCTTCCCCTCCCAGTTTCCTTTCCACATGGACCGTCTCTCCCCACAGCCTGTGCTGGATGCCTTCACCTGGAGTTCTTCGTTTTTAATTATTGACTTAGGAAAATCTAGGGCCCAGTTCCAATATCACCTGCTCTGTGGAGCCTCCCACCACTAAGAAGTAATCCTGAGCAACTAGCCTGCTCCACTTAGGACCTGATTTATTACACCTGCTTTCACCACCCTGAGTCTTGAGGGGCAAGGTCCCTGTTGGTGCCCAACACAGAGCCCGGGGCTGGGCAGGTAACTGAGTCACGTTTATCAAATTGACTAGAAGCAGCTGCACCCCCTTTTTGTTCTAACTTTCAAAAGCTGTTTTTTCTTGAAATTCTATGAACAGTAATCTAGGACAGAATTAGAAAAGAATAATTTTACAGCCATGAAGCGGAAGCTGGATTGTTGCTTGCCTCTATTGCTCATTTCTGCAGCAGTGCCACCTAACAGGAGGAGACAGGCAGGGGAAGGCAGGGAGGCCCTCTGCTCTTTCCACCTACTGCCTTCTGATCAGCAGGAGCTCCTCTCTAGGGCCTCATCTCATCGTGGCTGGACAGAGGAAAGTTGTGAAAAGCAAGATGGGGACACTTTGCTGGAAGGATCTGCCATCCTGTGAGGCCTGGGTCCTGGCCCCTAGACAAAGATTCTGGGTTATCTGGAAAGAAGCTACTTCATTTAGTCTGGAGATAAGACCAGGTGATAAGCTCATGGAAGCTTTGTCCTGAAAGGGATCAGTCAACTCCAGCATGTCATGGATGGGACACAGGCCTAGGGAAGGGCAGGAAGTAGCCCTGGGTCACAATGGGGTATCAGAGACAGGAGTGGAAGCAGGACATCTAACGTCCAGGTTTTCATTTCTCCTGCTGTACTGTGCATTAGCAGTGATTATCTGCAGGCTAGTGAAATGATAGTGAGGTGCTATTTTGCCTCTTTGCTGGATCACTGTTAAGTCAGAGTTGAACAATGACTTCTTATAAGGAGTGAAATATTCTTTTTTTTTTTTTTTTGGTACTAGAGATTGAACTCAGGGGCACTCGACCACTGAGCCACATCCCCAGCCCTAGTTTGTGTTTTATGTAGAGACAGGGTCTCACTGAGTTGCTTAGCGCCTTGCCTTTGCTGAGGCTGGCTTTGAACTCGCGATTCTCCTGTCTCAGCCTCCTAAATGCTGGGATTACAGGCTTGCGCCACTGCGCCCAGCTGAAATATTCCATTTTTAATTTAATTAAGTATACCAAATAGAAATGCACTGAATTCAGTAGCATTCATTATCTGCCTTCTTTGTGCTGGGCATAGACCTAGGCTCCTGGGATATAGTTTTAGGATGAAGACTCTGCCCGTTGGGCCCCTAGAGATCCCTTCCTTGGCCCTGCTCATGGCTCCAGCATGGCTTGCCAAAGAACATACTACCAAGGAGCCTTCTGCCTCTCAATACTGGATATCCTGACTACAGAGGCGAACTCAGCATTAAACAAACTTCTTAAATGTGCCAACTATGAAATGCAATAATAAAACATCAAACAAGTGAGAGGAATTCTTCTAGTCCTTTATTTCTCAACTAATTCATTCCATGACGCATGTTCCAGAAGCACTGCGCTTGACAGATCAGTGGGATGGCCCTAGGAAAACCCTGTTACAGTAGCAGCCAGGTGTCAGTGCCCTGCAGGGCCCTGGTCAAGATGCTCCAGGAGACTGCACATGCTCTGAATCAGGGGCCAATATATGGCCACAGTCAGGATTCAAATGTCTAGAAGTCAACATTGGAAATGGGAGTGGCAGCCCTCACAGTGTCCCCAGGGGCCCCTGGCAACATTTTTGCTTCCTATTCTCTTGACCTTGGGCTTTGCTTGTCTAGAATTGTCAGGGGCAATGAGAGGAAATGCTTGCTCTCACTGGAGGCATAAGGATTCCATTGGCCAGGAAGGTAAGGCTGCCCCTGGCCACCTGGGCTCCTCATGCCTGGGAATCAACAGGCTGAGAAGGTAGTCACAGTGCTGGTTGGAGTGGCTGATCCCGGCTACCAAGAGGAAACCGTACTACCAGTTCACAGCAGAGGGAACAAAGCCTGAGCTTGGAACATGGGAGGTCCTGTGGGCATCTCTCAGTATCACCAGGCCCTGAGATCAAGGTCAATGGAAAACTCCAACCACCAACTCCAGGAGGACTATAAGTGGCTGAGACCCTTCAGAATGAAGGTTTTGGTCACCCAGCCAGGTAAGATCTATAATCAGCTGAGGTGCTTGCTAATACAAGCAACAGGATGGGTGGTGGAAGGAGGTCACTTTAAATATAAGCCATCTCCATCTGACCAGTTGTAGGAATGAGGACAATAATTGTCACGAATATTTCCTTTGTTTTAGGAAGGTGTTATGTAGCAAATATCTTTAGTTCCTCTCTCTCTTATTTCATTATCATGTAACATAAGCTGTTATTGACTTTACACCATTGTGGGGTTTTTTTCCCCCCCTCAGTACTGGGGATGGAAACCAGGGGCAATTTACCAGTGAAGTATATCACCAATCTTTTTATTTTTCATTTTGAGACACTTTTGCTAAGTTGCCCGGGCTGGTCTTGAACTTGCAATCCTCTTGCCTCAGATTCCCAAGTCTCCAGGATTATAGGCATGTGCCACTGCCCCTGACTATATATGATAGTATTTAAGTATTGTTAATTTTCCATTATGATGTTTAGGTTACAGGATTTAGAGAAGAGTTAACAGCATTCAAGAACTTTACTGCCTCTTCTGGGGAATAGGTTCTTGTGTTTCCTGGGGTACACAGATTGGTTGGATCATGTTAGGCAGCAGTACAACATGGTACTGTCTTTATTCGGAAATTAGTTATGGTTCAAAGGATGCATGTGGATGCTAAGATGACAAGAGGTGGACTTGTGGTGGTTGATTTTATGAACCAACTTGACAGGGCCACAGTTCCTGGACACTTGGTTGAACCTGTTTCTGATTGTATTTGGGAGAGTGTGTCTGGACAGGAATAACATTTGCAACTGAAAACTGAGGAGAACAGGTTGCCCCCCATGGGTGGGCCCATCCAATCTGTCCAAAGCCCAAACAGAACAAAGAAGCCGACCCTCCTGCAAGGGTGAGGTGTTTCCTCCTGCCTGATTGCCTTGAGTTGGGGCATTGATTTCTGCCTGTGGACTCAAACTAAAATACTGTCTCCTCCTGGGCCTTCCATCCACCAGCATTTAGACCACAGCTGTACCCCAGCTCTCCTAATCTCCAGCTTCCTATTGCAGATCTTGAGCTCTGTCAATCTCCAAAATCATTTGAGCCAACTGTTTATAATAAACCTCTATTTACCTATCTGTATCTATATCTATCCCACTGGATCGATTTTTCTGGAGAACTCTAATACAACACTTTAAAAAACCATGCAAAGACATCATTGTTCGGTGTCACTGCCATTGAAGAAGAAGGCAGTGGCAGGGAGGAAGCTCACACCTGCCCGCCCCAGTGCTGAGGGCGCTGCCCCTGACCCAGGACAGCATGTTCCCCTTAGTGCCCACTCACATCAGGGTCCAGCTCGTCCAGCTCATTTTCCAATGTCCTGAGCTCTTCTTCTGTGAGGGCTCCAAGGATTTCATCTTCGTCCAGGTCGCGGTATTTTTCTAGCTCTCGCCTGTAGGACATGGCGTGGAGGGACTTATCTTTGTCTTCTGAGTTGCTGTGTTGATCTGTGACCTACTGGAAAGACAGAAATCTTAGAAAGACCCTCCCTGGGTTTGTTCTGAAGCAAAAGGATGCTTTGTCATTCACATGGCACCCTGGGCATGTTTTACAAATTGCCGGGGTAATTATTACTATGCAGGAAACTGCTCTTTGGTTTTTGGCCTAATAAGGTAGAGGTCCCAGGTGTGTGGTCGAACGGGTTCAAGTTAGTTGTAATGGGCAGGCTACCAATTGACGATGAGAAATGGGTGATGGAAATGGCTTGAAAACAATTTTATTCTTCAAATAGTTCACATTCTTTTCTGGACAACCCTCCCTCTCCACCCGAGGCCCCAGTGGGAATCATGTGGGCAACTCCGCCAAGACTGCATTTTAAAGGGAGAAGGGTGTCCGTGGTTATTTGAAGACCTACTGCGTGCAGCCCTTCACCTACCACAAGGCATTCCAACCTGACGAAACGCTATAGTAAGAGCTAACTTTGACTACCAAATGCCAAGCTACGTGTTAAATACTTCACGAGCATTTTCAAATTTAACCTGTGAGGTAGGTATTTACCATCACTTTCAGAGATGAGGACACTGGGCTTAGAGAGGCTAAGTGAGTCACTCATGTGACAAGACCACAGTTTGCATGCCAGTCTGTTGGCTTTTCAAGCCTGCATTGTCTCACAGAACGATTTTGATAGAATCACCTTATGTCCTGGCGGAGGGACACTGTCTAGCCTGGACTCCTCATTTCACTCTCGAGGGAGTTGGTCCAAAGAGAAGAAGTGAGTTGTTCATAGGAACCAGGGGGACAAGGGCCCACGCCTGCTGCTTCCAGACTTCTCTCTCACTGAGAGGGCTGCTGTTGGGTTCTCATTTCACAGATGAAACTCAGCTCCTGTGTTGAGACCCTGTGTCTGCTACTTTCTACAGCCATGACATTCCTTTATCAGTGAACTCATTCCAGCTTCTCAGCATATCCTGTAAGTCGGGTGTTTAAATTAAAACCATTTTATCCATGAAGAAATGGAGGGATGGCCTGGGCCTGACTTGGGACCCTTGACATGGGCCCATGAGTGCTCCCACTGGACCACACAGCCTATCACAGTTGGGGGGACAGCAGGGCCTTGAGTCTTCCTATTCATCAGCTTGACAAAAATTGTCCAATGACTGGAGAAGCCCTGTTCGCACTTCACCTCCCCGAGAAGCCTTGGTGACCCCTCACAAACCCAAGGTCATCATGGCCTAGCACTGGGCCCCACGCCTTTCCACGCAACTCCTGTGAACATCCCCCACCTGGCTTCCTGTGGGCAGGATCTGGGTTTGCATCGTCCCCTGCCTCCAGAGCCCCACCCTGGAAGTTTCTCATGGCACTGACCCCAATTCCAGCTCCCCACCTGCTTTTGTTGATCAGTCAGTCAGCCCTAGGCGGCTCTTCTCCTGGAAAAGGTGAACCAGCTGCAGAGCTGCTGTATCTCTGTGCATGTGTCTGTCTCTACCTGTCCTTCAACCTACCTGAACTGAGCCACCAGTCCTCTCTTCTGATGGGCAAGTGTGGGACTCAACAGCTTGGGAGTTCCTTAAATACTGCGGGACAGAATGCAGCTCTGTGTATAGCATCAATGCAATGGGTTGAACAGTGTCCCCTCCAAACTTACATGTTGTAGTTCTGACCCCCAGTACCTCAGTGACTCAGTAGCACAAGGAAGAATGGGGCCTTACTTAGAATGTGACCCTTATAGGGTCTTTGCTGATATAATTAATCAAGTTTAGGCAAGGTCATACTGAAGTAGTAGGATTAGGGTCCCTAATCCAGTGTGACTGGTGTCCTAATAGGGGAAATTTGGACAGAGGCACACACACAAGAAGGGCATTATATGACGATGCAGAGTTATGAGGATGTTTCTGTGAGCCAAGGAGAACCAGCAAACACCAGAAGCTGGGGGAGCAGCCTTCAACGGGTTTTTCTTCACAGCCCTCAGAAGAACCATTTCTGCCAGACACCTTGCCCTTGAACTTCTAACCTCCAGAACTTCAAGACAATAAATTCCTATTGTTCCAGCCACTCAGCATGTGGCACTTTGTTCCAGCAGCCCCAGTGCACTTATATAATTGCTATCCCCATCTTCACAGCAGCTTTTTGCAGATCCCCATGCAAATAAACAAACAAACAAAACCTATGACTCATCTGTGAAGTACGAATGGAATTTTCCATAGGAGAGAAAAATAAAAGACAATCACCCATTCTAAAGCCTGGAATTTGTTGTTATTTGAAAGCAATTAAACTAACCTAAAATAAACTAAAAACAAAGTTGAGTTGAATTTTAGTTTAGAGGAGAGAGTACATTTTATTAGCCTAAGTCTACACATGTGGGCACATTTGTAGGAGAAATCTGAGGGCGTGAGGGCTGGCTTGATAAGGAGGACTTGCTTCTCGAATACAGAAACCCCAGTACCATCCTTTTCTCTAAGAACAGCTCAGACTGGTCTGACGTCTTCCTTTGACCAGACCCCAAGAATGCAGTGTTCAGACCATAAATGGTGCCCCCCTTGATTCATTTCATTTTCTTCCAAAGAAAGCACAGCTGTCTGACAATGCTCTGGTATAGATGAAAAACCTTCCTCAAGGCCCTTGGAGAACAACCTAATTTGGATTTTCCTAAGTGAAGCCAGAAGAGAAGGAGGATCCTTGATCTCTATCCTAAGGCCAAGAAAGACCCTAATGAAGGGCTCAGAGGTTTCCAGAACCAACTCACAGAGACATTCAGGATAGCCTCCAAACTAGCACCCCATGGACTACAAAACACAATCTTTTATGGTTTGTTTCCCAAAGGTTCTTGTGCTGGAAGCTTGGTCCCCACAATGTGGTAGTGTTCAAGTGGTAGAATCTTGAAAAGGTGGGGCCCATCAGGAGGTCATTAGGTCATGGAAGGTGTTGCCCTTTGGAGGGATTAATGCTGGTCTTGTGGATGGAGTGGTTCTTGCCAGAGGGAGTTATTATAAAAAGGGCAAGACTGGCCCCTCTCCATTCTCCAGCTTCCTGTCTTACCAAATGATTTCTTCCTCCCATACATGCTCCCACCATGGTGTCATATGTCAGGCTGTGATGTGGCCAGGAGGGCCCTCACCAGAGGCTGAACAGATGGGCCTTCCTGACCTTGGATTTTCAGCCTCCAAAACTGAGCTAAATAAATTTCTTCATAAATTACCCAGCCTCAGGTATTTTGTTCTAGCCACAAAAAACAGACTAAGACAGTGCTTGAACAGGCTTTAGGTTATGTAAAGTTCTCCAAGATGTAGACTTTAGGATTTCTCAAGTTTTCTTATGCAACTACACAACGGATGTCTCTGAGAGGAGTAGGTTGCAAACAGAATTCCCCAATCCTTTTGACATATCACCACGTCTCTAAGAAACTGCTCCCCACATTGGAATCTCATGAAACAAAGTTTGGAAAAAAAAACAATCACCTCTGGGACACACCAGGGAACCACTTTGAACCACACAAGAAGGGATGTTATAGGGACAGGACCAGAAAGGGTATAGCTCCAGGAAAACCTAACAGTTTGAGGACTCCAGGAGCTTCCCATGCTTGTTATCTTTGTCAGCTGACTCGTTTTCTAAATGACTTGCAATGAAATCTTCCAAAAAGAACCATAGATAGACCCTTGGGAATGGCTGAGCCAAGACTAGGAAATGGAAAGAGAAATCCATATGAAAGCCAGCTTGGGCAGAAGGAACTGGGGAAGGAGCCAGAAGAGCAAAGGAGGTAGCAGCTATGGGTCTGCTGGCAGAATGACATGGGGCTAGGCAGCGGGCCACCCCCAGAGATGCAATCCTCAAATTTCCTGAGTCTCCTCTTATCACACCCAAGAGAGTTAGTATACCATTACACACCCCGAGGTGTGGCTGAAGTCAAAATCCCTATTTCATGGGACTGAAAAAGCCCTTTTTATTGTCAAGTGTCCTGTGAATATTACAGAGCAATGAGGCATTCCATTAAATAAGCTGAGAAGAATTGAGAACTCCTAAGGTAAACGATAGAGCTGTGGGCTTCAAGCCACACTCATCCACTTGGCTCACAGCAGTGCGTTCTGGAAAGCAGGATTCTCCTCCTGTGGCCAGTGGCCTGGGGAGCTGGAGGCAAGGAGGAGATGGGCCAGGAGGGTGCAGAGATGAGCATGTTACTGGAGCCTGCTGCAAGCCCAGTCTTAAAATACGGCTTGGAAGAGATTGCAGTTTAGAGCTGTTAATACAAAGCCTCTGTTTCCTAATAAAAGAGGTGTCAGGGATGGAACACAGACCTGAAGTTCCCAGGACTCTGGCTGTGGTGCTAGTTGTGATGGTAACTCTCCTCTCCTCTGGGCCTCCAATTCTAAAATAGATAGAACTGGATGGCAGGGGTAGTTTTTAAACTGTGCCCCCAGAAGACCTCTGAGAAAGTGCCTCCAGATCCTAGTAGGGGTTTAAAGCTAAACAAAGGGGCCCACTTCTGATTTTATCTGATGTTTATTTGGGATTGTGTTTAAGATTTCTCTTGAACAAAAGATTGTGTGGCTCAAATAAAAAGTTGAAAAGTCATAGGGCTGATTTCTTGGTCTGCACAGTGTGAGAGAACAATGCTCACCCTATAGGATATGCAAGGACTAAAGTGGCAATAAGCCCAAGAGGGTGGGGCCTGCGAATGGTACACTGTCCACCTGGGCTCAGCAAGTGCCAGTCATTATAATGAGGCTGCTGCTGCGGCAGCACTCTCCGCCTCTCTCCCACCTTCTCCTCTGCTACACTGTCATTGGACTGTGAGGTTCCTCAGGGAAGGAAGTTATTTGTCTTCATGTTCCCAGGGCCTTGCCTTGTGTCTGGTCCAGAGGTACAGGAAATGCACACACCTATGTTCTGGTCTAAGGTCACTGAGACCTTGGCAAACCCCTTGTTTTCTCAGATCCTATTTGCCATCTTTAGCATGGACCAACTGGATTAGGCCTGAGGTTTGGGGGATGCGAATCCCAGAAGGGAGGGACAAGTAGGGAGGGTGTGATGAAGCAGCAGGGACTCCCAGCATGGCCCTCTGGAGCCAGAACAGCTCCTCTGTCGCCTGCTTTATAAATTGGGTCCTGAGTAAAAGCTCATGAGAAAAATAAAAGGTCAGGTAGGTAAATTTAAAAACGCAATTAAGTGAAACTTAAGTCTTCCAAATCTGGTGGCTATCTTACACTTACAGCTCATCCAGCCTACTCTGCATCTCCAGCGCAGAAGCCTTAAGCCTCTGCTAAATATAAAAAATAGAATTTACAAGCTGTGCCAGGAAATAAAACTTGGCAGGTTGGACAGTAAAAGTTAGTGGGTCAAGGGCTAAGGCCATCCATCAGGGAGCAGAAGTTAAGGCCCTGAGAAAGGGGTGCTCCTAGTGCAGAGTGCTCCTGCCTCTCTCATGGGAGGTGAGTCTATTCACTTCTGCCAACAGCTGCTCCAGCACCTCCTGTGTGGGGACACTTGTGGAGGAGTCACTTAAATGTCTTGATTTATGGACTGCACCTCTCCAGGCTCAGGAAGAGTTGAGTCACAAGGTCAAAAGAATATTTTCCAGTTATACCATCTTCTTACTACAGCCAAGGAACATCTTGAAGATGGCCAAAGCAAGGCTGGTCCACACTTGATCCTTCAGAGCCATGTCCTCCTGCATTGGTCTCTCTTTTGAACATCCTTTGGCTAAAGGGATTTTATGTCACAATCCCCCATTCCTAAATCCTGCATCCCAGGACTATGCTGTCTACTCCCTCACCTTAACCTCTTTTCCCTTAGCTTCAGAGACATAAGAGCACTAGTAATGTCCCCTGTTCCTCCCTTGAGAGCTCTCTCAAAAAGGGACAAGGCTCAGGCAGCCAGACTTTATATCAGGAGACAACCCTCTGCTCTCAACTGTGATTGGACGGAATGGATGCCTGGCTCAAAAGAAGTCAAGTGATTGGCCAGTCAAGGACCTATGAGGTGGCCTAGGACAAAGGGGGGGGGGCAGAGAAGAAGAAGAAGGAAGGGGGAGGGAAAGGGGGAGGGGAGAAGGGGAGGGGAGGGGGGAAGGAAAAAGAGGAAAGGGGAGAGGGAAAGAGGATTTGAGTCTTGAGCTCCTTCATTTGGATGTGTATTAATTTCTGGGGCTCCCTAAGGAGCCACACCCCAGCCTTACCCATTTTCCACGTGTAGTTCTGTAGCATGAAGCACGTTCTCGTTGCTGTGAGACCATCACCACTGGCTGTTCAGGAATTCTGTCCTGTCTCCCAGCCGAAGTGCCCATTACACACAAACTGCCCACTCCCTGCTCTGCCTGCCCTCAGCACCCACTGTCCCTCCCTGTCTCTATGGACTTGACAACTCCACAGGGCTCCCATGTGGCTGGACACCCTTCTATCTGCCCCCCTCCCTTCTCACTGCACTTGCCTTATCATCTAAGTCATTCCAGCAGCCCTGGCTGGTCACTCTGTCTCAGTTCTCCTACCTTCCTGGCCACATTCAACTCAGCCTCCAAAGGATCTTGGTCAAAGTCACTCCCATGCTGCTCCCCAGCTGCAAACTGCCCCTAACAGCTCCCATTAGGGCAGACTGACAGCGCACTCCCCACCTAGAGTTTGAGGCGCTCAGGACCTGGTGGCCCAGGGGGCCTCGCTGGCTTCTAATCCCATTGCAGGCCTTGCCCTTCGGACTATACTGACCACCTGTCCCAGAGCATCCCTGAAATTTCAGCCCTAGGCCGTGCTGATGCTGATCAGCAGCATGGAATGTTCTCTCCCCACCCCTGTGCCCTCAAAGTGCCTTCTTTCCTTCTGCTCTGAACACAGGCTCCCAGCCCTCTCTCCTGGCATGGCCTCTGTGGGTGGCCATGTTGAAGCAGCACTACTCTTGCCTAGTGCAAGACTCTACCTCCTTCATCTCTCTGTGCTCCCAGGCAGGACCCAGGAGAGGGCAGTGGTCACCTGTCCACATCTCAGCGCCCAGCCCTGGTCTGCCTCAGAAGAAAGGTGTGATTACTGCAAATTGAACTGAACTGTCAGTCAGGGAACAGAGGGGACAAACAAATCCTACCCCAGGCCAGCGTTCCAGCAAGGGAAGGAAGTCAGCCAGCTCTCGACTGGGTGCGTAAGGGGTAGACAAGTAGGTAAGGGAAGTTTGGTGTTACTTCCTCAGCATTCAGAGTTGAGGTCAAGGTCATAAAATATGATTTGATAATTATGCCAACAGCCATCCCTCCCATGGGCAAAGAGCCTCGCAGCTTATGACAACAACCACTTTTACAGCCACAGTTCCATGTCCCCGGGTGTGTTGTCACCCATGATGGGGTCCAGACAGAAAAGAGGAGATGGAGAGAGGAGAGGCAGAGAGAGAGAGAGCTGGATGAGGGTACCAAGCTCTCCGGAACACCAAGGTCCAAGTCCCACATCTTCTTGCTTCCCTGAGTAGCTCCTGCCTAAAGTGGCCCAGCTTCTCACCCTGCCTCACAGAAGGCCTTTCTCAGGCATGGCTGCCCACGGGATTTGCTGAGTCCTGTACAAAATAAAACCGTGGGGCCCTTTGTTCAAAAGGCAGTAAAAAAGTTCCATGAAAGATATTGAAATGTGAAGTTGTTCCTTTCATTTTTTTTCTCTTGCCACCTATCAGAGTATTTTTTAGTTATTATTTAATGCTGTGATTCCCATAGGTATCCTTATGCTGTGACTCAGAGCACACAGGGGAAGACCACTGGCTGCCAGTTTCCCCCTCCTGCAGATGCAGGATGGACACATGCTACCCTGGAGGTGGGGTGTCAGTCTAGGTATGTTCCCTACCCACTGGTTACTGCCCCAGCACAATCCTTCATCCACTCCTGTCTCAGGTCCCTGGTGTCCTGGACCAGATGTTGAAATACAGTGAGCCATCCCCAAGGGTTTTGCAACCTCTGGGCCAAGACACTAGAGACCTGGAAAGGGTGCGGACAGGCTTGCCTTACAGGGTTTCCAGCTGAATACACAGGGTAGGAATGTAGAGGGCTCCTGTGGCAGCTGGGCAGGAGTGGGGAGGGCCACAGGGTCCAGTGACAGGGGAGCTGGAGTCCAAGAACCCATGCCAGGAAGCAGAGAGGCAGCAGGAGGAGGAGCCCATGTGAGCTGAGGTTCGATGACTTGCTGAATGCTCCATTTTCCACTGGGACTTCCACTTAAAAATTCAATGTCAGCTGGGTGCAGTGGCACACACCTGTAATGCCAGCAGCTTGGGAGGCGGAGGCAAGAGGATCACAAGTTCAAAGCCAGCCTCAGCAACTGAGTGACGCCCTAAACAACTCAGTGAGACCCTGTCTCAAAATAATACAAAAGGGCTGGGAATGTGGTTCAGTGGTTAAGTGCCCTGGTACCAAAAACAACAACAACAACAAAAACCCTTCAAAGATATAAGTATTAATAATTTCAAGACATTGACTGCTGAGCATTCAACTAAGCACAGGTCCTTCTGAGAGCAGGGTTCTGTACACCTGCATAGGTGTGCAATCTGTTCCTAGCCCAGACACACCCTGAAGGTCCCAAGGCCAGACTCAGTCTTGTTGTACCTGTGACAAGTCCTCCATAGTGACTTCCAACCCATCATAATCTCCAGTCCCTGGGGGCATTAGGAAGGTGCCAATGCACCATGGCAGAAGGAGCACTGGACAGGAGTCAGGGTCCTGCTTACAAATCCTAAGTTGGGTTGAAAACAGGCGGTGTGATCTTGAACCAGTCGCCATACTTCTCTGGATTTTAGTTTCCAAAACCTAATTCACTGGTGAGTATCTGTTGATCATGCACCATGTACAGAGTATTTGGGGCTGTTGTGGGAGAGACAGAAATTAAAAAGAGAGTTCCCAGCAATCGGGAGACATATAATGAAGTCGGGAAGATAAGGATCTCTGGGATGGTGTCACATGTGCCAGTTCTTCATCCAGCATCCTTGGAGGAGGAGGGAGCAATGTGCTGAGCCCATGGCCCTTCTTGGGTCAGCCTGGGCCTGGGGCTTCCTGCCTTTCTGACAGCAGCCTCCAGAGAGCAGCGTGTGGTGCCTTTGGGTTAGATGGATGCTTTTGCAAGAAGCGGGTGTGACTATACTGCATGCTGTCCTCAGGGGATGTGAGATAGTGGACGGGGCAGCTCAGATCACTGCTGTCTTTTCCCTTCCCACGGACCCCTGACATCTCAGGTCCAACAAGCCACCTGTAAGCCCAGGATGGGTAGATGTGGCTGAGCAGCCAGGAGGAGGATGTGGAGTTCTCAGTGACCGTCTATCTAACATGGCAAGAGCATGCCATGTTGGCCCCAAAGCCATATGAGATCTCAGCTGCATTAATGAATCCTTTCATTAAAGGTGCCAAACAAGGGCATGATTTTTGCATGAGAACCCAACTCTGGGCCTCTGTTCTTTGGTTGGAGAAGGAATTTTTTTTCTTTTTCCACAAGGCATAGGTTATATACAGTATAGTACAAGTCTTAAGTGTAAAACTCACTAAATTGTCACCAGCATATATACATTCACTTATGGAAAAACTCAGGTGAAGATACAGGACATTTCCAACCCAAGAAGACTTTCTTATACCCCCTCCCAGTCAAATTCCCTCAGAGGAAACTATGATTTTGATCTACAAAATCACAGATTAGCTTTGACTGTTTTGGAACAACATATAAATTTAAACATACAATGGTATGTCTTTGGGCTTGGCTTCTTTCACCCAACCCTATGTCTGTGAGATTCATCTGTGCTGTTCTATGTAGCAATGGTTTGTTCTTTTTCACTCTTGTGTAGTATTCTCCTATGTGAAATGTACCGTGATTGATGTATTTACTCTACTGTTAATGAACATTTAGGTAAACTAGAAATAGTGCTGTGAATATGTTTTTCAGGAGAAATAACCACTTACTTTTTCTTGACTATATAACCAGAAATAGGATTTTGCTGGGCCATAGTGTAGGCATATATTTAGTTTCAGTAGATGATGTCCATTTTCTAAAGAAATGGTACAATTTTACATTCCCATCAGCAATGTGTGAGAATTCCAGTTGCTCCATATCCTTGCCAACACTTGGCATGGTTGGTATTTTTCAGTTTAGCCATTCTGGTGGAAGATAGGGCACATCTCACTGTTTCCCTAATGACCAAGGATGCTGAGCACATTTCATATGCCCACTGGCCACGTAGGTGACTTCTTCTGTGCATGTGGCCTTCTCTTCGGTAGTGCTGACTGATACAGCAAAGGTGAGCAGGGTGTTATGTGTAGAAGTTGAAGGACTGTGAAGAACATGGTCACTCTAACTCTCTACTGGACTGACCCAGGGAAAAGGTAACTGAAATGGTCTTGGTTTCCCACAGGGCACAAGACATGGATTCACTGAGATCATCAAGACATAGATATCTGATCAGCATAAGCAAGTTTCTAACAATAATAATGGCGAGGGACACACTGGACTGACTCATGAGGCAGGGAGCCCCTGTGGTCATGAGCTGGGAGGAGATGACAGAGCAACAGCTGTTGTCTTCCAGAGAAAGCAGATGCCCTGACCTGGTGGCGGCTGTGGGGAGTTGACAAGATGAGGTTTAGGGACCCCAAGGCCTGGTACTCTTATGGAAGACATGTTTGGTGTAAGGAACTGAGGAGGCTCAGCTCTTGTTAAAACACTTGTTTTCTGGCTTGTCTGCCTTTATTTTCTCTGGCTGAGCTCATTCTATTAGTCATACAGGAAAGCACCTTCCAAAAAAGCAGGGACACTAAACAGTGTTTGATTCTGTCGATTTTTGCAGCTGTTGTGAGAGCAGTGAGCCTTGGAGGTCCACGTGTCAGTCAAAGTTGTCAAATGGTTTAAATTAGAAAGGTAGGTGTGTGTGGGGGTATGAGCGCCCGCGCATGTGCGCATGCATGCACCCCATATCTTTGTTTTGCATCTTTTGGGGTCATCACAGTGACTGAGTCACCACTGGGTCACAGTCAGCAGCAGAGTTCCAGGAAAGGATTCTGAAAGTGTCTCCCTGTGCCAGCTGCCTGCCCATCTGCCCTGGAGACGAGCTGTCCTCCTCTGGGGCTCCTTCTCCCACCCTCTGCAACTTCCCTCATCAGGCCACCTCGGGTTCTCTCAGGCTCAGCCCCTTCTTTTACATCTTCCTCCACACCAGTTCAAGAGGGTTCCAGGAAGGCAAAATCATAGCACAAACAGCAGAGGCCACCAGAGATCCTTGGGAACTATTGCATTATCCTGATGCACCCCATCTTGCCTAAGACTGAAACCTGCTTGAGGGCAAGCACCTCTGTGTCTCAGAGGCCTACATGAAGCCTCACACCTCTCAGGTGCTATTTATTGAATGAATGAATGAATGAATGAATGAATGAATGAATAGCACTATTATTGGATTTGACAGCCACAATCTAGAAAACACTGTTAGAATAAACGTGAACTTGTAGAAAAGCTTGTGGACCTTACTCCTATTCTCATTCTTTGTTTTATAGATGCAAACCTTGTCATGTGAACCCACAGCAGGTGGTAACATAAGGTAGAGCTTTATGAATCACATTTTTGTATTTTCTGAAAAACCAATGTGAAAATTTGCAGGAACCATGGCAAAAGGCAAATAGCAAATCAGAGAAAAATATATTTGCTGCACACTGAACAAAAGGCTATTTTGTTTAATAGACAGAGAGTTCTTACAACAGCAAACAACAAAAATAGAACTGCCCAGGAAAACATGGGAAGAGGAACGGAATAGGTGAGTCATGTAAAAAGAAGTCCCAATGGCTAACAGACATGAATAGATAACAAACCTCACTCAGAATGATAGAAAAGCAAATTGAGGAACAAGTATCAGCACTCATCTATCAGAATGACAAAGATGAAAAGGTGTGAGACTTGCCAGTGTTCACAACCCAGGGGGAGGTCTGTGGTCTCCCGTGGTCTGGAGTTTGTGTTGGGTTAGCCTCTCCACAGCAAATGAAGCCATGTCCGCCAAGGTGCACACACCCTTTGACTCAGCAATTCCACTTCTAGGAATTTAGCCTACTAGTTTGCTCATCATATTGAACAAAGATATATGTCCAAATTGTCTGTACAGTCTGTGTCAGCAAGAAATATGGGAACCCCACAGAAGTTCATCAATAGGGTGTTGGAGAAATAAATTATAGTTCAGACAAGCAATGGAATACCATTCGCATCCTCCTTCAGGCTAATTGTCCGTTATGTCACTGTACCTTTTTATAGCAAGCACTATGCCATACTTCCGGCACGCCGGGCACACTGTGCTTAGCTCTTTATGTAGATTCTTTCATGTAATCTTGCTTTTTGTTTTTTTGGTACAAGGGATTGAACCCAGGGGTGCTTAACCTCTGAGCCACATCCTCAGCCCTTTTTATTTTTTATTTAGAGACAATGTCTTACTAGGTTGCTTACAAACTCGCTAAGTTGCTGAGGCTGGCTTCGAACTTTCAATCCTCTTGCCTCAGCCTCTCAAGCTGCTGGGATTACAGGTGTGTGCCACCATGCCCCGCTATTTCACGCAATCTTAGTAACTCAGTAAAGTAGGTACTTTCATCATCCCTATTTTACAGATGAAGAAAATTTAGTGCAGAGAAGTGAAGTCAGTTTTCTTGGGCTGCCATAACAAATGACCACTAACTAGACGGCTTATCATAACAGAAACATCCTCTGTCACAGTTCAGAAGGCCAGAAATCTAAAATGGAGGTGTTGATAGGGCCAGCTTTTTCTGGGAGAATTGGGGGAAGGAGGACCAGTTCTATCCCTCTCTCCCTGGCTTTCCTGGGATTGCTGCCCCATCACTCCAAGCTCAGATGTCAACCTCACATGGCTCCCTCTGTGTGGGTGTTCACGTTCCTTACAAGGACACCCATCTACCAAGTCCAGAAAGCTACTCGGCTGCAGAGCTGGAATTTGAATCTAGGCAGGAAATCTGATTGTACCTGTGATCCCTGCTCCCTTCCCAGAATAGCTCACACGCTTACATAATGCTGACACTATCCCAAGCGCTGTTCTAAGCATTTTAGGCGTAACTAATTCAATCCCCACCATCACCCCACTTTGTAGGCGGGGAAACCAAAGCACAGAAGAGTTAAAAGTTACCTGAGATTAGAGTCTGTAACTGGGAGACCTTAGATTTGAACTCATGGGGATGGTCTCCAGAGTTCATGTTCTTAACCACTACGCTAAACTGCCTTCCTTCCAGTGCCCTATTGTGATACTATACTAGTTTGTCTCTTCTGAAAGACTGATGTTCCAACTCCTATCAGACATGAAGAGACCTCCAGTTCAACTTGTCTCCTTTTTCCCAGGGCTTCCTTGACTCAGAGCTGATCCGAGTGTCCAAATACAGTTGCTGTCTTCAGCCAGCATGCGGCATAGTTTTCTCTCCTTATTCTGTGTGTGTGGTGTCTTTAACCTTGCTTTTGAAAGGACTTCAGGGGATCCTCACACCCTTTGTAATGACAAGGTAACTGTTGTGTGCATGAATATATTCATTTTTCCTGAGCAAGGGTTCACAGCACTAATTAGATCCTTAAAGAGTTTCATGATCCTAATCTTTAAGGTTTCTACCCTTTTAAAGTGATCTGTTCTTACTAGTTACATTGCCTGTATAGGTTGTATTTTAAACTATCTCAGGCCTTTCTAATGGGGTTAGGTGGAACACGATATAAAATCCACACACAGATGCATGCAACATTGCTATCCAGTCCAAACTTTTAGGTCTTCCAGAGTTTGCATGGAGGAAGTCTCTTTCCCATCTCCTTCTCCATCACCTTCATATCTATGCACTTCTGAGTGGTTTTTCTGTCTCGAGGTGTCAGCTGTCTTGGGTCCCCATCCCAGCACTGGCCAGGTGTTCATCCTGTGCTCATAGACACCAAATTTGGAAGCAGTGTCCTGGCCAGGAAGAGCCCTTGATTTTGACCCAGGGCTTAGATGCATTCATCTGTTTATTTTATAAAACCCTATCTTAAATGCAACAGGCAGGAGAGAATCTCAATGGCCGGCACTCACCTTGATGCTCAACCTGTGGTGGCTTGTGGCTGCAGGATCAGCATCACTTAATTATGTTTATTAGAGCTTATTAGGAACACTGAAGGTTATTATCTAATAAACATATTAGTGCTTATTAGAAACAAGGAGTTCATTAGAATTCAGAATCTCAAGCCTCATCTTATACCTATTGAACTAGAACTTGCATTTTTTAAAAAAGATCCCAAATAACTGAAATGCACATTAAAAAGTTAGGAAGTCCTAACAGAACATGAGGACTCTCTTCCCTCTGGTTGATGGAGCCCTGAAGAGCACTTCAGTTTTCTGGAATATGCTTCGCAGCTGGATTACCTGGAGCAATGCCTCCTGGGGTTCACTGTCCAATTACAGAAAGGGGGTAACTGTACGTGCTGCTTCTCCCTGTGAGTTTTAGATGAGATCATGGATTGATTCACTAGCTATTCACTGTGATGGGGCCCACAGGGACTGGGGAGTTGGCAGGGAGTGGAATGGGTGGCATCTGCCCTCCTGGAGCGGGTGGTCTGCTGGAACAGGAAAACTTGCTGCAAAGGCTGATTGGTGTTGTGTGACTGTCATGGATATCATGAAAATTTCCTTTGCTTATTCTTTAGACCTTCATTCATTCAGCAGGCAGCCATTTATTAAGTCCTAACGTGCTTGCTCTATGTCAATGGCTGAGCTGTGAGCCAGACCGCAGGGAAGCAGAAATAAATGAGCCATAAATCCTGTCCTCAAGGAGGTTTCAGTCTCCCCACAGATGGAGAGGTCAGTGGATGGTGCCAGTTAGGACACACTGCGGCTGGAGCCAAGCGGGGTGGAGCACAGATGTGGCACCCAGAGCTCTGTTCTGAAGGATGATGACAAACTCATGGGCTGAGAAGGTGGGGAATGACATTCCAGGTAGAAGGAAGAGCAGAAGCAAGAAGACACAGCAGTGTTGGGCCATGATCAGAAGGCAACACATTAGGGAGGACCTACCAATGATTTCAAAGAAGTAGCTTGGGACCGTGGTAAGAAAACTGGTCTGTAGGAGGAAAGGGGGACTCCTTGAAATGGAAGTGACACAGTCATAGCTCCACTTCACAAAGATCTTTTGGCACTTGGGGTGGTGGATAGAACTGACAGGACTGGGTGGCCACATGTAAGGGTGATGAAGGAAAGGGAGGCTTCTGGCTTGGTGCCTGGGCAACCAAGCTGGGGACACAGAAAGAGGATTGGGGAAGAACCTGGTCTGTTGGACTGAAGTGCCTTTGGGACATCCTATTGCTTTTGTCCAATAGGTAGGAGTCATATGTGCCTGAAGCTGAGGAGAGAGGTCCATCCTGACACAGAACTCGGGATCAGAGGGTGGCTGGAGTCATGGATGTGGATGAGATTATGAGAGGGTGTGGGCTGGGAAGAGAATAGGGTTATAAATGGCACCAGC
This sequence comes from Xerus rutilus, assembly GCA_028644305.1. Lineage (NCBI taxonomy): Eukaryota > Metazoa > Chordata > Mammalia > Rodentia > Sciuridae > Xerus > Xerus rutilus. The sequence continues at coordinate 153,677,745 of CM053399.1, read as the reverse complement.
TTTGAAGGGATGGGCAGAAAAGTGAGTCCATGAAGAAAGCTGAGTGGGGCCAAGAGACGTATCTGCTTCTTGTGGTTCCTCTGGGCAAAACATCCAGTGGTCATAACCTACCACCCACCACAGTCATCTGTAGGAACAGCCCTGGGGGCACCATCCTACTGGCCCCAGAGTGAGGGGTGGCTGGGGCTGGGGCCCCTGGGCAGATGAGATGAGACATCTCATCTCACACCTGGGTGGGGTCCATCTCCCTCTCCCTCCCTCTTTTCTCCTCAGGCCAGGTAATACCCAGCTCTTTCACAAACTCGTCTTTGCAAAAAGATATAAAAGAAGAAGAAATGAAAGCAATGCTTAAGTTTGTTTAGTTCTTCAAATCAGACAAGAGTCCAGCACCTCCTGATACCAAGAAAACCGTCCAGACCGTGTCCTAGGTTGACTCCAATGAGCTCACTCTTTCATTATCATTATAAGCAAAGAGAATCAAATCATGTCCTATCATGATTGACCGAGAGGATTTTACAACCCAAAAGAAAAGGGAAGAAGTGACTCTAGAATTGTGCTAACTCACATTACTCCACAGAAGCAGGCCTATGACTTTAAGCTGATAATGGCTCTTAGCAGCCAAATAATTGATCTATCTGGTGTTCTGGCTTTAGGGAAAGTGAGCAGGCATCTTTAGAAATGTTGGCAGCCTGGCTGGTCCATTAGTAAGACTAAAAAATCAAAACATTGACTGGAACAGGCCATGATGACTGGGCTCAGTAGGAGTCATTGATAGATGATGTCATTTCAGAAATAAGTAAGCCAAGGTCAGGAGGCCCTGGGGCAGGTCAAACCACCCTTCATGGCCCATCACTACCCTCCTTTGCAGATACTGAAGTCTGTCAGGGGATACAGGGGCCTCAGTCAGAATCTGCTTTCTTTTACCCTTTTCTGCTCAATCTGGTTCCAGAGGATGAAGGCCACCTGTGGGATCTGTGACATTCAGCAAGTCATTAAGGAAGGAAGGGCTTCAGTTCTGACAGGGACACACCCCTTAGGTTCTCCTGTAATTGCCTTTTCTCTCTTGTGTTCTCCTTCATCGCTTATCACACTCCTCATCCCAGAAGCACCTCCTTTCTGTGCTCTGTCCCTGGCTCTCCTAATACCTTTCTTCTCACTTCCTTCTCATCTAAGCTTTTTTTTTTTTTTTTGGCACTGGGAATTAACCCAGGGGTGCTTAACCACTAAGCCACATCCTCAGCCCTTTTATATTTTATTTAGAAACAGGGTCTCACTGAGTTGCTTAGGGTCTTGTTAAGTTGCTGAGGCTGGCTTTGAACTGGCGATCCTCCTGCCTCAGTCTCCTGAGCCACTGAGATTACAGCCGTGCACCACCTTTAAAATGGCTCTAGAGAAAACAGGGTGCCCAGCGTCATCTAAGCTTTTAAAAAGAACTGGAAGTTGTCTCCACTTCAGCTCCCACCTCTGCCCCTCACTAACAATAATAATACCATCATGAGGTGCCTGACTCTGCTCTGAGGACTTTCCCAGTATCATCGCAATCCCCACAGCAAACCTGATGAAATGAGTAAAGTCATTGTCCCCATTGTAAGGAGCAGGAAACTGAGGCTTGGACAGGGATCACCGTAGATTGTGTTTTTTTTTTTTTTTTTTTGGAACCGGGGATTGAACTCAGTGGCACTCGACCACTGAGCCACATCCCCAGCCCTATTTTGTGTTTTATGTAGAGACAGGGTCTCACTGAGTTGCTTAGCGCCTCGCCGTTGCTGAGGCTGGCTTTGAACTCGCGATTCTCCTGTCTCAGCCTCCCTAAGTGCTGGGATTACAGGCTTGAGCCACCGCGCCCGGCGTAGATTGTGTTTTTGATTTCCCTGCAATGCCCTGGTGAAAAGCACCCAAGCCCCCTCTGTCAAATCCAATATCCTCTCCCTAGCTCTCGCTACCCTCTCTGTGCAACAGATGTTATTGCCCACTTCTCTTTTTCTGGTCTGTTAGGAAGTCACTTTCTCCTGTTCCTTTCCCAACCTCTCCTCATAGAGGAATGCCCCAGATTTCATACCTGGCACTTCATGTTCCTCATGCTAGAAAGTCTTGCAAGTGAGACTCTGAGCCCTCTTGATTCCGTCCACCAGAGACCATGTTGGCCACTCCCTCATTGCTCAAGGTCACTCTGGGTGGGCAGCAGAGCTGGGGCTGGAGCCAGGGATTCTGACCCCACAGTCAGCCCACCCTTGTTACTCACAGCTGCCATACCTACTCTCTGTTTTCTTTTCTTTTTTTTTTTTTTGCTGACTTGCAAGAAACCACCCTACCCCAGAGTAGGGAGAAGGTGTGAGACCCTGATAAGATGGGGCGGAGGCTATTTTTAGAGGACTCTGGCTTTCCCCTTAGGCTGCTAGGAACCCAGGGGCCAGTGACTGAGGGTTTGTAAGACTAGCTCACCAGAGAGAACACACCAAAGGAACAGTGCTCCTTGTTTTCATTCTGCCTTTTTATTTGTGTGGCTTGAATTGATTAGAACCTAACTATATAGCTCTGTTTCCCCTTGTTTTACCTCTGAGGCTTTGAGATGGCTCCAGAGAAAACATAATAGAGGCATTAGAAACAAAAATGAGCCTTTTAGGGTGAGGGCGCTATTGCTGGAGTAAAGGAAAGTTCCTGTTCAGCAGCAGATCACAAAAGAGGGGCATGGACCGGGTGCTCAGAGGGCCCCAAGATCTACTTGCCACTGGGAAGAGTCAGGAAGGGAAGGGAAAGACAGGCGGAGACTGCAGACCTGTCGTCTGGCAGTATGACCTTGAGCAGGGGGCTCTGAGGCTCTTCAGGGACAAGATGGCCGGCATATGGGGAGAAAGATGGAGCCCTCTGGGTTCTCTGAGGTCGCAGCATCTGGGTTCAGGGGCTAGCTCTGTGATGGGCACCAAATAGCTTAGGCCAAGTGGTTTTCAAGAGTCCGAGGAAAGATGGGCACTTCAAAGAGGGTGGATAAAGGCAGTGGTGGGTGGGCTGGAGGACAGAGCAGGGGCTTGGAGGCATGTCATAGGTGTTGTACAAACGGGGAAACTAAGGCCAAGGAGCACTGGACTGGAACCCTTGGCCCTGCCCAGTTCACTGCGTCTAAGGCTGTATGGGTCACTTGCTGTTTAGCAAGGAGATGCTGGCTACCCAGCTAAGATGCCTGTAAGCACCCCCGGGGTGCACTTCCTGGGAGTGTATGACACAGGCTATTGGAGGGCTCTAGTAGGTTGCAGAATACAACCCGAGTTCGGGGAGCCACCAAAGTCTCTGACTTCTGCAACCCTTCCCATGTGGGCCACTATGCCTAGCGTGTCCCTGGCTTGGAGATGAACAGGTGGTGAGAACGCGGGCGGTCAAGAGCGCGCCCAGCGGCTCTCACCGCCCGCGCTCCTAGCTCCATTGCAAGAACCTAACCTCTCCCTGCGAACTGGGAAAGCGAGGTCCAGAGAAGGGTAGGACCCTGCCATGGCTATTCCACGAGCTGACCATAGCGTGAGGGCTCCTGCCCCAGGCTCTGTCTCGCTCTACCCAGCTGCGTAATGCGCGTGGTGCTTTATACCTTGTCATCTCCCGCAGTTTGGGAAACTTTTCCTGCCACAGGCCGGCGCAGCGCGAACCTGGGTTCCGCGTCCCTGGAGCTTTATGCTCCCACTCCCGCCCCCAGACTCTCGGCGGGTGGAGGAGGCCGCGCCCCGGAGCCGGCTCGGCGGGCACCTGCACCCAGCAGAGCGCCCCACGGGCGCTCAGGCCCGCCGCACCGGAGAGCAGCGGCGGCAGGGAAGTCCGCTTCGCCAGGACCCCGGCCGCTCGCGCGGCTCTGCCAGAGCCCCCGGCTTTTTCTGGAGTTCACAGACTCGGCGCGAAGGGAGGGCGTCCTGGCCAGGACCGTGCGCGCCGGGCGGCGGGGAGCGGAGCGCGGGGCCCCGGACCCCGACACCCGGCTCCCCAGTCCCGAAGGCAACCCGAGGCGGCAGCTATTTATAGAGGGAGCCACGCTCAGTCCCTCTTGGCGGCGGCGGCGACAGCTGAATATTTTGCCCAGATATGGCTGGGGCCCCGGCGCGGGGGCAGGGAGCCCCGCAAGTACGAGAGAGACCCCAGGCAGGTGGGGGGCTTACCCGGACGCGGAGCGGCGAGGGCGGCGCGGGCGCGGGCGGGCGGCGGCGGGGCGAGCGCGGGCGGCGGGCGGGTGAGCCGAGCGCGGGGCTGGACGAGCTCCCGAGCAGGCGGGCGCTGAGGGCTCCAGGGGGTGGGAGCCAGGGGCGGGCCTGGCTCTGCGCTGTCACCGCGCCCCGCCCCGCCCGCCCGCCGCCCTCCCCACCGCCAACTCGGGGTCGCCTGGGCTCAGCGCACGGTCCGGGCCGGGGAGCGACACCCGCTTGGAAGCCAGCTCCGCGCCCAAGTGAATGTGCAGCTCCCCTTCTCCGGGTCTCGGTTTCCCCACTTACCCCAGGAAGTTTAAGCGATGGAGAGTTGTTTGGGAAAAGGTGGGCAGATTTTCAGTTCCCCCGGGATCTAGAATTTTTAAGAGACCCTCAACAGGGATGGAGCAAGGCCAACCCATCCGCTGCTGCACCTTCTCCTCCTCCGATTGAAGTAGCGATCCATCCCATCCTGTCAGCAGCCCAGCTAGGTCTGGCAGGAGCCCAAGCTTTAATAACTATCATTTGGTGAACGCGTAATTCCAACACAGAATCGAATGCATTCTCTCCACACTCTACCCAAAGAGAATGGAGTGTCCAAACCAACGTCTTAAAATAACCGCAACAAAAAGTCCCACTTGCTCAAAAGGCTGTTTTTTCCAGAACAAACCACCTAAACCCAAACAGAAATTTTAAATATTATAATAAACAAAACAAATGGCTCATACAAAAGAATTTGTAGGGACGTGGGGAAACATCTCCGTTTGGATTATTATGGAAAAGTTTTTGATGGAGGAAACCCTAATAAAATAAACTCTTTAATCCTGATGTATAGATTACTAATGAAACACTCATTTGAAAAAATATTTTCACAAAGATGTATTTCTCTATTATAAAACTCTCACAGATATAAGTGAAGATTCTTTTCAAAGGGTATGTGCCATATATTTTAAAATAAACCAGTGATTTAATATTTCAGATTATGTAACATTTTTTGTTGCAGTCTCAAACATATAAGAGCATACAACATAAATGTGCTTCCTGATCTATCTTTTCTATTCTGTCCTCTTTTCCTTTCTTTTCTTTCTTAATACTGGGGATTGAACTCAGGGATGCTCTACTACAGAGCTACATCCCCACACCTTTTGATTTTTTGAGACAGGGTCTCCTAAATTGCTGAGGCTGGCCTTGAACTTTTGATCCTCCTGCCTCAGCCTCCTGAGTTGCTGGGATTACAGGTGTGCACCATTGTGCCTGGCTATTTCCTGAGTTTTAAAGGTATGAACATTTGTGCAAACCAGCCCTCAGTCACGAAATGCCAGAAACATAGAAACCAGTCTGTTGCTTCTTGGTCTTAACTCCTTCCCAAAGATGCTCAATTTCTTGATCCTTAAGGTAATCTGTCCCAATTTCCTACACCTCTACAACGTGCTTTCATTTGCTCAACTCTGTGAGATTAATCCATGATGTTTCATATACCTGTAGTTTGTTCTTTCTCATTGCTGTGGAGTTTTCCATATGAATACTACCATTATTTTTTAAAAATCCATTTTACTATTAATAGAGATTGAGTTGTTTACTAAGGAAGTGTTGCTGCTAACATTGTTAGTATCTTCTGCACCAGTGCACATGCTACTGTTGGAAGTGCAGGGTTGCAGAGGATGTCCAAACTTTAGAAGAGACAAGCCTGAACTCTTCCAAAGGCATTTACTGTTTTACATAGCCATTTGACATCTTCAACACCACTCAGAAAAACCGAACGTTATTCTAATACACAGTAACGGTATCTCCTTGAGGTTCCAGCTTACCTTTCCCTGTGTTCTAATGGGTTGACCCCTTTTTATATTGACCTTCTTATATGGCCAGTTGGCCTTTGGTCAAGTATTTGTTCAAATGTATTGCCCATTTTTCTTCTAAATAGTCTTATTGAACATTCAATATACATCTCAGTGATATTCCTGTTTTGCTATTTCACCTTCTTAATGTCTTTTCATGAAAGGTGCTCTTAATTTTAACATGGTGTATTAATCTTTCTTCCTTATTGGTAGTACTTTGTGTGTCCTGTTTAAGAATTCTTTCCTAGTCCTGAAGTTATTTTCCTCTGTTGCTTTTCTGTCTTACCTTTCACTGTTTAGGTTCCAATCCACCTGGAATTGACTTTGGAATATGAGTTCAAAGCCAGCCTCAGCAACAGTGAGGTGCTAAGCAACTCAGTGAGACCCTGTCTCTACATAAAATACAAAATAGGGCTGGGGATGTGGCTCAGTGGTCGAGTGCCCCTGAGTTCAATCTCTGGTACCAAAAAAAAAAAAAAAAAAAAAAAAACCCAAAAGTTTATCTCCAGCCTAGTTTCTCTTCTGAAATCCATTCCATATTTCTAATAGTCTATGTGTATCTTCACAGAGATCTATTGGCTCAAATTCAGTACGTGCAAAAACAAAATTTTAATCTTCCATTCAAATTGGGTAAGGATCATCACTCTAGTCCTTAATACCTGAGTTCACTTCTTCTTATCTATGCTAGTTAAATTAAATTTCAGTATTTTTCTTCATTGCCATCACATATTTTTTTGTTTTTCTTTTGGAGCTGGGCATTGAACCCTAGGGCCTCATGCATGCATGCTAGGCAAGTGCTCTACCACTGAGCTACATCAGTAGCCCCCATTGTTCCACTCAGTCCAGGGCCTCTCCACTCCATCTTTACACCATGGCTACAGCCTGCAACATCTATCTGCCTGATACACCTGCCCATCTATCTACTCAGTAATTAGCAAGCATATAAAAAGCACCTGACTATGCAAGATGCCATTCTGCCCATTGTCGATGACAGTGTGCTGGAGTCCATCATCTAGGGTCCTAAGAGCCATGTAGGTGCATCCCTTTCTAACTCCATATTTAGTGATGTCACATTATTAGCCAGAAAGCAACAGGGATGGGAGTATGAACAGCAAGCAAACTGTCTCACAATATAAATCAAGACTCATTCTCACCAGCCAGGGCCAGCTGTCAAAACCTTTACAGCGTACGGCTGGATAAAGAGATAACTAAACCTTGTCCCTCTCATCTTGGGGTGGTGGGTACAGATAACTAGTTGTGTAACTATGAAGTGCACTGAGATATGGGCACCAGGAGGGTACTATGGAGTAGAAAGGGGCACCAGGGAGGGCTCTGTGGTCAGTCTGTGCGGGTCAGGCAGGAAAAACAGTATGGGGAGAATGAGCTGCAGGTTGAGGGAATAAATAAGCATGGTTTGGAGAGGAGTGAGTCTTGCTGTAGAACGTCAGCAGTTGGATGAAAAGGCATGGGGTTCAGGGACCAGATAAATGTTCAATGTGGCTGGAGCAGGATGTGTGGACAAGTCTGGGCAGGGGTTGTGGAAGGCCTGGATCTTGGGTCTGGACTCTCTGGACACTGAGAAGCCACTGAAGGTCTGGAGTCAAGGGTGTGCTGGTTTGCCTGGGCTGCTCCTATGGCAGTGCTGATATGCTAATGAGTCAGGACAGGTCTTCACATGCTTTGGGCCACACCACTATACCAGGGTAGAATTAAGTCATAAAATTCTGTTTAACTGGAGAGGAACCCAGCATTGCAAGAAGACATGAACAGAAAAGGAAATTTTCACCTTAAGATTATAAAGCCTAGAAATTACAAGGTAGTCAGTTTTTATATTGATAAACATTTTTATTCTAATATTATAGTAATAATTCAAGTGCAATTTTCTTTGAAAAGTCAACTCTGTTAAAACAAAACTTGTTAAATATCTTTCATCAAACATAAGCATATTCTTTTCAATTCCCCACAACAGTCAGAGCCATGTAGCAGAAATAAGATGTTTTTAAAGCCTACTACATTTTGTTATTGCTAAAAAATCTGAATTAGTCGTCAAGGTCTCAGAAGCAGTGATTAATTAACTTTTGAAAGCTCTACCAGATACTGTGACATAAAATCATGAATCCAGGTATCAGTGTCTGGCAGCGATGTGTCCACTAGATAGACCACTACTTTCCGGTCCCAAGGGTTAGCATGTTCAATAACTGTCTGCACCAGTGCCACCAGAGGTTTCTTCTCCACATGATTTCGAAACACCATTGACGCCTCCTCAGACCACTGGCTGCACTTCACTCCTAGGAGAAAGACAGGGAGCAGAGCAGCAGTGAGGTGTCAAACAAGCCTGCCTTTCAGCCATTATACTGGAAAAACATTCAGTCAATTCCACAGTAGTTTGAACATTCGTTAGACCTGTCTACTCCAGAAGACAGCTGCAGAATAATCATAAACCTATCCAGCTTACAGTGCTACTGTGAGTAGAACCACTTCTGTAAGCCTTTACCTACACATACAAGTTTACTTTGAGATACTACTCAGGAGGCTGAAACAGGAGGATCATAAGTTCAAGGCCTCAGCAACACAGAGAGGCTGTAAGCAACTTAGTGAGACCTTGTCTCAAAATAAAAAATGAAAAGGACTGAGAACATGGTTCAGCGGTAAAGCATCTCTGGGTTCAATCCCCAGCACCCTCATGCCCCGCCCCGCCAAAAAAAAAGACTACACACATTTCCCTTACATAAAATCTATGTAAATTTAAACTAATAATTGAGATATTCAGGGGGAATAAATATCAATTCAATGATATCAGTGAGATTTCTCTAAGTTTTTTTTTCCTGATGGACCAAATATACTTTTTTTTTTAATTTATTTTTTAGTTGTAGGTGGACAGAACATTTTTATTTTATTAAATTTTATATGGTGCTGAGGATCGAACCTAGTGCCTCACGTGTGCTAGGCGAGCATGCTACCACTGAGCCACAACCCCAGCCCCCAAATATACTTTTAAAATAGAAAAGATTGCTATCTGATTATTTACAGTATAGTTTTTAAAAATTATATAGAGCACCATGGAAAAGATCATGCATTCAAAATCAGGAGACTCGTTCTTATGCCTAGCTCTTCCTCTATCAGTGGTGTGATCCTAAACAAGTCGACTCCTCTCAGGTCTCAGGTTCACCTATCACAAAAGAAACTGGTTGGCCAGGTGAATTTTAAGCCCTGTGCATCTCTAACTCTCTATGACTTCTGAACTTGAGATCAAGTTAGAGAATTCTAAATAAGATCTGAAAACAAGATGGAGATAAGAAAAAATATTTTTCAAGAAACTATTAATATAAATTAAGTCCACATAGATTAGACAAACTATGAATTATGCTCCAAGGAATGAAAGTCTAGGAGGTTTTAGATATAATTAGAAGACTTGTTATCTACATAGCAGGAAGGCTAAAGTCTTGGATTATTAAGAATTTCCCACAAGAGAAGCTTAGAAGTCTCATCGTATCTCCTTGACAATTTTTGAGAGTCACGTTATTTAATAAGGAGAAAGGTAACTCTGTTAGAGCCTGATCAACAAGGTAAGGAATGACCCCACAGTGTGGCTCCTTTATTTATAAGATCCAGAAAACTGAATGGACGGCCAGGCCGTATGGCTACAAAGGACATCATGGCATCCTTGATGATGGGGTGAAGCGATGACTCATTGGGAGTCTTGGGAGGTTAGCACCCAGGGAACCCTTTTGTGAGTGGGTAAGGGGTTTGGTCCAAGGAACCTAGAGAACCTTCAAGTATTGTCATTTATACACTCAGGATACCCCATGGATTCCATTTAGGTTCCAGAATTCTTTGGATATAGGGGTATTCCCAAATTTCACAGGGCTTGGGTGGATGTGAACCAAGTCTACCAAAGTAATGACGTCAGTGGCCCTGTCCCAACAGGCGATTCCCATGAAACTCCCAGGTCACTCCTCTCTCTAGCAGGTGCCTGTGCTGGAGCAAGAGTCACTGCATCACGTAAACTCTAGCCATTCCTTTCCCTTTAAGATGAGTCATCTGATGCTGAGTTGAGAGCAAGTCTGCAGGAAGAAAGGCTTGGCAGAGGTGAGCCTAGAAGAGAAGCCGAGCTTGGAGATGGGACCCAAGGGCAGCACTGAGTTTCTGTTAAGTGTACAAGAAACACCTGTGTTTGTGCTGTTTTAGTCTACAAGGGGATTTTGTCCGCACTCCCTTGCCTAATCCACGTGTTCAGAGATATAAGGAGGACGGGGATTGACTGTTATGGGGGCAGGCTTTCACTCTGAGGAGGAAGCACACAGTGAAAAAAGGTGGACACTGGAGAGGGGACTGCTGGGTTAAGGCTGTGGGACCCTGGGGTGATACTTCTCTCAGTTGCTGTTTCCTGATTTGCATAAGTAACAGTAACTAAGGAAGGCCCCTAACGGGAGAGAATTCAATGAAAGAAAGTGGCTGGCAGAACTTCAGAGTTTTGGCTTGGCATGCAAGGAATTCAGAAATTGTCATTCTATCCTAACAATAAGTAAAATGCTGAAAACATGAAAAGTGGAGTCACAGAGTAGTCTTCTGCCTCCCAAACTGGAGAAACAGGCAGATATAGTGAGTCACAATTTGCAGGAGCACAAACCAATGACCAAGAGATAGACTGACTAATGGCTGGAGGCCTGTGGTAAGTTTGAGAGTTCGTTTTCCCTCCAAGAACACGACTCCCTCCCTCTAGGTCCTCACAGGGAACAGCAGAGAGAAAAATCCCCTTGGGCTTCCAGTAGGAGGTGGCGGAACAGGAACATTTTGATCTGCACCAGGGCTCTCTGTTCCTAATAAGCCCTGTTTCTCAGGAAAAATGGTTATAACAGCACCTGACCTGCTGGGGTTTCACCAGAGCCTAAAGCACCTGGAGGAAGGGAACTGTCCAACTCCTCTCTAGTCACCCTACTCCACCTAAGTGGAAACCGTGAGTAGCTCTGGTGAAGTTCACAGTTGGGGCGGAGGCTCACCAGACTCAGCCCTAACCATGCATGGGACTGTAGACACTCGCTCCCCTACTGTGCCACAGCATTACCAAAGACCTGTTTACCAGAGTTTCTTTCCTCAAGACATTGTGTCCACCTTTCACAAGTTGTATCAAAGGCAAATAGCACTGTTTGAAGAGACTGAACAAGCATCAGAATCAGACTCAGATATGACAGGAATGTTGGAACGATCAGACCAGGAATTTAAAAGAACTATGATTAATATGCTAAGGGCTTTAATGGATGAAGTGGACAACGTAAGAACACGTGGCCGGGGCTCAGGGTAGCTCAGTGGTTGCTTAATGTGTGTGAGCCCTGGGTTTCATCTCCAGCACCCCCACCGCAAAAAACCCATGCCCCACCCCATGGATGAAAGATGTAAATTTTGAGAAAGAATAAAGAAGAAAAGTTAGAGATCAAAAACACTTAAGGGAAAGGAATGCCCCTATGATATTCGTTAGTAAACTGGACAGGGCTGAGAAAGGATCTTTGATCTTGAAGATGTGACAATAGAAACTTCTAAAACTGAAAAGCAACGAGAAAAAGATGAAATAAACCCATAACAGAATATTCAAGAACTAGGGGACAGCTATACAAAGTGCTGTGATGTGTATGATGGGAAGCTAGGAGAAGAAAAAGAAAGGAACAGAAATATCTGAATAAATGACTGAAAATTTCCTCAACTTAGTGTCAGACACCAAATCATAGGTCCAAGAAACTCAGAGAACACTGAGGAGGCTCAATGCCTTCCCCACCAAAAACATATAGGCATGTCATGTTCAAATTTTAAAAAATCAAAGAGAAAGAAAAATCTTAAAAGAAGTCAGAAGGAACAACCACCTTACCTACAAAGGAACAAAGAAAAGAATGACGTCTAACTTCTCAGAAACCATGCAAGTAAGGAGAGCGGAGTGCTGAGGGAAAAAACCCACCGCCAGAATTCTGTACACTGTGAAATTACTCTTCCAGAGTGAAGGAGAGGCTGGGGATGTAGCTCAGCAGCAGTGCTTGCTGAGCAGGTGAGAGGGCCCAGGTTCAGTCTCTGGGACCACCTAACAAAACAAAACAAAACTAAACTAAACTCCGGAAACTGCAGGAGTTTTGTGCCAGCAGACCTGCTTTGGAAGAATGTTAAAAGAAGCTCTTCAAAGGAAGGAAAGGAAAAGGAAAAGTGGATCCATGTAAACAAAGTAAAAGCATCAAAGAATGAATAAGGGAAGGTAAGATTTTATTTTTCTGATTCTCCACTGATCTAACTGATAACTGTTTATTTAAGATAAGAATAGCAACAGCATGCTCAATTATGTATGTTTGTACACACAAGTGAAATGAATAACTGCAGTAAGGCAAGGATGGGAACAAAACTGTTTTTTTATAGGGTTGTTATTACAAGTATTTATACTACCCCAGGATAATAATTAAAAGTGGACTTGGGAGTTGGGGATGTGGTTCAGTGGTAGAGTGCTTGCCTAGCATGTGTGAAGCCCTTAGTTCAATTCCCAGCACCACAGAAAAAGAAAAAAAAGGGTCGAGTTAGAGTACTTGTAAATGTGCACGTCAAACTCTAAGGCAATCACTGAGAAAAGTAAAAAAAAAAAAAAAAAAAAAAAAAAATAGGCTTGATATATTAAGAAAGGAGAAAAATAGAATCATTTAAAATCCTCAATTAAGGGGCTGGGATTGTAGCTCAGTGGTAGAGCACTTGCCTCGCATGTGTGAGGCCCTGGGTTCGATCCTCAGTACCACATACAAGGCAATAAATTGTGTCCATCTACAATTAAAAAAATATTTTAAAAAAAATCCTCAATTAAAATCAGAAAAAGCAGAAAAGTGTGGAAGACAAAAATAAGAACTATGCCTAATATGCCTGAGGCCCTGGGCTCAAGCTCTAGTATTGCAAACAAACAAACACAGGAACATGGACTACAAATGAAAAACAGTAATACATATGGTAGATATTACTCTAACTATATTGATAATCACTTTAAATGTGACTAGTCTAAATACACAAAAGTCAGATTGTCAGAGTGGATCAAGACGTAAAACCCAATTATATGTTATTTGAAATAAATCCATTTAAAAAACAAATATAAAGAAAAGTAAAGGGCTGGAGAATGATATACTGTTCTGATATTAACCAAAAGAAAGCAGAAGTAATTTCAGACAGAGCACACTTCAGTGCAAGAGGAGCATTACATGATGTTAGTTAAGGGGTCAAATCGTTAAGAAGATGTAACAACCCCTAATGGGCATGCAGCCAACATCAGGATATCAGAATACATGAGGCAAGAAAGGGCAGAACTGCAAGGAGACACAGATGAATCCGCTATCACAGTCAGACACTTTAACAACAATCTATCAGAAATGCACAGACCCAGCAGGCAGAAAATCAGTAAGGACATACTGAACTCAGCATCACTATAAATCAACTGGATATATGTGACATCTACAGACTACTTCTTCCAACAACAGATTATAATTATTTTTTAATTAATTCATTCATTCATTTCAGATTATAATTCTTTTCAAGCTTACATAGAACATTTACCAAGACAGATCACATTCTGGGACAGAAAACACACCTTAACACATTAAAAGAACAGAAATCACACAATGTCTGCTCTCAGACCACAACAGAGTTAAATTAGAAATCAACACAAAAAGATAGCTGGAAAATGCTCAAACATTGGAGAATGAATAAAACATGAGTCAAAAATATCAAGAAAAATTTAAAAATATTTTGTGTTAAACGAAAATGAAAATTTTAGCATATGAAACTTTGTGGGATGGAGCAAAAGCAGTGCTAACAGGAGCCTTATAGCAGGGGGTGCACATATTAGACAAGACGAGGGATCTAAATGGCTTGTGGAGTCCCTAGCACGTAGTAAGCACAGTGACTGCTACCATGCCAGGATGATGGTTTCAGGAACTCGTTCCTCACAGGGACTTCTTCTCTGAGCAGTTGGATGATCATGTTTGACAGAATGTCTTATTAACAAAACTTGAGCATTAAAAGTGAAAATGAAAAAAAGTAACCATTAAATCTGAAAAATCTACTTAAGAGATTTGAGTCCAATGCTGACTAACTGGCACCAAGTCATGTGCAAAGTGTCATTTTTACTTTATTTCTAATTATCATGAGAATGTCCTTTGAATTCCAGTAGAAAGAGAAAAAGTCAAATATTTCAAAATAAGGCAACAGCCTTCCAAATAAAAGCTGGTCAAAAATTAGAATCTACAGACAAATTTTTTTCATTGCTGAAATCAAATCCTTTCTGTCCCTGGGATACACATGTGGGCTAAGTGGGGCTGAGGACTGCAGGCAGTAGCAAAGGGATCAATCAGGACAGCACTGTGACATGGTCACAATGCCCGTATCCCAGTGCAGCAGGACAGAGCCAGCTGATGGTGGGTGTCTGCCTTCTTCAGCTCTCGTGGCCTCCAAGTCCTCTGCTGGTGCTGATAGGCCTCTGGGTAGAGCTCCATCCAACAGCTCATGCTCTCTAATGGTAGGAGCTCACAAGGGAGCCACCAACATCTCCCCTGCTCTCACAAAAGATCTAAGAGGAACCTTACTAGACAGTACTACAAAGAGGCATCACTGTACACCTATTAAATTACTCCTCAAATTTAATTGTTTTCCCCAGTGCTGGGGAAGGAGCTCATGCATGCTAGGCAAGTGCTCTACCACTAAGCCACACCCCCAGCCCTAGCGCCTCAAATTTTAATGACAGTCAAGAGGCAGATGTGAATGTGGTGAAATTTCACACTATTGCACGTTGTCAGTTGTGATGCAAATTGAAACTCACTTGGCCATAAAAATGACCCACCAGTGTCTTGTGACTGTGTAATACTCCACTAGGTAGATGTATAATTTATGCAACAAATAAACTTATGCAATAACAATAATGAAATAGTCTCCAATTGGTTATTTAGGTTGCTTCTATTGTTTTTGTGTGTGTGTGTGTGTTGTTGGTTTTGCTCGTATATATATCTGCAAGATTTTTCTTTACAGCAAAAAGTGTATACTAATTATTCAACAATAGGGAAATGTCAGTTCAATGGAATATTCTGCATCTTAAAAATTATTAGCAGGGGCTGGGCACAGCTGGTGCATGCCTATGATCCTAGCAGTGTGGGAGATTGAGGCAGGAAATTCACAAATTCCAGGCCAGATTCAGCAGGTTAGTGAGTTCCTATCTCAAAATAAAAAAATAATATATAAAAAAAAGGGCTAGGGATGTAGCTCAGTGGTAAAAGTGCCCCTGGTTTCAATCTCTAGTACTAAAAATAAACAAGGACGGTAGGTGTAACTAAGTGGTAGAATGTGTGCACAACACACATGAGGCCCTGGGTTCAATCTCTAGTAATGGGGGGGAAAATAATAATGGGCAAAACCATGAAACAACTACCCTCAAAACTGTTAGGGAACAAAATGCTAAAATGAAGAGCAGAATGCAATAATGTACCTGTACTAGGACTGCAGCTTTAAAAATATACTTACGAACAAAAGCAGAGACAGAAAATAGGAACACTAGGTATAATGGAAGAACTTGACTGTAAGGATCATTACAATTATTTTCACTATGGTACATTGTTAGTGTTAAAAAAAAAAAAAGAAAAAAGCACCAAAAAACTCAATGGGCTGATGACTCTGCACTTGCCAAGTACCCAGGACAAAAGGACAATGTAAGCTACGTTGCAGCGAGAGTTCAGCTTCTACAGAAGTTACCTGCAAGTTGAGCGGTGACTGCCTGGAATGGCAGCTTTCGGAACATGTCCACCAGGGGCTGTACTTTCCTCACGTTGACTAACTCGTGCTTGCCGTAGTCCAGCTCGTACACAGATACCAGTCCATTGGCCAGGATCCCTTTTAAAAGTACCCTGTGCCACCTAGTTGCATATTAGATTGAAAAGAAAACACACAAAGTCAACAATGGCTTTAGGGGTAAGTAAACATTTAAAAAAAAATTTTTTTTTGGTGCCAGGGATTGAACTCAGGGGCACTCGACCACTAAGCCACATCCCCAGCCCTATTTTGTGTTTTATGTAGAGACAGGGTCTCACTTAGTTGCTTAGCGCCTCACCATTGCTGAGGCTGGCTTTGAACTCGCGATTCTCCTGTCTCAGCCTCCGAGCTGAGATTACAGGCATGCACCACCATGCCCAGAGTAAGTAAACATTTTGTGACCAAAGAAAAATTAATGCAAGTGATGCTTATCAAAATAGAAAGCTATATTACTGTAGAAGTTTTTTAAGCAATTGCTGCTGCTTTTCCCAAAGGTTATGATTCTTGGCTTTGCCCACTGGCTCATATGATGGAATCTGCTCATTCAGGAGACTGTGCTGGGTCTCACAGAGCTGGTGAAGGACACCGATACATAAACTACCAGCCATCCTTAAGCAGAATGAAACATGCGGTGGAGGATGGTCAGGACAAGACCATGAGACCCCGTCACTCTGAGGAGACAGAGAACAGCCTCATGTTTGGTATGTAGCCCATGGTCTGGAAGGTGAAGAAAGAAACATGAGTAGGACCAGCTGGAGCTGGAGAAATGCCTAAGACGAAAGCACAGAGGACTAGGGAGGGCATGGTGGAAGGGAGTGTGGGCGGGAATGCAGGAGAAGGCTGGGACCAGTGGTTGGGGAGAGATCAAAAAAAGCTCTGAAGAAAAAGTTGACAATTTTATGCTGAGGGAGGATACTGAAAACCAAAACCAAACACAAAACCCAACTCATCCCCTAAAATAAAGAACCTGGACACGGTGAGAGGTGGGGAAGAACAGGAGCCTGGTTTCAGATCTGGAATTCAAGGAACCAAAAAGACATTCACATAAAAACACTCTTCCCTTCTGGGGACACTGATAAAACGTGAAAAACCTAGACTTGGAGGTTAATATGTGAAGTGCCATTTTTAAGTCCTACAGTCTCAATTACATGATTAAAAAGGATTACTATGTTAAGGAAAGGAAAACTGTTTGCTACAGCTCAGAGGAATGGGTCTACGAAGGTGTTCTCAGTACCTGAATGGTAAGAGGAGGACTCCACCTCAGGTGGCAGGCCCAGTCATTCTCTGGAACACGTTTGCCAGCCACAAGCCCAGAGAACAGCAGACTTGTTACTGTGACATACTGCTAGGCAGGGGCTGGCCAGCAAACACCTAGAGAAGGGTCTACAAACCACGCACCTGTCCTAGGGTGAACAGTGAGAACCTACCAAAAAAGAGGCCAACTTTAAAGCACTATATGTGACTGGCAGCTACTGGGGGAGCTCCAGGAACCTTCAGACAAGTTCAGAGTGCAACAAGCAATAATGCACGAGTCTCAGTCCTTAGGGAATTACTTGGCATTATGATAGCCGTAATTTGGAAGATAAGCTCTATTAATAAAAACTTCTGATCAAATTGAAGAGGATTTTATATGTGGAAATGCCAGTTTGGTATAAGTTGTTAAGTTGCATTAATGCAAAAAGAGACAAAAATACTTGTTTTTTACCATTGTCTTTAAATTGTACAGGGCAACAAAATGGTGGTCTGTGTTTTTAGTCCATAAATAAAGAGGTATATAGAGCAGTGGGGAGAAAGCCTCAGAAAACAAATGTGTTGTATTTCTAAACTGCTTTCAATTCTCAAAACCAGCAGCTTCATAAAGCCTTCTGTCTTGACTAGATCACCAACTTCAGTGCAAGGCAACCCCTAGAGTTTGTTAAAAACACAGATTCTGAGATGATGGATTCAGGATACCTGGGGTGATGGAGGAGGTCTGTATTTTAAATAGGGCTTCTAGGTGCTTCTTACTGGGATAGATTAAGAAACCACTATAATAAAAAAAAAGTATCTGCAATTCCTAAGTCTACCTACTTTACCTGGGAACAAGGTATAGTAAATAGTTCTGAGTCTTAAGCGAGATAGACCTCTAACACCTGACACTGATCAGTTCATGAACCTTCAAAAAATTTGGATAATCTGTTCTTATCTATAAAACAATCCTTGATCATCTGGGAAAAACTTAACCAGTTAAAGTCCAAGAGCTCTTGGGCAGAACTGTTCAAACCCATAGAGGGTGGGTCGGGAGTCAGAGGGCCCACACTGCAGGCCTCCAGTTTATTGGTATCCTTCCTCATATAACCCTTTTCCTTCAAGTAGGACCTCCCCATCATCATTAATCTGCCCCCGCTGACAGTCAACAATGGTTTGATATTAAATGTAATTATACTGCCAAGAATACTGACTGAAGTAAACTTTCACAAACCAAATTAAACCCATTTATGCTTATAGTTGTAAATAACATAATGACATAGTAAAAATAATTTTTTAAAGATGAAAACCTTGTGACAAGTAGGGTTGTATGCTTTTCTCCCTTAGGAAAATGACAAACATTTATACATGCCTATGCTTGCTATCTTAAGGAATAAAAGTATTTCTTGTAAAAAAAATAAGCAGTTTGACTTTTTTTGTTTTTTGGTACTAGAGATTGAACTCAGGGGCACTCAACCACTGAGCCACATCCTCAGCCCTATTTTGTGTTTTATGTAGAGAGAGGGTCTCACTGAGATGCTTAGCGCCTCGCCGTTGCTGAGGCTGGCTTTGAACTCGCGATTCTCCTGTCTCAGCCTCCCAAAGTGCTGGTATTACAGGCTTGTGCCCACTGTGTCTGGCTAGCAGTTTGACTTTTTAACCTGAGTGCGGGGTGTGTGTGTGTGTGTTGGAGAGGAGAGACAACTCTTCATGTTCAGCATCAATGTTAAGCTTCTAT
The DNA here is from genome assembly GCA_028644305.1 of Xerus rutilus. Classification (NCBI taxonomy): domain Eukaryota; kingdom Metazoa; phylum Chordata; class Mammalia; order Rodentia; family Sciuridae; genus Xerus; species Xerus rutilus. The sequence continues at coordinate 153,658,981 of CM053399.1, read as the reverse complement.
ATTCCCCTGAGCCAGCTGGCATGAGGAAAAGATGGCTGCTGTGCCATTTCCCAGGGCTTCATGGCATGCATGGAGAGGACAGTGGAGAGAGGAGAGAGGAGAGTGAAGAGCTTGGGCTCTACTGGGATGGAACCAGCACATCCCAAAGGACTCAGAGAGGAGAGTGTGGATCCAGGTGTGATCATACAGTGTTAAACATATGTAAGAAGTATGGTTCTCACAGTCCCAAGGGCAAAGAATAGTGATGTAATGCACTGTCCTTCCTTATAAAAGATGGCAGGCACACTGCTTGGAAGAAATGTATGACGTATATTGATCTTGATATATATTAAGATTCAACAAGTAATTTCTCTTCTAGGAACCCATTCCATAAACATCAGAGATGCAAAGATTTATGATTTATAATAATAATCTATTCTTATCTATAATAGTGAGAAATTGGAGAGAAAAATCCTACCTACATAACAAAAGAGAAAAATTATGATTTCTCCATATCACATATTATCATTTGGCCATAAAAAATGTTTCTAAATAAACTAACACATGGAAAAATGTTCACAGCATAATGTGGGGGGGGGGCGGAAAGCAGATACAGATTTCTATATAATAGTAATATACCAATTATATAAATATGCATATAAAACTATAAGGAATACATAATTAATTTAGCAACTATTATATCTGGATGGCTGATTTTAGTTTCTTATGCTTTTTTGTATTTTATATAATATATATTTTATTTTTAAAATAAAAAGTCATTAAGTGATAAACATTGATTATTTTCTGAATAAAAGCATTTTTCTAGTAGAAAAACAGAAAACATTTAAATCTTCATTTTAGGTATATAATTAGGTTTTAACAGGAATATAGTTAACTGGATTTTTAGATAAATGACATCATTTTAAATATTAGAAAAACTGCACAATTCACTAGTTTTAATTCAAATTCCAAAACATTTGTGTGGTTCAAAATCTCCCTGCTGAGATTAAGGATCTGGTATTATCTACACATTTTTCCTAGGCGCAGAATAAAAAGCTTTGCCCTAGGACCTACTTATTTTCCACTTTTGCAGCATATACTTGGTCTTTCTCCACCGCTATGTGGCGCTCTTCGGACACACTGTAATACAGAATCATCTCTTCCATCAGCACTTCCAGCTTATGTATCTCCTGCCAAGGCTGAATGACAAAGTAGCCTGGGTGACAGGCCACTGGCACATATACATCCATGTGCTCCCCTGGCTTTGACAAGTGGACAGGAGGTGGCAGTTCTTCCAGAGAGAAAGAGCTGGTGTGGTCTGCCACGGGCTTTTTGATGGCTTCTGGGAAGGTCTTTCTGAAATTCTCTCCAGTGTTGCCTGACACGGACGTGTTACCATTTTTGCTGCTGGGAGAGCTGACTGTGTTGGATATGGCACTCAAGAACACATCCTTCTGATGCTTCCACAGGTCTGCATTTGTAATCTGACGATTAATACTTCGATGAGGGTCAGGGAAGTTCTTGGGAGTAAATAAATACACATATGTGATCCCCCTGTTTTCATCCACTTTTGTAACCTTTGGAAAATGTAAAAATCAATTTAGGAAATCCAAATTAACACTGAATTCTGAGAGGCAATTATAACATTAATCTTAAATATTAAAGCACAGCATTTTGCAAAAAATATGGGCTAAAATTAATTTTATTTAAGGTAAGATGGTCTATCACAGCCTATCAATAAAAAGAATCAAGTCAAAATAATCTGTAAAGCAGCAGCAATCTTAGGGAGATGAAAAGCTCTGGGAAAACTTTACCACTTGCTAGACAGAGGTCATTATCACTGAGAAAAGTGGTTCTATACATCATGATGGGAGCTTTTAAATTAATGACATTCCAAAACACTCAGATCAGAAAGAATAGCAAAGTGAGTTCCCATCACAGTCTCAACAATAAAATAATCACGAGGATGGCAAAAGCCCTGGTCACTGTTCCAGGCTGGTATACCCTCACTGGGATGGAGAAGAAAAACCTCTGAAGTCCCCAGGTCCAATTCCTTGTTTGGCCTAGTGTATATCCTCACCCCTCAACCTCTCTACATGGGGAAGGGACCTGGGGAGAAGAAAAGAAAGCCCAAATCACAGCTTTGTACCTTCTCCCAGGAGACCTTCTAGCTCTCTAGCCACCTCTGCTATTTCTGCTAGGGGTGTCTGTACGGGAATACCATGCACTGGTAACTGGGACTGCACTGCCATGTGTCCCAAAGGCTAGGTGATTGTAAATGATTTTCACTATCTTCTCTTGTTTGCCTTAGTGAGACACTTCTAGTTGCATTTATCAATCTACCACAGAGGGCTAGAAATGAAAAGGCAAGAACACAGGCAGGGAGAGCAGGAGACATCAGCAAAGCAATCCATCTACAGTATTTTACTTAAAAAAAATGTTTTTTTCCCCCAGTGAGATAATTCTATCTAAAATCATCCTTTGAGGTACTAATGACATACTACCAATTTGTCTGGATATTTATGATACAGAAGAACCATTTTAAAACTAACCATTAAAAATAATTTTTATTGAATGCCATAGCTTCAGGAGTTTAACAAGTAGCTGGGAAAAAAATGAGTAGCTGAGAAAACAACATTCATTGTCATGTGACAAGTGAAGAATATAAAATAGTATGGAATTAAGCATGAAACCATACACCATAAATCCTAGGGCAATATAAAGATAGGGAAATCGTGTTAGCTAGAATGATTTAGAGATCTTCATGCAGACATTTTTAAGGACACTTTGTGGTTCTATGTTTATATAAAATAATATTTGCATCAGTTAATAACAGAAAACATCATCTTACGTTTCTGTTCTTAGACATAAGAACAAAGTTTTTTGCTTTTCTTTTTTTCTTTTTGGTGGTACTGGGGATTGAACCCAGGGGTGCTTTACCACTGAGCTATATACCCAGCCCTTTTTATTTTTTATTTTGAGACAGGATCTTGCTAAATTATTGAAGCTGGCATCCAACATGTGGCCCTCCTGCCTTAGTCTTCCAGCTTCCTGGGACTACAGGGGTGCATCTTCATGCCTAGCATGGTTTTTCATTTTAAGATGCAAAAGTGCAGAAAATGAAACAAGAGCTAGTGAAATAAATTTAAATAAACTAGAAATGAAAGTCAAAACCAAGGTTATAAACAAATGATGTTTATAATTCATTCCACTTTAAGAAAAAAATAGAGAACTTATTTAATTATTGGAAATAATTACCAAGAGGTATGTGGTCCTTTTGTTGGTGACTTAATTCCTTATCACAATGAAAAAATGAGATAGAGAACCATCTCTGCTATCTTATTAATAATGGGAAAAATTAAATGGTTTAAAGTAGTATCAGGCATACAGGATAACTTCTTAAATAAGAAACAATTAAACCATGACATATTTTACAGCTACACATGTAACTAATCTTTTGAATATAAAAACGTGTCCAATGTGAAAGCACCAGTTTACAGTAACAAACTTCTTCCATACAAATCGCCCACGGCCCTCTCATCAATGGCTCCAGCTCCCTTTCTAGAAGTACCAGGACTGGTAAAATAACTAACCTTAATGCTACAGTCTGAGCAATTCAAAACAGAATCTCTTAACCAGAGCACAGCATCTGGTGTCCACATGCCAATAGATTGCGGAAGATCAGCTAAGCAGCACTTTATAGCCTGGAAAAAAGAAAACACACACACAACGGAAAAGTGATCATGTACCCAAGAGTAATGTCAGCATTACTCTCCTACAAAAAGGTGCTGTCCAGATAGAGGGCTTCAACAGCAATAGCAGGCAGCAACAACCACAGGTCTTGGTTTGAGCCTTGCTATGTTCCTGGCACTATTTGTGTCACTACTATTGTCTTTATTCCTCTTATGAACCAGGGCTTGTACCAGGCACTTCTCGCCCCACAATACCTCTGCATGGCAGGCACTGGGACACCATTTTACAGATAGTGAGACAACTCAGAGAAACTAGCTTGTGGAAGACCATGGAGCTGAGCAGACAGGGTGGGACATACCCAGACCTTCCCTCTAAGCCTGACTTAAAAATGAAGTATTTTTTGAAGGAAATATAACTTTTGAAAAGATCTTTCAAGAGGCTTCAGTGCTCTCCAATATCTCCTGAGTAGCTCATGGAACCAGGTACTTGAGCTCACCTTTTAGAGGAGGCTGTGATGAGAACTAGGGGGACAGGAAAAACTGAAATCCACAGGCACCTAAAAGCCTCATTTACCCCAAACCTATCAGCTTTCCCTACTTCCCAAGCTTCTGTAGAATGACAGCAGATAGCAAAAGGTGACCTTGGGGATCCCTTCAGCCTCATGTGAGCCTTTTTGTACCTCTCTGGTTCCTCCTTTCCTCTTTTAACCCCTTTTCCTCTCTTCCCTCTCCCTCTCTTCCTGTCCAGGCTCTCAGGAGGGGTTACTCAGGGGGGAGAGGGCACTCTAGTATCTGCAGGGGCTGGCAAGCAACAGCAGGAATATGGGTCCAATGGGCCAGCAAGTGGCAAGCATGGGCACTGCCCATAGGGCAGAGTGCTCAGGATTGTGTATTACCCGAAGAAAAGAGAGAAGTAGGCATTTTTGTGTGGAAAAAAAAAATCCTAATTTTAAAATCCTGGCAAACAACTTACATGTTTAAATTACACTAAGAGCCAAGAGCCAAAACACATTTACGAGTTAGCTTTGGCTGACAGACCATTGGTTTGCTACTCTGACTTAAACCTCTTGGGAAGATGCTGTCAGCCGGAGGCTTGGGTTAGCTGGCTTTCAAGGATGCCCGCCCCCGCCTCACAACAGCAGTCTTAACAGATGTCAAATAGTAAATCCAGATAAGATTAACAGAAAAACGTTCAGGACCTGTTGGTGCTGCAGCGTATTAAAAAAACTGCTGGGTGCCTTTCAGACTGGCAGCAGTGGGCCACAGCCCCGGCCCTCCCAGCCAGGGAACCCTTGGAGGTAAGGCTGGCCCTGGAAGGATGATTCGCCAAGGAGACACAAAGGCCAGAACTGTTAGAGAGGACAGCAGCACTTAAGGTCTATCAGCTTCCAATATTATGACTGAGCAAAAAGACTCATAAAAAGGATTCTGAAAAAGGTTTGAATAAAAATTAAACTACTGTGTAGTAGCTGTTGCTAGAAAAGGCAACGGAGACCAGAGTGACAGAAATGCTAAAAGCCACATAAAGTACACAATGCTACTGTGTTTTATCCACTGAACACTGAGGGTAGGAAGTATCTTCTGGAAAATACTGTCAAGATATTTTGCAATTACAGAATACCAAATAGATTTATTTTTTAAAAAACATACTAATTTCAATACAAAATACTCTACTTCTCCAAAAGGTAATAAAAAAGTTTTGAACAATTTTTCAAGACAATTAAAATCCTTATCTGAAAGTTCACTAAGAGAGGAAGCACAGGCTGACATTAATCTTTTTACTAAAATGTATGGAGAAAAAGTCATAAGAAAATCATTAAGTAGAAACATCCTGAAACTATGTAGAAATCGGTACTGGCATCTGATAATTAAAATGGAACCTCTAACTGGACAACACAGCCTAATGCCTCAGTGTACATAAAAACAAATATTTATCAAACAACACTCTGCAAGTACGACTGGGTTTTCTGTCTTAAAACAGCCAAGTTTTACTTCTGAAACAGTAAACAACCACATTTGGAAAAATTCCAATTTTCTTAGAAACTAGGACTTTGATCATTGGAAAAATCAAAACTGAAAGAGCATTTCAGAAATTGATCACAAACATATCCAAACCTCTTCCCACAAATCTCCAGGCTTAAGACCTATTGTACCTGCGGTGGTATTGCAATCATTTCATGGAGAAATCGAGGTGGAATTTCTCTGAGCTCTGACACTTTCACAGATGTTGCGTTGCCAGAGTCCAGGAACTGAACATCAAGAGCCCGGCTGCTGTGCACATTTGTGATCTGAAATGAGAAACATACTGGCTAATCTTTACACTCAAAAGACCAACACTTCCATGCAATTACATTTTATATAATTCAAAACTGAATATTAAAAGCAATGAAGACTGTGTTATTAAAATTTCCTCGTAATTTAAAATGCATTTACTTAGCAAGAATTCTTTGAGAGTAGAACTGATTTCAACATCTAGTTTTTAATTCACCTAATCAGTAATAATCAATAAAGTAGTAATCAGTAAAATTCATAAGGACAGTGATGTTTACTATTTTCTAATTCTAGAATGTGGTTTGTTGTAAAATGACTTGATACATTACTAAATATTGCTGACTAGAAGATATAGTCTGTTCTCTAAAATATTAAAATGTGAGGGAAAATACTACTATATCTTAGCAATAGGAAAACAAAGAATGGAGGAAATTCAGAAACAAAGTTGTACTTGCAGTGGACAAATACTGTATATTTTTAAAAACCATCTTCTATAGGTTGGTCAGAAAACTTGGTAATTTTTATAATTTTGCTAACCGAAAAGCTTTAAAACTCAGCAAGTTTTAGAGAGATAAAATAAAGTCTAAATTAATAATCTGAAAGTGAGGAAATGACACATGGAGTCAATTACTTCTACAGTGATTACTTTGCAATTATTTGTCTGTAGAGAACAAATGCATCATTTAACACAGGATCTCATAATCATTTTTTCCTCCCTAACTTTCCACACATTGCTAAGAGAATATTCGAACCTTCTGCCTACCTCAAAGGTAGGCAATATATAATTTGATAGTAATACAAATAACACCAGATATTTATCCAAGTATTTGGGCACACACTAAGAAGGTGTTTTTGCTTAAAATGCAGTCTGAATTTAAACAAAGACACTCAAATTGAGAGAGAGTTTATAAAATGATGCTATGTTTCATAAAGTCATGAATGACAAAGACTGAGCAACTGCTAGGTGGGAGATGACATAACCACCATACAACGTGGATCCTGACTTGAACCCTGGACAAGAAAAGCGACATTAATAGGGCAACTTGGGACATGTCAAAAAGTTCTGAAGGTTAGTTAAAACACTGTACTAATGTTAATTTCCTGGTTTAAAAATGATACAATGATCATGTAAGATGTCAGTTGAAGAGTTCAAGGTAAATGAGACCTCTTTGTACTATTTTTGCAACTCCTCACAAAGTCTAAACTTACTTTTTGAAGTTTATAAAGTATTTGTACATTTACATATTGTATACTGCATAGCACAGAGCTTTAAGATCTGGACAATGCCACATTCTTTCTTGCGAGTCATATTTTTGAAGTTTATGGCTAAGCATATAGCACACAAGCCCTGGTCACATAACCCAAAAGCCCAGTCTCCTGACACATTTGCATTAATGACAGTAATTACTCCAAAACTGCTGCTTTCATTAATATAGACAAGGCTGAGCTTTCTTAAAGGGAAAATCAAAATATTAACTTATCAAAATGTTTCTGTGCATCATTTAAAAAAGGAAGCACAATGGTTCTTATCTTTTTTGGGCTGGTTTGAGAATCTTATGAAATTATGCATACTTCCCTTCCCAAATACATAATACAAGTGCACACATATAGAATTTGGATATAATTACAGAAAGATTCAGGAATCCCACCCCCACACTGAAAGTAGAGGTTCTTGTATCTAGGTTAAGAACCTCTATACTCAAGGAAAAAACTCAGAATACCATAAAGCTGAGATTTTCAATTTTAGTAACTGAAATTTAGTAAACTTCATACAGAAGGGAGGAAATAAGGGCAAGAAGAAAGGAAGATTAAAGAAAAAGTTAGCAACCACAAAAATCTAAAACATACCTTTTAAAAATGTAGAAATAATAAAATGTAACCTTCTTTCAAATTTATAACTGAGCTTAAAATAAGGAGTATGTGAATACAGGGCCTCAGACCTGGACAGGGGGAGGAAGGGACCAAGACTCCCCCAGCAAGCCAGAACTCTCAAGGGCTATACCATCAACAGATGGAAGACTTTGGAGAGCAACGAGGCACTATCTAGTAAAAGCTGAAGCTATGCATTTCCTGTACCCAGAAACTACCTCTAGGTGGACACCCTGGGAGACAGGCATAGGAAGGTTCAGAGCAGTGCTTTTTACAATAAAAAAATTAATAATACTGGCATATTCATTTTGTTATATCACAGCGTGAAAGCAGTTGGACCAGGGCTGTACGCATCAACAGGGGTGAATATCTCACAAACACAGGAAGTGAAAAAGCATGTTTCAGAAGAATCAACACTTTCTGCTATTTACAGAAAAATTTAAAAATTCACTCATTTAGCCACATTCATTTTTTACTATACATATTCTAAAGACACACTTATTTCTATAGTTCTTCTCTCTAGAACCACAGAATTATAATTTATACTAGTTTAAAGGACATATATAGTAAAAGTATATACATACAGACACAAACATATGAAAAATATAAAGAAATGAGTAGGAATGAGAAACACTGAAGCTGGTAGCTCTCTTGGGCAGGAAAAAAAGGAATGCAAATAGGGAGATCAACCATTCTGGCTGTCTTTTCTTTCATAAACTGGCGATGAGTCCATGTGGTTTATTCCTTTTTTTAAAAAAACCCATTTGTATATATTTGAAATGTTTCACAATAAGTTTTTTAAAAGTCAAGTGATGATTTTACCTCCACTCGTAACCACTTTCCTTTGCAATGGAAGAGGCAGATTTTCCCACAGAAGGGTAATGAGACGAAGTACTCAGAGGTCATGTGCTACAAAACAGAAATATGAGATACTTCTATTACTCTTGGCAAAGAGTACATTGCTACAGCATTAGAAACAGACTGCCAAGGAGCTGGGGAGCTGTTTTACCCACATGTAACCAGATTTCCTGTGAGACCTTTCCTTCCAAGAAGTAAGCCTCAGTGGATGCAGCAAACATACAAAGGGTGCAAGAATTTGTCCTGTCACTTGCATGTTTGTTGATGGTCAGTGATTTGCTCTGAATGTGCAAGGCTCACAAATCAGGACTGTTTACATGTTAGCAGACAGGTCAGTATGATTCAGAGGTCAGCACTCTGGCTCCATCAGGTACATACAAAGAAGAGTGCTAAATCTCACAAAGAGTGGACAGTAGATGGATGAAAAGTTAGGAGGCTGAGCCAGCTGTCCATAAGATCTCTTCTTTCCATCTTTTAACATTAAGACTCAAAGATAAGATTTTAATTCCAAAACAAAAGAAATGTTATCAACACAAATACGTATTATCCACGCCAATGAAATGCCAACAAACTGCAGCTATAGGTCTCCATCTGCCTCTTCTGAATGTCTTTTTCTGTTCAGGTGAGTGCTTCTATTTTCTCCAAAGGTAATGCTCCTATGGCTTACCAGAGCCCTGGGAAACGTCAGAGTGCTTTCCACCACCACAGGTTATAAGGACATCATGCAAATGAGTCAACAGGGACAGCCTCTTTGGTGATCTCAGATTTCTCCAAGATACGTTAGCAAATTAAACTTAAGTAATGACCTTAAAATAGAGAGCTTAATACACACACATATATGAACAACATCTGTAACACTGAAGGAGGTGAACCCATAGACAGTAGTAGTAGTCTGAATACAGGTTTAACCTGATTCAGGAAGTATTTTGAAGTTTTTATTTTATATATACACTACTGAAGTAGGTGCTGTAAAAGACAGAAAACTGGCAAGGCACAGTCTCTGTCCCCAAGAAACATAGCTAAAATACAAAGCTGAGGGGCTGGGGTTGTGGCTCAGTGGTAAAGCGCTTGCCTAGCACATGTGAGGCACTGGGTTCGATCCTTGACACTACATAAAGATGAATAAGTAAAAGTATTGTGTCCATCTACAACTAAAAAATATTTTAAAAAATACAAAGCTGAAGAGAGTGCCCCAAGTTGCCCGATGCACCTTGTAGGTTAGAGGGTAAGGGTTCACTTCCAAGGCAAGGGGGTCAGGGCTGAAGTGGCCACAGGGCTTAGCTACTTAGAAATCTCAGTATATTCTGAATTATGAGTATAATGTTCTAATGGATGTCAGGAAACCACTTTTGGAACTTAAAACCTCTACTGATCCTGATTCATTACTCATTAGAAAAACACACTAGAAGAAAAGGGTGAGGAACTTATTAGTACAATTTAAATTGTAGAACCACATTTACATAGAGAGCTCAGGGAGTGGTGCCTGAGAAGGAAGATGAAGGTGGAGTTTTATTCTCTTAAATCCCAGGGTTTCTCCTTGGCCTACAGCGGCAGGGCCAGCTGGCTCTAACACACAGTCATGGGCAGCTGCACTGATGGGTCATCAACTGCATGTTATAAATAACAAAGTCTTACTATATACTAGACACTGTGCTAACCAGTGAAGCAACTATCCATAGGCCAATTCCATAGGAACACACTATCATCATCTCCATTCTTCTCTTAAAAGCTCTGAAGTCTGGGGCTCCTACTTAGAAATTGTACCTCAAACTATTAAAATTATTCCTATTTCTACAGTTTAGTGAGCCACTCTTGTGTGTGATTTTAGGACTAACTGTGTGTGAGGGGGAAAATGTTCTCCCATACCTTGCAGTGGAAGTAGTCCTCTATCTTATGCAGAAGGTCATTGAGCTTATTCAGACCCTTACAAGGTACCTGGCAGTAGAGTGTTCCATCAGAGCAAATGTTAGTCACTTTGACATTAGTGTACATGGCATCAACCTGGAACGGACAGAGGGTACACCAAGAATGCTTCAGAACAGAATGTTCTTATCTCCATATTTACCTAAATATCCCATTTAAAAGTCTGCATTTTAAAATCATCTAAGTTGGGCTGGGATTGTAGCTCAGTGGTAAAGCGCTTGCCTTGCATGCATGAGGCACTGGGTTCAATCCTCAGTACCACATAAAAATAAATAAATAAAGATATTGTGTCTATCTACAACTAAAAACAATATTTAAAAAAAAATAAATAAAATCATCTAAGTTAAATGATAGTATCAAATAAAATTCTTAAATGTAAAAAACTACACTTAATTATACTGGATCCTTTTCTTTCCAAAAGGAATACCTAATATCGCTTGTGTCAGGCATAAACAAGACATTTTGCATAGATTATTATCACATTCCATTATCTGAAAGGCTTAGAAGCTAGTTAATTTTGGTTAATTTTTCCCATTTTTTAGAATAAGAATTATCCCATAAACCATGTTTTTGCAACATTTACAGAAATAAAATAAAAACTCTGATAAAACCAATCCCATGACCAGCCTGCTTTCTAACCAATGATCACAGATCACATGAATTTCAACAATTTAAAAAACTATAATTGAGGTAAAGATTTAAGTTTAGCCGGGTGCGGTGGCGCAAGCCTGTAATCCCAGCACTTTGGGAGGCTGAGACAGGAGAATCCCGAGTTCAAAGCCAGCCTCAGCAACAGCGAGGTGCTAACCAACTCAGTGAAACCCTGTCTCTACATAAAACACAAAATTGGGCTGGGGATGTGGCTCAGTGGTTGAGTGCCCCTGAGTTCAATCTCCAGTACCAAAAAAAAAAAAAAAAAGATTTAAGTTTAGCCATTTTTAGTCAAATTGTAATAAGAAGACAATTCTCAGTTCTACTTATTTAAACCATTCCTCCAATGTTTTTATAGTCTTTAAAACAATCATTTTAAAGATCTTCTATTTTTCTTTGGGGTAAATGTTTTGTGATTTATTTAAAAGTTCCCTTCTTTGGGGGCACTGATGTTCTATGCATTTAAAAATGATAAAGCCAAAAATAAATATCTTCATGGATTGAATTTTCCCTTTTTATATTATTTCCTTTTAGCGTTTATGCAGTGTAATTTCATATGAAATTAATATATACTCACTGTAGAAACTGGAAAATAAAAATCACATCCTAAAAAATAATTACTATTGACATTTTTCCTCTTCCAGTTCCTGCCTCCTTTTTTTTCAATATTTATGTTATGTCTATATCAATCAATAGCCTAAAATCTGTAACGTTCTTTTCTGATGATTTTCTCTCACGTGTATGTGTGACAGAGGACAAGGGTGGTCAGGGAGGTACCTGCAGGTGAACCTCTAGGGACCTGTCACATATGGCCTTCAGGCAGGTGGCATTGATGTTGATATCATCTTCTCCTGAGGTATCATACAGAACAACGAGGGGAATATCTGCCTTGTCAAGTATCTCCACTGCGAAGATCTTTCCACAGGTTAAAGATTCAACCACCTTCACTAGATCAGAATCGTCGTTTAGAACCTCCAGCCCTGAAAAATAGTGAATGCTTTAACAGAATCATCTAAGATGGAGAACCTGATTGTGCCTGCTTTGATCATCTATTGCAATTATGAATTGCAGAATTGTTAAATTTTATATGGATGCTTTGTTACACAATCTTCTTTACCTTATTCATCTGTAGGTACTGAAAAGTATAATGTGAATGCCCTTTGATACTCTAAGGCTGACAATCTTAAAACAAAATGAAAAACTGATGATCAGAATTTCTACTTTAGGAGAAACAGCCTTCACTTTATATACACACACACATTTAAAACAAAGAGACACAGCCAGGCGTGGTGGTGCACACCTGTAATCCCAGTAGCTCAGGAGACTGAGACAGGAGGATCACAAGTTCAAAGCCAGCCTCAGCAAAAGCGAAGCACAAAGCAACTCAGTGAGACCTTGTTTATAAATAAAATACAAAACAGGGCTGGGGATATGGCTCAGTGGTTGAGTGTCCCTGAGTTTAATACCCGGTACCCTCCAAAAAACAACAAAACACAGAGGCTAGAGCACATCAGAAGCTATCAATGTATGTCCATGTACCTGTATAATGTCCTTCCTAAAATTTTACCCTTGATTTTTTCCATTTTCTAGTTAAATAAATAACGATTGCTTTTTTCTTATAAAATGAACACATATTTACTGGAAACTGAGACAACCATTTTTCTCTTTCCTCATTCCTTCTTTCCTTCCTGTACAATATTATAATCCTGAGGATACGGACAGTCTTCTGATTTATACAAGGAAGATTAAGCGTTTAACATAACATAGCTATTAGGTGCATTCTGTTGTAGTCCAGTTGCTCTTCCAGTTTTCTGAGAACTGTAATTCAATATATCATACATATGACTCTAAATCTATTAAATTAGCTCACCACTTCCCCTAATTATACTATAATATCTATTTCTGTATTTTTCCCTTTAAATCCACCAGCTAAAATTCACGGGCTCCTCCTGTGCTTCATTGTCCTGTTCTCTAGACATACTGTAGCATTTCTCAAACCTTTCACTTCAGCACCCTAAATCTTGTCCTACATTCTTAATATGCTCCTTTCAAAACCAGCTGCACCAGTTTCCAACAGGTCCTGAAGATACTTTAGCTGATCTCACAGACTCAGACTCTGCTCCTGTGATACAAGGACTCACCCTTGCTGGGAGGGGCACTTCTTTAGAGGGCTAATTTTTGCGTGAGAATTATGATTACTTTCTCAACTAAGTGCAAGCCTTCCTGGCACAATGCCTATTTCCATTAACCTGACCAATGTGCCCTCCAGACCTTAAGTGTACCCAACGATGTCACTCACACACATGCCTCTATGCTTCCATAAAGAAGAAGAAGAAACATGATTTATTAACTATGCAAGAATCTGCAAAAAAGCTACAGTTAAACTCGGCTTGGGCTTGGCGGGGAGGGTGTATGCTTGTGGTCTTGTCTCCACAGTCCATCTCCATGGGAAGGGGCTGAGGGTCATCTCAAGACACATGGTGCAATGGGACCGAAAGTGACCAAATTCCATGGTACAGGGCCTCTATTAGTTATTACTAGGGTGATTAGGACAAAAAACCCCTTTCAGATGGCCATCAGATATTCTTATAATAAAACATAGTATAATACATTATATATAATAATAAAATACAATGCAATGAATTTTATATGTAACAAAATAAAAACATAACATTTTCATAACAATCACATCTTATACAGAACACAGTAGAATAAATTCATTTACACCTTTCAAGAAAGGTTTATACTTTATAACACTTTGAGATACAGAGATGATTTCAGAATTTAACAAAAGAGCAGTGGTCTCTTCCTCTTCTGGTCTCACCGCTTTGAGTGTAGCAGCTTACGGTGCAGACTTGGCCAAGTCCAAGAACCACGTACCATGCACAACCAATCCTGAAAATGGCACAGAAATGGCATCTAGAAATCCTGATCACAAAGATGTGAATCTGTTAAGGAGGTAGACCATAAGTTCCTGAGAAATGTGCTCTGCCAAGAAGCACAAGAAGGGCCTGAAAAAAATGCAAGCAAACAATGCCAAGGCCATGTGCACGTGTCGAGGCTATCAAGGCCCTGGTAAAGCCCAAGGAGGTTAAGCCCAAGATGCCAAAAGGTGCCAGCTGCAAGCTTGATCGCCTTGCCTTGCTTGCCCATCCCAATCACGGGAAGTGTGCTCGTGCCCACATGGCCAGGGACTGCAGGCTCAGCCGGCCAAAGGCCAAAGCCCAAGCCAAGACTCAGGATGCAACTCCAGTATCAGTTCCAGCTCCCAGGGGTGCCCAGGTCTCTGGGCAGGCTCCATAGTAAAAGCCTCTGTGATGTGAGGACAGAAGGCCTGGTGTGACCCCTCAGCTCCTGTCTACAGGAACTGGTGTCCTCCTGTGCTATTTGTACAAATTAATCCAGTGAAAGGGAAAAGAAAAAAAAAAAAAAAAGAGCAGTGGTGATAAGCTACCAAATGGCAAGCCTTTGGAAAGCACCTTACCTGCTAGCTTACACTTTGTAGCCTGGAATGCAAGTGAACAGAACTTCGGGTTCAATTTGTATGCTTTGCTCTTTTCAACATTTTCACTAAAACCATAGTCGACGTAGCATACCTAGTGATAAACAACAACAACCATGACGTTTAGGTTCAAAGTTCTTTATCCTCACTTTTTAAAAAAAGTGTGATACATTTAACTGGCTCCATTTTATTCCACAATCAGTGGGAAGTGGTTCTGCAGCTATTTGCACACAGCAGGTTGGTGCTCCCTGAAGAGAAGACTGGAGTGGGCCCGGGACACTGGGCTGCTACAGTTTGAATCTTAAATGACCCCCCCTTCCCACCCAGCACATGTGTTGATGGCTTGGTCTCCAGTGTAGCATTGTTCAGAGGCTGGGCCTTTGGGAGTGACTGGATCATGAGTACTCTGACCTGATGAATGGATTAATCCACTTATGGATTCATAGCTTGATGAGCTACTGTGAGGTGGTGGAAAGTTTAGGAGTTGGAGTCTACTTGGAGGAAGTAGATCATGGGGGGGTGCCCTTGAAGGGTATATACTGTCCCTAGCCCCTTCCTCTCTCTTTCTCTGCGTCCCTGCTGCCATAACATGAACAGCTTTGCCCACCCACTTCCTGCCATGATTTCTGCCTTACCACAGGTCTACTGTGAAGGGGCCAAGTGACTATGGACTGAAACTTTTGGAACCATGAGCCAAATAGATCCTTCCTCCAAGTCGATTATCTCATATATTTTAACATAGCAACAGTAAGCTAACTGACACACACGGCTCCTGGCTCTAGGCCCCAGTCTGTTATATAGCTCCTTCCTCAATGGGAAGAACAAGGACAACTCCAGGCCTTGTTGACACTGGTGTCTTAGCAGCACACCTATTTGGTTCTGCCAACTCTGATGCCCTCCCTTCCCCACTTTCGTTAATGTCCCAATGCCAGCTTCATCTTAGTCTTCCTCAAGTCACCCACTTCCTCCTGTTCCTTGGGTAGCAGTAGTTGTTCCCAAAGAGGGCAGCACGTCAGAGTCTAGACTCCCCAAAGCAGTATTTCTGACAGCCTGCTCTCAGCCACTGTGCTGAGGGGCTGAGATACTCCTGTCAGTGACAGCAATATCATCATGGCCAGACAACACAAAATTCTACACTGAAAACATATCTATGCATGTTTGGTTCAGGGAAGTGAAGCTGGGTTAAACCTTCATCCAGCTCAGCAAAAGGCCTTAAACCTGCTGGTCAGAGTTCCGGGTTTCCAGAGTTCCTCCTCACCATTAGCACAGATATGTAAGAGCCTAAATGCTACTTTTGGTGTATATACAGAACTTTCTGTTGACAAGGATCATTTAAAAAAATCTAGAAATATTTTTTTTAAATATTTATTTTTTAGTTGTAGGTGGACACAATATCTTTATTTTTTTATTTTTATGTGGTGCTGAGGATCGAACCCAGTGCCTCCCGCATGCTAGGTGAGCACGCTACCACTGCGCCATAATCCCAGCCCCAAAAAATCTAGAAATATTAAACTGTGGTTTAGAATAACTAAGAATCTGAAAGTGTTGAAAACCTAGTATGCTTCTCTAATTAAAGCAGATGATTTTTTTTTTAAAGCAAAACGAAAGGACAAAAACCAGGACAGAGGTTTGGCAGGAAAACAAAAGCAGGCTTAGCTTCTTGGCACCAAGATCATGGCACAAATCAAAACTTCTCTCCAGCAATGAGTCTAAGGAAAAAGAGAGGAGGTGGAGAGACTACTAACTCTTTCCTGGTGGTAAGTGGGGCTGTGGCTGGTCTGTCCCCCTGTGGGAATGCTTCTTAGAGTCCGCACTTAATTCAAGGCTGCTAGGGGGCTCAGAGGCTGGCAGGATCACCACAGCAGGTGGCGGGCCATTTAAGTGCACAAGTTCATATCTCCCCTTCTAAATTAGCACCTGTTCTCCCTTCTCATAGACCTAAGAAGCCAGGCAGCTTTCACTTCCTTTAATAGCTATAGCTACCCACAACTTGGATTCTGCTCTTCCCAGACTTGAAATGAAGATAATGTGGTCTGACTACAGGACATACTTTTGAGATTGTGACTCCTGGGAAATTTAGCAAAAGACTAAGGAATACCTTCTCTAAACTCTTCTGTTTTTGTAATGTCTGTGGCTTTTCTTTCTTGTATTTAAAAAAATTTTTTGTAGTTGTAGATGGACAGCATGCTTTTATTTTGTTTATTTTTATGTGGTGCTAAGGATTGAACCCAGCGCTTCACACATGTTAGGCAAATGCTCTGCCACTGAGCTATAGCCCCAGTCCTCTTTCTTGTATTTTTAATCATGATAACATGTATTTGTATGGCAGCACAGTTTATAAAGCACTTGTCCCTGGGTGGCCTGGTGTGATTCTCACAACACTCGGCCCTGTTTCCTCCGCTCTGCAGTTCCTAATGCCCTCAGAGGAACACCAGCAGGTTCACATAGTCCAAGCATCTGGCTTTGTCTCTTTGTGGTTCTCTGGCACCATCAAGTGGCCACAAGTCTTACAGCACCACTCGAGGGTCCTGTTCCTCTTATCCGCCAAGGACCTCGCACCTGGTCAGCAAGTAGGGGATCAGTAACTGCTGCCAAACCAAGTGCAGCTCCAGAGAAACAAAGTTCATGTGAAGTAGCTAGGGCTTCTCCAGATAATGGGGGACATCTGTCAGCTCCACAAAGAGGTGAGGAATGAGACAAGACAGGCTTGCTACAACCACTGCTATCTCAGAGCATGCTCCTGTCCAAGACACTGAGCTTCCTTTTCCTATTTCAAACAATCTGCTCTCAGTAGCAATACAGACTGCAGAGTGGGTATATCCTAGTGAAATATCTGCATTATTATTGTAAACACTGTTGCACTTTTAACGTGCCACCAGAATTTATGCATGGTTCTTTCTTTCTTAATAAATCTCTATCCCTTACCATGGCTTAGCTTCCACTGAACTTCCTAAGGACAAAGGGAAAGAAATGTCCAGAGGTATAAACTTATCTAGTGAAGTTTGGGGATAGTTACTCCCTATCAACTAGAGACCCAGAAGAATAGAGGGATCTGACGTGGGCACACAAATACAGGCAGGCAAGGGCTCACACTACAAACATAAGCCCTTTGCTTTCCTCTGGTCCAGTGACCAACATGGTCTTTAGCTTTTTCCAGATTTTTCAAAACTTATCCAAGTATAATTTACACTGAATAAAAGGTACAGGAAGTATGTAGTCTAATGGGTTTTGACCAATGAACATTCCATAGAATCAAGATACAGACACTTTTCACTGCCCTCACAGCTCTCTCTTCCCCTTGGCAACCAGCCCCTTTCCACCTTTGGTCCCAAGCAACTACTGTTCAGATTTTATCACTGTGGATGAAGCTGACCTGTTCTTAGATGTCACTTACATGGACTTACATGAGATTTATCCATAATATTATTTATATATTAGTACTTCATTCCTTTGATTGTTGAATAGTATCCCATTGTATAAATTAACTATAACTTGTTTATTCATCTGTTGGTGAACATCCAGCTTAATAATAAAGCTGCTGCAAACATGTAAAACAAGTCTTTTGTGGACACGTTTTCATCTCTCTTCTACCAAATGCTCAGGGGTCATATGATAAGTCTTTAATTGCCAATCCGTGTTATAGTTTCAGATTTTTAAAGTCAATCAAATTTCTTAAAAAGTTGTCTCTCCGGGGCTGAGGTTGTGGCTCAGTGGCAGAGCGCTTGCTTCGCATGTGTGAGGCACTGGGTTCAATCCTCAGCACCACATAAAAATAAGTAAACAAAATAAAGACGCTGTCCATGTATAACTAAAAAATATTTTTTAAAAGTTGTGTCTCTAAATATTTGGTTACAGAATTTTCTAAATTTCTTTATGAATGGAAAAGTTGGACGGGGCCAGGGCCTCTCTTACCTGTGGAACAAACCGGGGTGAAGCAGCAAGCTTCCCTCTCTGCCCTCCCGACGTGTGCGGGCAGGCGTTTCAGCTGAGAGTAACTGATGGACCAAAACCTGGGTCTGGGGTAGGCTATTTGCACTCAATAGTACACAGGGATTATGGCCTGAGACTGACAATGGCAAATGGAATTTGGTTTTATCTTGTGGAATAGTGGCTGCTGAAACACAAGTGGGCTTTCCTGTTTGCAAATGCAGAGAGAACCCCAAGATCTCTAGACACATTTCCCCTTGCAGCCTGAGAGTTTTCCACCCAAGCAGAAGGAACTGTGAAACTGGGAGGCAGGGGCAACCTGCTCTCAGGCAGCATGGCAATGCACGGGGGTCTTGAAATGCATTTTCACTTAGAGCAAAGGAGACATCTTAGCAATCAAGAAAAGAAAAGGTTCTCTTCTCCTTCTCCCCCAAATTCTCCAGAAAGTAGAGGCCCCTCTGCCTAGCAAATCCAGGATACAGGACCTATTCAAAGGATAATTTCCAAATAAATAAAGTTTCTACCAAGAAAGGAAGACATGACACAGTAAAAACAGTAGACAGACGCAGATAACCACACAGTAGAGTTCCCACATTGCTCCTCTGCACACTGTGTGGGGAGCAGCAAGGCCAGGGAACCACAGCCCTCAGGGAAACTGGAAACTCTCTTGCCTGTGGGCAAGAGAGTTCTGCTTCTCTGACACTGCACTGGAAGTAAGAGAAGGGAAGAGGCAGAGGTGGCTACCAAGACGTGGCCAGGCCTACAAGTCCAGGAGCCTGCTGATGGAGGAGGGCAGTGAAAGAACCCTTTGACCTTTCCAAGAGGACTGAGAGGATGACCCTAGGAGTAGTTCCTGAGAATGACAAGAGCCCTGGCTAAGAAGAGAAGAGGAAGCCGGACGTGGTGGCGCACACCTGTAATCCCAGCACTTTGGGAGGCTGAGACTGGAGAATTGTAAGTTCAAAGCCAGCCTCAGCAACAGCGAGGCGCTAAGCAACTCAGTGCGACCCTGTCTCTACATAAAACACAAAATAGGGCTGGGGATGTGGTTCAGTGGTCAAGTGTCCAAGTTCAATCTCCAGTACCAAAAAAAAAAGAGGGAGAGGAAGAGTGGAAGCTCTACGATCATTTGAAGCACAGGCCTTGAAGAGCTGCCCACAGAGCTGGTCAGTATGGGGAGTGGGCTGTACATGACTTTCCCTGATCAGACTGTGGGTTCTGGATACTCCTTTGCATGTGCTTTATTTGTTCTGTTACCCAGCTCTTGAGATACATATGACTACCACTGATTAGTCAGGGTAATCTTTAAAAAAGCTGACAAGGATAATTTTTTCCTGATATTCCCTTTTCAACTTCCAGTGAAAACTACGTAGGATTAGATTAGAAAGGACATAAGATGAGAAGTAACATTTATATTTGAAAAAGAATAAAGTGTGTGTCTCTGTGATGCTATGACACAGCAGAGCGCTTGCCTTTAGCCTGCTCTCCTCTACTGAGATGATCTGTGCACGTAGCCAGGCATCTTCTTCGGCATTGACCGCCAGCAGCTGCCCGACATGCACGGCCTGGACTGGTGCGACGTTGGGGTTCTTACTGTAATACTCCTTCATCTCATCTTCCATTAACTCCTGAGCAGCAGAGTAGTCTTTGCCCACATACCTGTATTAGTAAAAGGAAGAGAACGTGAATGAAGCGACTCAGTGGGAGGAGAACTGCAGGAATTCCTTTAGTGTTGCTCTGCTTCTTCTACTTCCATCGTTGGTTCCCGTCTCAGGTTTGCTTACACCAATGGTGGGAGGAAGGCAGGAAAAATTAATCCCTTGATAAAGTAAGATTAGAGTATTATGGAGATCATGCAAAACAAGACTGAGATCCAACCCACCACGCAATGGGGCAAATGCTCCACACCCATCCAGAGAACCAGAGGGTGTAACAGTTAGCTGAGAAGAGGCCTCAGGGAGGATGAGGCTGAGGAAAGACTTGAGAGAGGGAAGAGAGGAAGAGATGTAGAAAAGAGAGACACTAAGGGAGGCCAAGTAAGCAAGGGTCACCCTCAGAGCTTCACTAAGGCTGCTGGGGATCTGCGCCCATTACTGGGAAGAGAATCTAGCAGAAAGTTTTACCCCCTCTAAGGCTGGCTCTGAACCAACCTCAAGCTCTGCAAAGCAATGAAACTTTATTAGAGAGAAAAAGTCAGGGCAGGACTAGCACATGCTAGCCCCTGGGCTCCAACACACAGCCTTGAACATACTAACACAACAAACACAACAATGTGACTCTCTCTCCCCGCCCCCCCGCCATTCCATTAAGTGAACCAATTACAACAAAATCTGAGTTCTGACACTCTGAGTTTTTTTTTTTTTTTTTGGTACTAGGGATTGAACTCAGGGGCACTCAACCACTGAGCCACATCCCCAGCCCTATTTTGTGTTTTATGTAGAGACAGAGTCTCACTGAGTTGCTTAGCCCCTCACCATTGCTGAGGCTGGCTTTGAACTCGCGATTCTCCTGTCTCAGCCCTAAGTGCTGGGATTACAGACTTGTGCCACCGCGCCCAGCTGAGTTCTGGCACTCTTAAAAGAGGTGCCGGGTTCCAGCAGAAAGCCTTTTAGGGTATACTTTCTGAGAAGTATTATTTTCAGACATGCTCCAGCCCTTTCTACAGTTTTCCACCATTGACAACTGCAGTCATCCTCTCCCAGTTTATGTTATCAAAACATACTAGCTTCTTTTCTGCCACAAACAGACTATTGTTTTCTTGCTTTCATTAAAGGCCTTGTTCCAGGATGTAAAACCTAGAAAATCAAATTTGGGTCATGAAATAGGAGCTGTCCCAGACATTAAGATGAAGCCTTTAACTAGTAAAGTAGGCTGAGGTACACCACAACATAGTTCTTTGTATTGTTCCTAGTTTTTACTCAGGGCCCCAAGTAAGCCTATGAATATATTCCTTTAGGAGTGTTTCCGCATGTTCTTTGTAAATTTTTAATTATCGACAGGGCAGAAGATGACACAGTCAACTATTTGTTACTAGAAAGAAAAAAAAAAGGCTGTAAAAAAGCCCTACACAAACTGGAAAGAAGGCCTCTTCTGAGGCAATGGCTATTTTAGAATGAAATATTACATGCATATTATTCACTCCAGAAACAGCTGCAGACTCTCTGCCATACTCTATCATTTAAATTTATTGAGCTTTGCAAATGTTAAGGCACTGCCTGGAATGCAGCTGCACTCTGAGCTCTGGGAGGTCTGCAATTCTCCCTAAGCATCCATTTCCTAGAGTCTCAAGGGCCTCCCTGTAGTGCTGCTCCAGCCCTAGGAGCTCAACTGGCAGAGCTTGGGCTGCTGTCCTGAGGTTGTGGTCTGCCTGGCACAGGCTCCTGCAAGGAAGAGAGAAATGCAGGTGGCTTCTGCTCTCTGTGGCAGCCAGGAGAGAAGGACTGTTACATGGCTGGGGTGAGGATAGGGATGCTGTTATAGGTGGAATGAGAGTGAATAGTGACAAGTATGGGGTCATACATTGTTCCCAATTACCTGAGCAAGGAGGCATATAGACAAGTTTTACAAGTTTATGAGTTTTACAAAGTTAATTTCTGAGACTGGCGACCAAGATTCCCATATTTGACCTTAGGATTCTGCTAAAGCACCCCTTGAGGCCCTTTATGAGCCAGGAACCCATCTTCCAGGGCCTACTTACTGACTGCCTAGGTGAAGAAGGGGGGACACAACAGAGTACAGTCTGGTGGGGGTCTGCCAACTCTTAAGGTAGGGGACAAATGACATAGGTCAACCTAATAGTAGATATGACCCATCATGCTTGCTGGTTGCCAGTTGCCCTCTGAACACATAGAACGCAGACTCCAGGATTTGAATTTATACTGGATAAAGGAGTTTAAGTAATCAGAAGACCCTGGAATTAACCATCCTGGAATAGTTTGGAACCCTCAATTAATGTCCTAGAACTGATCCAGATTCCTGCCAACCTTTCCTGGTAACATCAGAAATCACAACTGACTCTGACAATGGCACCAATGATGACTGGTAACAGACACCACAGAATCCTGTTATGAGGTAGATTTAAGTTTTCTCTACAACATCATGTAGTAAAAGTCAGTGATCTGCCCCTTGACATCTGTACTTTACGTACATCAGCAGACCATAATGGCACTTCCTAACCTACTGCAGAAATTAACTTTGCAAAACTTGTAAAACTTTGTAAAACTTGTGTATATGCCTCCTTGCTCAGGTAATTGGGGACAATGTATGACCTCATACTTGTCACTGTTCACTCTCACCTATAACAGCATCCCCTACCCTCACCCCAATGAGCTACGTTTATCTTTAGGGCATACCACTCCCAGAATAAACACTTCATATGTTCAATACCCCTGCATAAAACAAGCCCTCTCTAAAGTTTCTTCTAGTTTGAGCATCCCAAGAAACTGGGTTCACACCATTATCTACTCAGACTCAGATTATTCATAAAAAGCAAGAGCTTTTATATTTTTCAACTCTTGTTTTATTGAAGGAGTTTATGTTATTGGTGGTCTTTCTTTGGGTCTTTCCAGCTTGGCCCTGAGTCTCTGGCAGCTCAAACCACAGGGCCATTTGGGCTCAAGGAACCTGGATTCTGTTCTGCTTCAGCCTTTTCCTCACCTGCTAGCCACAGCCATACGCTGGGCTGGTGCTCCAGAGTATCACCACCCAGGCTCCCATTCTTTTTCCTGAGTAGGAAACTGCAAATGGTAATCTCTCTAGACTGTCCGTTTATTGTGTAGTTTCTCCAAAATCCAAGGTAAGTGCCTGGGGTTGAGCTTTTTTTTTTTCATTCCAGTTATCATCAGCCACTTAGGTGAGGACTCCTCCTCCCCAGCAATGACACTGAAAGGCTCCTGTCACCAGAGAACCTCTGGGTCCAACGGCTAATGTGAGGAAGACACTGTTTAGGTATTTTGACTTTCAGGAAATGCTACACGCCATAGGCCCTGATGAAAGGATACTACCTAGTCTGGGCCGGGAGTGGGGTGGATTGCTTTTTCAATGGACTAGATACCACTTTTTATATGTATTGTTACAATGATGCTTTTGATATTTTTTTCAAGTTCATTTTATCATCCTGATTTTTTTAAAATATTTTTTTAGTTGTTGATGGACACAATGTCTTTATTTTATTGCTTTGTATGTGGTGCTGAGGATCGAACCCAGGGCCTCATGCATGCGAGTAAAGCGCTTCACCGCTGAGCCACAATCTCAGCCCCCATCCTGATTTTTAAAACGGTAATCATTTCTCATAATAGTTGTATATTTTGAAATTTAACAAATATGTTGTTATACTTTGCTATAACTCTAGAGAACTAAGAATATGTTATCCTTCCTTTGATCCCCAGCATCTACAAGAACACTCAACATAAGCATCCTAAAGAATTAGAGAATGCAACTTGCCTGATGACCACTTCATTTGTGTTGCTCAGTTCAACCACCAACACAGATGGGGATGCCTCAGTTGGAATCACCAAAGGAGGGACTGTTATGTCCTCCATGAAGATTTCGGAACTTTCAGCAATGTTTTTTTCCAATTGCAAATATTCTTGTTCAATCATAGTCTTGATATCATAATCGCCTTGTGCTTGCCCTTCATCCTTTAGGATTTGGTTGGTGGGTGATGGAAGTTTAGCATAAAGAATGGCCTTCTGGGGATTTCCAGAAATGTAGTCTATGGTACACAC
This sequence comes from Xerus rutilus, assembly GCA_028644305.1. Classification (NCBI taxonomy): domain Eukaryota; kingdom Metazoa; phylum Chordata; class Mammalia; order Rodentia; family Sciuridae; genus Xerus; species Xerus rutilus. The sequence goes on along the minus strand of CM053399.1, from coordinate 153,634,583 downwards.
ATCAGAAAGCAAGGCAAGATTTTTTAAGGCATCCTCGGGAAATTTTACTTTGTACACATCCTCAAATGCTTTGGGGAGTGCACTAGCCCAAAGGCCACTGGTGTACTTCACCAGCAGCTCCGCCACTTTCTCTTTGATGTCCATTGGCATGACTGCTCCACTTCCTTTCAATGATGGTGTTTGTTTGGGAGCAGGTAGTGGGGATGGAAGTACTTTTTCAGTGTCCTGTTCACTTCTCAAAAGCTGCTTTCTCTTAGCTGGATAAAGAAGCAAATCTTGACCACCACTGCAAGGTTTTTCCACCTGTTAAAGAAAGCAAAGGACTGACATTTCCATGACTATAAACTACTTAAAAACAGATCAATGCATTTTATATTTGATAGCAATACTTTTTTCAAACTGATCACACATAAAAGCACACATTTTATTCTTCTCAATTACTAAGATTTTAATGCATTTCTTTCACCTGAAAATAACATGAGCCACTTCATAAACAACAATATAAAATAAACTAGTATTAATTTCCCTTATGAGGTATCCAGTCTCCAATTGCCCTAAGAAATTATGAGTGCTTCTGCGCTGTTGTAAGTGTGCTGCTCATTTGGCTCTTTCTGCCAAATCCAAAGCAAAAGCTTATAAAGTGGACTGAATCCAAGGTGAAATGAAGCTATGAACAGGTATCATCACTGTCAGGAAAAAACCATTGGGAAGAACATTAGGAAATATTTAGACAAAATAGAAGTGCTCTCTCTTCTTTTTGTAATATCCCAAGAAAACCCTCAACTTTCTATTATTTAGAAAAAGATGCCCCAAAGACAAGGTACAATTTTTACAATCACCATAGCATAGCACAAAGTTAGCTGAAAGTCACTACAATGAACAAGTGTTAAAAATACCTAGCATTTGTATGTCATCCAATTTCTAATTTCATGTGCATACCATGCATGTGGGGTACAGCTTGATGCATCTTTTTCTATATAAGAAAGAAAAGAGAAACTGATGTGTGACTACATCGTTTTAAATTCTAGGCCCTTCTACTGCTAGTCCAGGAGCTGCCAAACATCCTGGTGCAGCTCCTGGCTCATGAGGTAGGAATGATTTTTGTATTTTTAAAAGGTTGAGGGGCTGAGATTGTGGCTCAGTGGTAGGGCACCTGCCTCGCATGCATGAGGCACTGGGTTCAATCCTCAGCACCACATATAAATAAATAAATAAATAAAGGTCCGTCAACAACTAATTTTTTTTAAAAAAAGGTTGAAAAAATCAAAGGAAGAATTGTTTCATGGTGTGAAAATTATATGAAATTCAGTGTACATAAAATCTTGCTGAAGCACTGTCATGCCCATTCGTCTGTGTATTATCTGTAGCTGCTTTTTCACTACAGCTGTACAACAGTTGTGATAGACTGTAATACATGTGATAGCTGCACAGCTCTATGACATTTTAGAGCCTACAAAGCCTAAGATAGTTACTACATGGCCTTCTATAAAAATAGTTTCTTAAACCTTGTACAAGGCCATTAGACTGAAGCTAATATTTGCTACCTTCTGAAATGTTCCTATTTTATCAGGTCCTATTCAGCTTCTCCTTAGCTGCAATTTAAGCCCTGAAGATACACCAGGGTAATAATACAAACTTATGGGAAATCCCGCCCTCCCCAAAAAAAGAGTATTTACGGATGCTGAGTAGGCAGCTTTTAGTAAAGAACACTGACTCTATTTACTTCCCTCTCCTTACAGCTTCCAAAGAACATAGATGTGCTTGTGCATAGAAAGAAGGTACTCCTTGTCACCAGAGAAGTGCTTTAATAGGTCAAAAGCACAACTTGATATTAAAAGATTCTCTTTATTCAGTCTGACTATACATTCTAGATGATACATAAGAAGCAAATGATATTAACACAAGTATAAAACATTAGGTTTCTCCTCTTCATTTTTCTGCCAATGTGTGTTAATTTTTGAGGACTGAGTAAAAAAGTTCTTGCCTGAAAAACCTGAAGCAAAAATGACAGAAGGGATCTGTGTCCCTTCTACCAGCTGTGAGAGGTTCCTGCCACCATTTGTGGACTCCTGTTAGCACATGCTCTGGATGGCACGTCACTTAACCATCATAATTTATGTCCCTAAAGTCTAGCCATAGGAGCACAGATATTTGGAGCATTTCTCATCCTTATTTACATGATTAGCCCATTTCTTGAAATAAGGAATCTGTAAATGACAACTTGCACTATGCTTTAAGACATCTGATAAGGTACAAGAATTTTGACTGACTGGGTATCCAAAGGAGGTTTGAAAACATACTTTTGGGGCACATGAAAAATAAAACAGAATTCTGTGTGAATGATTCATTTGTAGAGAATCCCAATGAGTGTAATTTGGGATCCATACATGGCAGTACTCTGTATCCAAAGCCAGATGAACCTGCAGGGCCCATCTTAAAACTCTACTTCAGTTCTCATCTCCCAACCTCCTCTCAAGGTTTTCTCTGGAGTGGATAGTAGGGGCTAATTCCAATTTGGGGGACAGCCCATCTTATTCATCTAAAGTAACTTTCATAAGCCTCATGCCAATGGTCCATATGGCTTCTTCTAACCCATAAGAGGATTAGAAAATTCTTTTGCTTTATGATTCTTTTCTTTCCAAGGAGTCAACTAAGAATATGGAATGCCTTAATGTTTAGTCTCCCTACTTCCAGTCCCAAAGCTTCAATTTCCATCTGTGCCTCAGATATCATCAGGCCCAATGACCTCACAAAGTGCTTAACTTTAGCAAATCTCTCAATATGATTTCTGAACATGACCAGCACAATGAGATCTTCCAAGTAGGAATTATTGTCTTTTTTTTTTTTTTGGTTGTACAGGGAATTAAACCCAGGGCTCCTCTACCCCTCAGCTATATCCTCAGCCCTTTTTTTATTTTGGGACAGGGTCTCAGTAAGTTGCTCAGGCTGGTTTCAAATTTGACCTCCTATCAGCCTCCAGAGTGGCAGGGATTAGAGGCATGTGCCACCATCCCCAGCTTGGAATCACTCTCTTCAACAGAACATTATGTCCACTTAATGTGTTGGTCCAGGGCAGGAGCAGAATTCTGTTTTTCTGGCCTTTATTCCAGGATAATGCTTAAAAGTCAACTGGAAGTGGTAATAAGCTTCCAGGTCTGTTTGCAACACTTAAGCCAAACTTTGCCAATCAGCCTACAAATTTTTGACCAGTAAGCCCAAATTCATCCACAGTCCAAACAGTAGCCAGATAATCATCTAAACTGTAAGACAGATTTCTTTCCTCAGTTTTATTTTTATTATTTAAGATAATCACTCCCACCAATGACTAGTTCTTTGAATTATAGATACTTTCCAATTTTTAATGGCTTCTTTATCTCAAAAGGGGCTGGTTATGTGCATAAATTCCATTTGTTCTCCAGGGCTTTGGCCTCTTTGAATTCAAACAAGCCTTTACTAAATGAGCAGTAAATGTATACCTGACATTAAGGAACCTGATACTAAATTGAGTTGATATCTTCAACACTTTAGGCAAATATTTAAGAAATATTCATGGATAGATTTAGTGTTATAGAAAATATGCCTGTCTACACAGTTGGTTAACCAATCTTTGAAGAATGACTTAAGGGTTTCTCAATTCAAAGGGAAACATTAGTGAAACTTTATTTAGAGTTAAAAATATGTATAATATAATCTAAAACATAAATATATATAATATATAGCCTAACACACATATTATATATAAAAATATAATCTAAAACAAATATGACTTTCTTCAGCTTAAACTCTTTTGTTTAAAAGTTTTCATACAAGTGGAAACTTGCTTTCCCAGGCACCTGCTGTGACTGCCATCTCTCCTACTCAGAACACGTCATCTCTTTTTAATTGTCTGGCAATGGGCTTAAGAAAGAGACCCTACTGCTCCCTCTCCCAGCCTCCAAGAGTCTCTGAGCTGAGGAGCTATTCTTTGGCAAGGTTCTGCCTGAGCTCTGAGCTCTGGAGCATCTGACAAGTGTTACATGCTCATCTCCTGTCTTCCCCTAGACAGAATGGCTGCCTCCTAGTCTTCACACATGGTCACATAAGTGAACACCTACCCAAAACATGGCTTTTAGTATTTCCTTGGTGTGATAATCAGCTGCTAACCATTTCAGCTGGGTCTCTGAAGAGGGGGGCTTTTTTTTTTTTTTTTTTTTTTTGGTACTAGGGATCTAACCCTGGGAACTTTAAATCCCCAGCCCTCTTTATTTTTTATTCTGAGACAGGGTCTAAGTGGCTGAGGATCTCACTAAGTGGCAGAGGCTGGCCACAAACTTGCAATCCTCCTATCTCATCCTATTGAGGTGCTGGGATTACAGGTATGTGCCACAGATCCCAGTCCTGAAAAGGGGACTTTCATAGCTTCTAGTTCCTTAAATTCCTTTGATTCAGGTGAGGAGGGAGTCAAAAGTCTACTTCACCAACTCAGGTAAGACTGAGGATCATAATCATGCCCTTCTCCTTTATGTTTTACTTTTCTTTTATGGCTCTACATCTTTTCTCTGGCTTTGGATGTCCACTCAAACAATCACCATGACCTGTAGTTCCACATACAATGTACATGCTATGTATGGATTCCCATGCCCACCTCCCAACAGGAAAGATAGGTAACATAAAAGATGAACTCCATATGCCATGGAGACAAGCCACCTCCTTTGGTGATCATCAGAAGATCACCATATCAAATATGCCTTAAGCTTGCTGTCCCCACAAGTTCACTATATTCAGCTTGATCTCTGTCTCCTCTGGTATCTCATACCTGTCTGGACTTCTGTAAATTTCAAGTAGATGCTTTAGATTTCATAGATGTGAGGCCTAAGGACTTAAAACATTAATTTCTTTGGGAACCTATTTGTTCACACAAATAAAAGTCTTCATCCTATACGCCTAGAAACTTTCTTCTCAACTCTAAAAGGTCTTCGCTTCTCCCTTTATAGTTTACTGTGCTGCAAACTTAAAGCTCTTGAAGCCAAACTCCTTTGAGTCTCGGAAGGCTCACCTGCTAATTCTGCAGCATGGGCCTCCGAGGTGAGCTTACCGTCTCCATGGAATTAGAATTTTCTTTGGGATTCTACAACAGAATTTGTATCAACCAACTAAATCAAGAAGCACGTTTCCACGGAGTAGACTTTTTGTATTGAAGCTTCAAATTAAGTCCTAAACTTCATTTTATATGGTCACCACTCAGTAGAAACCTGAGTGCAGTAAAATCACATTTACCTGAAGACCTGCTTTTCAGCACTCTAAGCACTGGCAATGGTTATGAACTCAAAACAAATATAACACAAACAACCCCCCAAAACCAAGACAATTTGATTTCAGTAGTGAATAAAAGACCCCTTGGTGCCCAGCAACAATGAAAACCTGGAAGAGTCATTGGCCAGAAACTTGCACCTTATGATTAGCCAATTTACAGAAAGGCTGATTGGTTGATGGACTCCTTAACAGGTAGTTTTTGTGCTAAAGCTTAGACGTACTGGAAAAGTTGAGGATTGAGAAAGATATGAGGATAAGGTCCTCAATGGCATCACTGGGTCACAGGGAAGACAAGCTGATGAGTATATATTCAAAACATGTAAGGGCAGTGGCAGGAATCAGGTACTATAGGCAGGAAAACAGAGACCAGCTATACTGTGCAACTCAATGTTCCATGCCACCTACATCCCCATCCACCTCTGCAGCCGTTTACTGATGTTAGTGATGATAAACCCAAGATACCCTTGTCTTAATTTTTCGGTTGATTCTGTTTAAGACCAGGTAAGAGTTCATGGCACATTCTACAGATGTAATCAAAGGTGAATGTAAAAAGTTCCTTGTAACCCTGACTGTTCACAAACCATCTACCCAGGGAAACTTTCTCCACAATCTTGAATGAGTAACTTTATAGACTTTATATATTTTGAGGCCAATGCTCTCTCACCACCTCAACTTCACCTAAGAAAGAATTTTCACTGACGCTCTCCTCTTCAGATACACACTGTGACCATTTATATTAGAATGAACTTCAAGTCATTTTCCTTCACATGGCCCAAAGTTAGGCTGCTTGTGTGCAATGTTCCTTCAGGGAGATGATGGATTCTTCTGGTTACGCAGGTGCAGAGCTTTCTGGGCTGATCCCTGCGGCTTTCACTGTGCACTGGAGGCCTGTCCTGCTCTCATTACCTTTGGCGAGGGTGAGGACAGGGAGAAATCTGTTTCCTAGAACAAAAACATTTGTCTTGGAATATTAGTACCTTGACCTCATTTCATGCACTGCTCCATGTTTATTTTCAATTTACACTTTGTTCTTTTCTCTTTAGCTTCTCCTCTGTTTTCACTGAGATGATCTGATGTGGTGGACAGGTCCCTGTTAATCATGGTTCTGGTCTGTTCTAAGCCTGGTTGCCTCTCAAAAGCAGCTACCTTTTATTAAACACCTTCTGTTTTTGATACTGTTTTGGTAGCTGCTTTCTATATTTTATTTAATTCTCACAACCACCCCATGACATGGGTAGAACTAGTGACATTTTATAGTAAACTGAGGCTGAGAGAGGATGGTTTGTATTCTGAAATTGATACAGCTAAGAAATGGTTAAGGGGCAAATCTAAATCAAAGCCCACATTCTTTCTACTGCATTAATGGCCTACGGGTAGTTTCTGCTTCAAATTCCAGAACAGCAAGACCAACTTCTCTGATTTTGCCACAGTGCTATTTCATCTTTCTCCTATTTAGATGTTCACTAAAACAAAATTTAAGCACTGATCCAATAACATGTTCATTAACTATTTCTTTTTATTGGTAAAAATTTGGAAAATAAATCAGATTCCATTTTTTAAATATATGGCTATACTTCCAAGTCCTCAGTTTATCTTCCACCACCACTGTGGCTGTTGGCACTGCTGGATAGGCTGTATTTGATACCATTAGGGTTGAGTAGTGAGGGTGTCCACCACTGCTTGACTTATATTTCACTTTATCAGGAATCTGAATTGTTTCCTATCAATTTAGAAATATCCAGGTTTTTCAAAAAAGGGTAATTCATCTTACATAAGATGAAGAGTGCTGTATTATCTTACACAATTGATTAACACAGTTAAAGTTTAGATGGATTCCCAAACATACAAAATATAAAAACACTCCTATGTGAGTGACAGAACTGCTGTTGCTTCCTTTGATGTTTCACACACTGCTATATTCATGGAATTTGGAATTTTTAAGAATCTGAGGAGTATTAAACAACTTACAACTCAATGATATCAAATGGATAAAAAGTGATACATAACAAAAATAGTAAAATGCACAGTAAAACCTCTTTGTAGTAGCTACTAATAATTAGTGTACTTATGTATCCCCCTCATTCACAAAATTTTATGCTCTGTAATTTTATGCTGTCATTCACAAAATGTCATGTTGTATGATTAAGGCCTGGTGTGCCATGGGCCCAACCTAGAAAGCTTCACAGGTAGTCCTCCAACTAGTTGCCTCCCAGTAGGTCTTGGAGCTATGGGAGAAGTTCTTCTCAGCTGGGGACCTCTAGTTCAGACTCCACACTGCTTCCAGCAAGACATGTGGCTAACAGGAAGGGATAGGTTTCTCTCTCTGCCCAGGTTTCAGAGGCGAGAATTTTGACCAACTCTCTAGTATTCAACAATCATAGTTCTAAGTATGGGAATTTTATTAGAAATCAGTCAGTCAGAGCCAAGATCCTGGGTGAGTTCGGGGTAGGAACTGCTAATTCCTACCAAATGATGACTCTAATGAAGCAATTTGGCCTCTGTCTGCCTGTCAGCTTCTTTTGAGGCACACTTTCTCTTTTTTTTTGGGTACCAGGGATTGAACCCAAGGGTGCTTAACCCCTGAGCCACATTCCCAGCCCCCTTTTCATATTTTTTTTAGAGACAGGGTCTCACTGAGTTGCTTAGGGCCTTGCTAAGTTGCTGATGCTGGCTTTGAACTTGCAATCCTCCTGCCTCAGCTTCCCAAGTAGCTGGGACACTCTCTTTTTGAACTTGCTTCAGCTTTCTGAAAACTCCAGTGCTCTGGCACAAATTATTTCTTTTGTCTGAGATCTTCTTCCCTAATTTCCACCAACTGTCAGGCTTTAGTTTATCAGCCACCTCCCCAGGCAGCTGACTCTATCTAAGTAAGTCCTGTTTACACATTCCCTCCACACTCTGCTCTTCTCCCTCACAACAACTGCAGGGTTATCATTATTTGCTTAGCGTTTATATTTTCTCCACCAGAGATAAAGTTCTCTAAGAGCAAAGACCAAGTTGTTTTATCTCTAGCATTCAGGTCATTTTCAAACACCAAACACAACAGTTAAGAACCTAATTAACAAGACCACAGCTCTGGAACAGCCAGGAGGTGGGGCTGTCCTTCTTCTAGGATCCAATGGGAACACTTGGATTTTAGCTTTCTTAGTCTGTAGCCTTACTGCCTAGGGAACTCTGTGCTTCCAAGACAGCTTCTGTACAATTTCCACTTCCCTCCCAAGTTGCCTAGGACACCATAAAACTGGTTCACCATCGTTAATGACTCTATATTCTCTTTAGCTTTCAAAATGCTCAGTACATGTTTTTCTGCAAGATCCAAAAGGTTAAGAACAACAGATTCAGAGCATATTTCTGCCTGCATCAAAATGTCATCCAGCATCCTTAGGATGCTGCTTATGCATGAAAGTAAAATTTCAGAGCTGCTATTTGGCCCCTGAAGTGATGCTGCCCATGCTGATATTCAAAGAGAAATACCTGCAAGTGATTATTTTTGGGTAGTTCAACTATGGGTGATTTTTAAATTTCTTTATAATTTTAAATCTTTTTTTTTTTTTACAAAGAATGTTTTATATGATTGAAAGCAACACTTTTTTTAAAAAAAGAAATTGGGTTCCTTCTTCAGTTTATGACAAGCCATACAGACAGACACTCATCACCAATTTTCTTATCCTGTTTTCTACACTGCCTTGAGACTGTCTGGCTTTGCTTATAGAATAACATCAGCCCTAGCCATACTATCAGTGATTCTGCTTTTCAGAAAGGCAAAAGCAAGTTAGGAGAAGGGGTAAATAACCATGGTGCAACTGTTTAAAGCTCTTTCAAAAGAATTATGATATAATTGCTCAAAACTACTTAACAGTAGGCTGCCAAAAAATACCCAGACGTTAAAAAAAAAGTTCTGAAAAATTTCAGTAGACATTACCATGACTGGCAATTTGGAGTATTCTAGACACAGTGCCTCACGAAGCAAATCTCTGTCACCTCACAACTACTAGTGGTTCCACCTAAACCCTACCAAAGCTGAGCCAGACACAGCAGACAGACAGGAAAGGTATACTATACTTCTGCTTCAAGGTTCACCTTGACTGGGCAGAAAAATGATCGTGCAAGAAAGATAAATTCAAGTGATAAAAAAAGCAACAACAACAAAATCAGTTGTTTTAGCTCTGAAGTGCAGGAGGAAACTGTCCATTTTAGGTCTTGCTCTAACATCAGTGAGGTAGATACTCCTTGTGCCAGTCAGAGGTATTCTGGGACTCTGTGGACAGGTGGAGTGGCAAGGATGAAAATGTCCCCCAAAAGTCACAAATTAAGCTACACAAATACTAGTAATTGTCACGAAGTATAAAATAACCAGAAACATCAAGAAGTGAGCATGGAGGTGCATATATATGTCTAAAAGTTAATTACTTGGATTTAAGAAACTAGTTGTCTCTATCTCTAGTTGAACTTTCTAATAAGCTATTCTGATCCATTATCTTATTATTATCCCAAACTCCCAAGCATGAATAGGTATGGAAATGGATCAGTTATTTTCTATTTAAAATTTTTACTCTGAAGACAGTTTGTAAAAATTTTAAATACATATACTATATTAATTTCAAAATAAAAATAAGGTACCATATAAATAATTAGCCAAATAACCAAAAATTGTTCAGCTTAAAGTCTTTAAAAATGCTCAAGAACAAGCACATAAAAGTTGAGGCTAATAAAAATTATTACATGTTATTAAAATGGCAAAGCTATCGGTGTTCAACGGTAGCAGTTCAATCAATACAGAATGGTATATGGTACATATTTTCAAACATTAAATGCACTTTGAAAATAATTTAAAACAAAATATCTAACAGCAGCAAATACAACACTCAGTGCCCTCAACCTTGACATACTTCTCACATAAATAAGAATGGACATGTGCTAATCTGAGAGATCAAGATTAGCAAGGTAACATATGTACAGTGCATCATGCTCCCTGGACACAAGGTGGAATGACTAAGAACTCAAGTCGGAAAGCTGGGAGGGAGGAGACATCAGAAGGGAGGAATAAGGAAAAACGTACCGTGCAAATATGAGGCCAGTGTTCAAACAGTTGTAAAATTCCTTGATTAAGGTCTTCTTTATATAACTCTTTGTAAAAATGTGGAAGCTTAGATATCCAAATGCCATTGTTATGCTTGTTTAGTATTTCCTTTATGCGGTTTTGAACCTCATCCATTTTATAAGTGTAAGAGGCAGGAGGCGTGACATTTGGTTTTTCAACAGTCTGATTAAAATTATCTTTAAATTAAAAAAATGATAGAATTAACCAAAATGCTTAACAGTTTAGATTATCCCCATTACCTAGCATTTATGTCTCCAGGCTTTGCTTTATTGTGGGCTTGTGGGGGCCAAGAATCTTAGGAGTAAGGATTAAGCACAGCAGCACCATGACAACCTCATTCCATTAGCCCTGAAATAATAGGCAGGGTCAAGAGATACCTAAAGGGGGATCTTAGAGTCTTCATTTTGCAAGTATGCTTTATAGTTTATTTTAAACATCAGGACAATATTGGTAGGTACATAATAAAATTTATTATTTAACCAACCATTTTCCTTCCTGCAACTAAGTATGGTAAAATTTTAGACCATAGGCATAATAAATGCAATGCTGAATTTAAAGCTACATTTCACAAAGCATAAGAACTATGCCTTAATAGTAAGCTCAAAGAATGATTTACAGACGACAAAAAGCTGTCCAAGTTTTAAGATTATAATCTTCTCCTTTACTAATGAAAATAATATCCCAATACACCAAGCTTCAAAAACCAATCTAGCTACAACAATCATACTAGCTGCAGTTTATAAACATGAATACAGATTTAAACTCCTATCTAGGAGTAATAAAAACTGAATTGTTTTTATTTTGCCAGTATTCATCTTTCACAAGTTTGTATTTATAAAGTGGTGGCTAGCTTTCTTACATTTATTTAAAACTCAGAATGCCTGACTTTACATCCTAAGACAAAGAAATCCGAGAGTTCACTACAGTTGACAGCTCTGGTATTTTAAGAACTATAAATTTATTCCAAACCCCTTCAAAATTCCACTGGAACAACACTTAGAATATATTTTTAAATTACCATCTATGTGCAAAATAGATTCATATTTTAATCAAACAGTATTTCTGCTGAGATCCAGTAATTTTTGTTTTAAAATGGCTGATAGAGACACACAGACTAGTATTGGGACACTGGCCTCTGAGGATGCCAGGAAGCCAAGGAGGAGCTGTTCCTTTAAGATGCTTAGGAAGGGGGTGGGGTTGTGGCTCAGAGGTAGAGCACTTGCCTGGCATGCCTGAGGCACTGGGTTCGATCCTCAGTACAACATAAAAATAAGTAAAATAAAGATATTGTGTCCATCTACAGCTAAAAAAAAATACATTAAAAAAAAAGATGCTTAGAAATTGCTTCTGCTTTTCCCATCAGAGGCCATGAAGACCCAGATTGAGACTGGCATGGAAAACATAAAGGTTCAGAACATTCATATATATTTCTTATTAAGAATGTAGCTAATTTATTTAGGTTCTTTCCAAATAATAAATGGACTGGGAAGAAGGAAACAACCAGCTTTTTATAAACTGGCCAGACTCTCCTTGATGGCAGCTGACTCTACAAATACACTTGCTCTGTGGGGCTACTGGAGTCATCTAAGCTCTTATACCTGTTGGTAAACAAATTAAGGAAGTAATCTTAGGCTGCTGGTGGGTAGGAGAGGAGGCTGTGTTTACTTGTATCCATTTCAGTCTGATGAGTGACCTGCAATCCTCCTGAAACAAGTCCTCTTATTTCCACAGAATAAGCTTATACTAATTTAAGACTCTAAAAGGGAATGACTTTACTGAGTGACCATGGTTCAGACAATACATTTGTAAAAATAATTCAAATAAACAAAAATCAAATTGTTCAATTAATTTCCATAAAACACTGGACATGTGTTCTTATGGGAAGAAAAAGAATTTCAACTCAGTACCAATCACCCCGAAAGCAGCAAATCATGTAAAAATCACATTTATGCTTCTTACAGTATATAAGCACAGATTCCAAAAATACCATGTCCCTTACTGTTGGAGAAGACAAGAAGGCAAGAGGATGAATTTGTAACCTGTAGATTCTTTGACTTTATTATGTGTCCTATTGTTTTCTGAACATCACTTTTGGATTTTATATGTTGAAGAATTAATTATACTCATATTTAGATGCTCAGTGGTCATGACACACAGTTTATAATGCCAACTTTTAAGTAGTGAAAAAATTCTGAAATTCTTTTATGAGTTTAAGCCCCATATTTGTGTACTTTAACTCTGGATCAGGGATTTCCTGTAAGTGAGGCCTCAGACAGCAGTCTTAGGGCCTGACCCCTAACGAGGGAGAGGGTGAGGAGGGACACAAGTATCTCTGGAGATGACATGTGGACATGAAATAAAGAAGGTCTGGTATGAGGAAGGCCTGAAGTCAGAGTGATAATATCCTTGAAAGTATTATTTTGACTTAGGATCACCTGAATTCATGATTTAAAGGAATCAGAAAAAAGAGGAAGAGGCATATTCCAAGTAGGGGAAGTGAGAACAAGTGTCAAAAGCCACCAACAGATACTCTTCTTGGGGCCCAGAGGCTCCAGAAGCCAATATATACTGCAAAGATGTTTGGAAAACATACCACTCACTTCCTTAGTACAGGTTCTTGAGAGATGCATCTGAAAAGGTGGTGGAAAGGATGCCTTGGGGCTAAACCTAAGGTGTGAAAGAATATCAAGTTTTAAACACTTAAAATCTCCACAAATAGCAAAACAAGTCATTAAAATACTCCAAAATGGGAAAAAATGAAAAGTGAAATCTAGCATCATCTTTTATATTTTACATTAACCTAGAGAAAAACAAGTTAAAAGCTAAATTTAAACTAGGCCTTTGATAACCTCTTTTAGGACATGGTAGTCAAGAGTTCCAAATAATCACCTTTCAAAGACTAGTAAAACAGAATGAAACTATGCAAAGAATATTTTGGAATATAACCAAAAAAATGAAGGACTTCCACTTTAAAATACATTATAAAGTTACAACATTTAAAATAGCTGGACAGATAAGTTAAACAATATATTACAAACATTAAATTTACACTTTCTCTTAGCACATAAAAGTGGAATTTCAAAGGAGACAACAGGATTGCTCAAATAACTATTTGAAAAAGAAACAGATCTCTACTTGATACCCTTTACCAAAATAATTTTATATGAACTGAATAAACATAGAAAGAATTTTCCAAATATGAGGACAAGGAAACCCCTCCACACTCCATTTTTGTTCATTTTGTTCTCTTTGTCTCAGTAGGCATTACGAATCTGAATTATTTATGGCACATGCAAACAAGAGCGGACAGTGGAAGAATGACTGAATGAATCATGACTGAATCAATGACTGCATTTTGCTCAGCAATATCCATATTTCTCAATTTTGAATAGTAGGGAAGACTCTAAAAATTCAATTCTTTGGAATAAAGCCCATTTACTTGTTTAAGTTTAAGCCTAAAAGAAATGATTAGATTATAGGCTACCAATAAGAGCTTATTCCATGTATGTAACTATCAGAACGTATTTGTGTATTAACACATGTAAGTAAATAATAGAAAATTCCAAAAATATATAGTACTTTTTATGTCAACTTTTTTTGAAAAATTAATTCTTCCTACATATTCTAGTATCTGGGGAGAAGGTTCCTGGGAAATTATCTTGTACCTGAAACGTAATTTTCTAACACTGATTTAAAAAGACAGAATACAATAAATTTATTGTGAAAAGGCAAGCATTTTCAAATTGGAAGGATGGAAGAAAGGGATGTTGATTCATCAATATCAGGGCAGAATCTTTTTCTGTGAAGGATCCTCAGTAGCTATTTTAGGCTTTACAGGCCACCCAGGCTCTGCATAACCACTGGACTACGGCCCTGTGCTGCACAAGCAGCCACATGCCGTACGTAAAGAGGACATGGCTGTGCTTCTGTAAAACTGTATTTATAAACATAGGTAGTGGGCCTGATCTGACCTGTGCATTGCAGTTTACTGACCTCTGAGCTTACCTATAAACCACAAAATTTAGAGCCAGAAAGAAACTTTAAGATCATCTAATTTCACATTTTCATTGGACAAATGAGAAAATCACAAATCCAAAGATGACATAATTTATTTTATCAAGCTAGTGAGTGACAACACCCAAACCAAGGCTTTTAGGTTATCTTATTAACGCTGGTCCAGCCCTCTCCTGCATGGACATATCTGGTGAAACTGCATAATTATGGGATGATTATTGGAGCAAAGTAGAGCATATAAAGTTGATCAGGTTTTACTTAAAATCTACAAAATTAATTATAATTAAAGGTTTTCAGAAAAAGGTAAGTTACACTGAAACAGCATTTTAGAACAACTTACAATAGCTTTTAAAATGAATTTTACCCACAGTGCATAGAAAATACAGATCAGAGATACATTCAGAGAATGACAGGCAGCCAGGAAAAGTGGATTCATTTTTCTACTACATGTGAATTTACATTAGATAAGATAGAAAGTCTTTCTTAATCTGAGTATATTGTTAATACTTTTTGATCCTAGGTTCATCAAACTTCTCCTTTTAGTCAGATAAAGTCCAAATACCTGCTGTTGGCAGACATGGTCACGTGCCTCTGCACTGGAATGTCTTTGAATACTTCATTTCCAAGAGTCGTATGCACTGGATAAGGTGGCATTTCAACATCAGATTTAACTCCAAGGGCATTTCCTTTGTCTCTTAACAGTGTTGGATTGGGTTTTTTGCTGATAGAAAAATCCGAAGCAAATCCTGGTTGTCTGAGGGTTGCTTTTGGTTTTCCTGTGAAGTTAGTTATACATAATGGAATCAATTAGCTTCCCCAAACCTTACTTTCATCATGCCACTCCACTGGCTGGAGGTTTTCTGTGGGTCTCTATTCTCAAAACAGTCTTTAAGAACATGAGGAGGGGCCCCTGGAGGGCTGCTGAGTAGAAGTGGAGGGCTGAAGTACTCAGCAGGTGAGGCTCTTCCCTTGCCCTCTAGCCACCACTGCAGCACTTGTGTGGCAGCCACCTCACGTTCTCTTGACTACACCATGATCCTTCCATTTCTTCTCCATCAATCCAAATTCTATCCACTGCTTGAGTCTGGACTCTTCTCCCCTTCACCACAAAGTCCTCCACTGCCATTCTCACTCACAATGAAGGCTGCCTGGTCTAAAATGCTCATTCTGGCATTTAGTCATCTATTGCTTCATATTATTGTTCAACTACTTCTTGAGAACTTAATAGTTTTAGAAGTGATTATAAGCTCCCTGAGGTAAATGTGGTAAATGCAGGCTGCACTGTTTAGGACACTTTTTCATACTATATAATTCATGTTTTTCTGAAAATAGAGTTCTTGTACAAAAGACATAATTCACTAAATAAGACATTAAATCATAGGTTCTTAGTTTATCCACATTCTGAATGAGGCTTCTTCTCAAATAACGCAAAGGAATGAAACTACACTTTGCCAACACAGTTAGTAATTGATTCACTTCCTAAGTCATGCTCATCCTGTTCACTTAATCATTTCAAATGGAAATCCTAGCTCCTAACATACAGATGTTAACAAATACTGGTGTTTATCATGAATACAAGCAATATTCCCAGAATTCTTTGTGACAGTACATTCATGGGAAGGTTCAATTTTTTTTAACCATTTAAAAAGTCCTACCTTCTAGAAAAAATGGCATGGTTTTCTTCACTCTCATCTGACAATTAACTTGCCTCCCAGTTTTCCTTTTAGAACTCCTCTGACGAGCCACAAGCTGAGCAATCCTTGCAGTTTCTGTGCAGGCCACGGCATAGCAGGTAATCTGTTCAACAGGGGAAGGGCAAGAAGAAACAGTTCTCAGGAGTGAGTGCTGCCTTGGGGCCAATTTGTAAAAGTGTGTCTCATTGAGTTCACTGGTCCCAAATCAAACTGCATGCAAACACTCATCTCTCTCTCTCCTTGATAATAACAGCACAAAATATATTTTCTACAAAAAGAATCAAGCCTAGGCTAGTACAATGAATAATCTTTCTCCAAATTCAAACAAGTATTTATTAAACATGTACAATATAGTAGGTACTATGGGATTAATAACTTAACTAGAAGAAACCTGTGATCTGCATAATGTTATCTCACATAATCCATGAGATATGCTTTATCCCCGTTTTACAAGCAGAAGCTCAGGAAAGTTAAAGCACCTTCCAAGTTATACAGAAAGTATCTTTTTTGAATCCAAAGTGTGTTCTTATAATTTATGTCGCATTACCTATGTGAAGACCACCAAATCCTAGTCTTGCCCCGCAACAAAATAGCTGGGTGATTTTGAAAATATCTCAGCATTCTTGGCTGTAAACACGGGTGGCGTAAACCAGGGCTCTCAAACTATGTTCAATGGAGCCACAGAGTTCCATGAGGGTCTCAGGGGCTGCCACCGAGAGTGCAAAACAGGACAAAAAGAGTCACTGGACTCTCCACGACTGCTTAAAACAGAGGCTCAGCCTCCGATCTTTTATTTAAAAAATTGGGAGCCAGGTGTGGTGGTGCATGCCTGTAATCCCAGTAACTTGGGAGGCTGAGGCAGAATTCCAAGTTCAAAGATAGCCTTAGCAACGTAGAGAGGTCCTAAGCAACTTACAAAGAAGCTGTCTCCAAAAAAGGGGCGAGAGAGCTGGAGATGTTGCTCAGTGGCCCTGGGTTCAATGCTCAGTACCAAAAATAACAACAACAATAATATAAAAATTGGTATGATATATAGGATATCAGAGAAAATATCTGAAGCATGAAGACTTTAGATGATCTCCAAAGACTTATTTAATTTTCAAGGCTTAAACTCTTAAGTTGAAATCAAAAACAGAAAAACAATAAGGCTTTACACCATAGCCAAAATATGTTCCCACTCTTTAGTCCAGTATTTCTATTCCTGAGAGTATATTACAAGAACATAATTCAAAAGAAAAAAGCTATCTGCCCCAATATGTGCAATAAAGAATATTTTAATAGTCAAATACTAGAAACATTTGAAATATCTAAAACAGGGTCCCAAAGAGCTAAGTAAATTATAGTACCGTAACTATATGAAGCCTGATGAATTTATTAATTAATTCTGACGTGATTATTCATGCATTCAACATATTAAGTACCAACTATGAGAAGCAAAAAATCTCAGTTTTTCTTCATTATCAAGAAACATAGGGGCTGGGATTGTAGCTCAGTGGTAGAGCGCTTGCCTCGCATGCGTGAGGCCCTGGGTTCGATCCTCAGCACCACATACAAAGCAATAAAATAAAAACATTGTGTCCATCTACAGCTAAAAAAATATTAAAAAAAAAAAAAGAAACATAGGAAGGAAAAAGAGAAAGGCAAAGAAAATAAATAAAAAACATTGTGTCATGTGTTATAATGATGCAAGGTGTAAGTGGACAGAAAGAAGGACTTAAAGATGCCAAAGTACATTTTATTCTTAATATATAACCAAGTTATATTTTCTCTTTTAAAAATTACTACAGATAGATGAACTTCCCCTCTGAAGGCTCTACTAATACTAGTTCCCTCTTCCTCCTCGCCCTGCCTCCCATCCAACTCCAGAGGTACCAATATGTAAGTTTAGGTGAGAAACACACTAGACTTGTTCTGTGTATTTATATATGTAGAAATGTATGCAGCAAATGATGGGCGGGGACAGGTGTTTTTATTTGTCTTTTGGGTGGTGTCTATCCACATCTATTATACTGCACAAAGGGCAAGAAGTCACACTGTTGAGACAGAGTGAATATGCAAAGACTTATCTGCTGCCACCACGTGGCTCATACTACACATAATTTTCTCCTGGAGAAGTGGAAGGACTGAAAGTGGGAAAATACGCTGGGCGCAGTGGCACAAGCCTGAAACCCCAGCACTTAGGGAGGCTGAGACAGGAGAATCCAGGAGAATCGCGAGCTCATAGCGAGGCACTAAGCAACTCCATGAGACCCTGTCTCTACATAAAAACACAAAATAGGGCTGGGGATGTGGCTCAGAGGCCAAGTGCCCCTGAGTTCAATCTCCAGTACCCCCCCCCCCCAAAAAAAGTGGGAAAATAATATGATTGTATTGAAGTGAAGTAAAGAATGGGCTAGACAGGGAAGGGACCAACAGAGAGAATGGTGGGGAGGCCCCTGTAATATAAAGTGATGACTGGTCAACCAGGGAATGAGCTAGGTCCAGACAGCAGGAATCACTGTGAGTGAGGCCAAAGGATGAGAACTTAAGACTGCCTATAAATGCCAAAAGAGGGGGAAAAAACCCCTGCCTATTAGATGTGGTGAAGGTCATCAGTGACCCTGGAAAAACAGCTGCAACAGGTTTGTAACGGGCAGGCGTTGTTTAAGCAGTCAAAGGCCTCCAGTACAGCTATTTATGTTTAAATTGGGTAAACTATTTTTTTTAGTGTGGCTAAAATTCCATTTTTACAATAGAAAGGAATTTGAGGGGTCAAATAAGACATGAGAACCCACATTGGATTTGGACACTGTTCTCTCCATCACTACTGCCCTTAACGGGTACTTTCTACTTTGACTTCTGTCACAGGAATGGGACTGGAAGTGCTGGGAAGGTCATTACAAACTGGTTTGATTCTCCTGACAGGCACAATTGCCTTCTTACCTCTCCAGATCTACTGGTCTCTATCCTGACAACTGCTGGCACACTTCTCAGGTAAGCTTCCAAAGTAGGGTAACCTAGCTGTTTGAAGGGGATCCAGTCTCCAGTCAAGGAGCGGTACTCTCCTTGGAGCCGGGGTAATGCGATCCCGTTCTTATGAGACTGCAGAACAGCTCGTAGCATCTTTGAAACCAGATCTGCCTCCAGCATCTTCACCTACAAGAACACAGTAGCAGGGTACTGTATTAGGCTTCTTAGTCTGTGAACCCAAATAGATTTCAGAGCTCAACCTCGATAGAAAATACCATAAATCAGTGATGAGTACTTTTCGTATGATTATCATACAGGCAATAACTGCTATGGTGGAAAGTTCAGCCAACCTGAAAAGGCAGGAGGGTATACTTCAGAACATTCCCACATGGGAGGAGGCCCAGTGGAGCACTGACAGGCAAGGAGGAATCAGCCAGGCCAGAAGGAAAGGCTGGGCTGTGAGAAACAACATACAAAAAGCCGAGGAAATGGGACCAAAGAGAAAGAAGTGAAAGAGGCAGTCATGAAGATAAAAGGAGGAATCCTGTAGTCAAAGGGACGAATGAATCAAGAAGAATGGCGTACCCAAAAATGTTATGAACATCAGAAGAGTGGAGCAAAAGGAAAAATGAAAAGCGAATGTGGATACCTAGGAAATAAAGTGTGGATCTTGGCAAGGACTTTTATTTGACAGTAACAGGCATTTTTAATATTGACCACTTATATTTTCTTTGGAATAATGATTACATCTTACAGAGAAAAATAGAATGGAGATATATTCAGAGAATAAAGTTCAAGGAACCAGGAAAAATGGCTTAGCAGCTTACCCTTTTACTAAGAGAAAGAGGAAAGCAAGCCTTGTTAATTTTCCTTCTATAGTGGGTACAACAGAACTTTCTGTGATGAGGGAAATGTCTTGTTATCTGTGCTGTATATGGTAGCCCTAGGCATGTGGTTCTCAGCACCTCAAGTGGATGACTGGGGGAGTAAAATTTTCATTTAACTTATTTTTTAAAATATTTTTTAATATTTATTTTTTAGTTGTAGGTGGACAGAATATTTTTATGTGGTGCTGAGAATCAAACCCAGTGCCTCACGTGTGCTCGAGCATGCTACCACTGTGCCATAACGCCAGCCCCTTCATTTAATTTAAATGTGGGCTAGTGGCTACTGTATTGAACAGCAAAGAACTCTAGGCCAGCAGCTTTTTTCTTTCTCTGGCTTAGAGAACAAAGGAAGATCATCATATAATTCTATGGATTTCCTCATTTGTCCATTTTAAAATGGAAACAAAGTATCAGCTCATTTGGGAGGGGGGCTCTCAATTATGAATACAATACTTAAATGACAGCAAGGTTTATCCAGCAAGTGGAAGTCTAAGCATTCATACGTACTTCCCTCAACTAAACATTAACTCTTTTCAAACTGTCACCAACAGCACCAGCAACAGTCTAGGAAAGTCCTATACTAGGTCTATATTCTTATTCTTTCTATAGATAAATAGATGCACAGGTTTTACATATATATG
The DNA here is from genome assembly GCA_028644305.1 of Xerus rutilus. Classification (NCBI taxonomy): domain Eukaryota; kingdom Metazoa; phylum Chordata; class Mammalia; order Rodentia; family Sciuridae; genus Xerus; species Xerus rutilus. Next base: position 153,614,005 of record CM053399.1, on the reverse strand, counting down.
AAATCACACATATATACATAAACCTTTATTTATTAAATTTATTTTATATATTAAATTTATTTTAGGTGTTTGAATTTTGAAAACTATATACACTCATGTAATCATCACCACAATCAAAGTTATTTTCATCATCATAAATATTCCCTCAAGTGGGGTACATAATATATATGAGTAAAATATACAACAATGATAAAACAAATCATGAGAGAGGGGATTAGGAAGAATGCCACTGGAAGGTTCTTAAACTATCCGTGAAGTATATTATTTGAACAAAGACTGTGACAAAGATGTATGCATTGTAAATCCTACGGCGACCACTAAATAAAAATTTTAAAAGAGGTACAACTAATAAGCCAGTAGGGAAGAGAAAATAGAATTAAACAATAATCATTTCCACCTACTTGGGAGGCTGAGGCAAGTGGTTCACAAATTTGAAGTCAACCTGAGCATCTCAGTAAGAACTTGTCTCAGAATAAAATAAAACTGGCTGGGGATGTATCCTGGTGTAGAGCAATTCCCTAGCATGCATGAGGGCCTAGGTTTAATACCCAGTACTGAGAAACAAAACAAAACAAAACATACAAAGGGTGAGAACCCCCTCCATAAAACTCACAAATAAAAGAAAAATAAAACAATACTCAAAAGTACACAGGGGGGGCTGGGGTTATGGCGCAGTGGTAGCGTGCTCGCCTAGCACACGGGAGGCACTGGGTTCGATCCTCAGCACCACATAAAAATAAAATAAAGCTATTGTGTCCACCTACAACTAAAAAATAATAAAAAAAAAAAGCACACAGGGGCCTAGGGTTGTGGCTCAGTGGTAGAGTGCTTGTCTAGTATGTGTGAGGCACTGGGTTCAATTCTCAGCACTGCACATAAATAAATGAACAAAATAAAGGTCCATCAATACCTAAAAAAATATTTTAAAAAAAGCACATATAAGTTTAAAAAATTAGGCATATAAAAGGAAAAGCAACTAAAGATAAGGAAAATAAGAAACATCTAGAAAAATGGTACACATAACACCATTCATACCACTATTTACATTAGATGTACATGATTGAAATAGCCCAATAATAAGTTAGAGACTGGCAGACCGAATATAAAAGACATACTTATATATACCTTCAAAAAACCTATTTTAAAAATACGTACATAGGTTAAAAGTAAACATAGAGAAAAAGATGTTCCAGGGAAATGTTGACTATATTAATTACAGAACAAAAAATAGCACCAGTGATAAAAAAGGGATATTATACAATAACTAAGAATCCCAAGTGCACCTATACCATACAATAGAGCTTCAAATACACAAACCTGAGAGATGGAATATTATGAACAAGTTATGCCAATAAATTTGGTAACAAGTGAAATGGATAAATTCACTGAAAGACACACCTGTCAAAGATCACTGAAGGAGAAATAATGTGAATATCCCATGTCTACTAGACAAATTGAATTTATAGTCAAAAAGATCTTCACATGAGGACAAATTAAATACTAGACTGATTTACTGGCAAATTCTACCATCTATGAAAAATCAATACCATTCTTACACAAACTCTTCCAGAAAAGAGAGTGAAGGGGAACATTTCTGAACTTATTCTATGAGGTCAGTATTATGCTTATACCAAAACCAAAGACACTACAAGTAAAGTACAGACCAATATCCCTCATAAATATAAATACAAAAATTCCTAGCAAAACACTAGCAAATCAAATCCAACAATAAGTAAAAAGGGTTAACAGTTAAGGTTTATTTTAGGAATGCAAGGTTGGTTCAATATTCATGAGTCGATATAATTTACTATATTCACAGACTAAAGGAGATTAAAGCATATGATCATATCAACTGGTGAAAAAAAGACATCTGACAAAATTCAAAATTGATTTATGATGAAAAATTCTCAGAAAATAAGAATAAAAGGAAACATTCCTAACCTGGTAATGATCATCTGTGGAAAATCCCATAGCTAATGTAATATGTACCAATGAAACAGTCAAGCTTTCTTTGAGAACAGGGTAAGAATGACCATGGTCACCATTCCTATTCTTTATCACACTACAGATCCTAGACAATGCCTTAAAGCTGATTTTAAAACTTACTATAAATTTATATTAACCAAAATAGTGTGGTATTTTCACAACGACAATCACAGATCAATGGAAGAGAATACATGATCCAGGAATAGATTATTATCTAGAATACATACAACCCATATGTCAACTGATATTCAGTAAAGGTGCTAAGGAAATTCAATGGAGAAAATTCAATAAATGGTTCTAGTATAATTAGTCATTCATATGCAATAAAAGAACCTCATACCATGTATAAACATCAACTTTAAAATATCATTTAGCCAAGCACAGTGGTGCATGCCTGTAATCCCAGTGACGCTAGAGCCTGAGGCAGAAGGACTAAAAGTTCAAGGCTAGCCTCAGCAATTTAGGGAGACCCTGTCTCAAAAAAAGGGGGGAGTGTTTGGTGATAGGGCTCAGTGGTAAAGTGTTTCTGAGTGCAATTCCTAGTACCAAAATATAATAAAATAAATCATTTAGACCAGAAATGAAAAAGTCTAATACTGTAAAACTTCTAGGAAAAAACCCCCACAAGAATCAATTTTTGTGATCTTGGTTCAGGCAAAGATTTTTTAGAACTGCAGAAAAGAACTGACAAATTGGATCTCAACAAAATTTAAAGTTTCTGCTCTTCCAAAGGCTGTTAGGAAAATGAAGACAAGCCACAGACTGAGAGAAAATATTTTCATAACACATTTGGCAAAGGGCTGGTAACCAGCATATATAAACAACCCTCAAAAATCAACAATAAGGGCTGGGGCTATAGCTCAGTGGTAGAACACTTGTCTAGCACGTGGGAGGCACTGGGTTCAATCCTCAGGAACACAGAAAAATCAATAAAGAAAATAAATGTATGGTGCCCATTTACAACTAAAAATATTTTAAAAACACTCAACAAAACAAAAAGCCTAATTAAAAATGTGAAAGATCTGAATACATAATTTACTAAAGTACAGAGGCAGATGTCAAAAAAAAAAAAAAAAAAAGATGCCCAGCCATATTAGCCATTAGGGTAATGCAAATTAAATCAACAATGAAGTATCACTACACATATATCAGAACAGCTTAGTTTTTAAAATAACTGAAAATATAAAGTGCTGGTAAGAATTCAGAATAACTGGAATTCAGAAACATTTCTGGTGAGTGTAAAACATAGTACACTGAAAAACAGTCTGGCAGTTCCTCACATACTTACTACCAGACACTCTAGCAATCCCACTCCTAGGTAACTGCCCACGAGAAAGGATGACACATGTCCACAAAAACCTGTACACAAGTATAACAAATTTATTTACAGGGGAAAAAAGCTCTGACAAATACATCTCACTAACCAATGGAAATCCTATTACTAAAACATGACAGAACCCCCAACATGAGGAAGATCTGAACACAGGTCTCACTCCTCACCTCATCTTTGAAGCTAATCAGAGGCTTATTTACAGGTGGCCCTATCCTATAAGAAAGCCTACTCCTTTCACCCTCGAAACAGTTTTCCATCACTGTTCCTGAAATGCCCCCTCTATCTTTCTTATTTCTGCTCAGAAACAGGGGCCAGCAGGGATTTTTCCCAGAGTACTAATTTGGGAGTGAGTTAGTGAAGGCCACATACCCACACTGAAGACCATTCTGTTACAAAGGGCAGTCAAAGCTGGGAAGTTGTGTCTAATGCTTCATTAATCTCACCCTCTCTGAATATATTTCCTTTATTCAGGCCATAGACTCTGTCAAGACACAGTAAATGTCCTATGGCCCCTAGCCTAACTGTCCTATCCTTTTGCCCCAAGGCTCTTGGTTATGTTTCATGGAGATATAAGAAATACACTTACAGTAAGTATCTAATAAATTAAATAACATGATAATCTGCACAGCACAGATTAACTTTTCATTTCTCACCCTATCCAACCTCACGTTGGCCTATCTTGGCCTCTGGGCAATTTTTTTAAAAATTAGATTCCCTAACCTGACATGGGAAAGGCTTATGCCACACACATTCTTCCTACTCTCACACTCCCTTTAAGGCAGTTATTAACCACAATTAAAGTCCATATTTTAATACTTTTTTTTTTGGTTCCGGGGATTGAACTTGGGTACTCGACCACTGAGCCACATTCCCAGCCCTGTTTTGTGTTTTACGTAGAGACAGGGTCTCACTGAGTTACTTAGCGCCTCGCCATTGCTGAGGCTGGCTTTGAACTCGTGATTCTCCTGTCTCAGCCTCCCAAAGTGCTGGGATTACAGGCGTGCGCCACCACGCCCGGCATAATACTTCTTTTAATAGTAAAGTTGCAGACAAATAGGTGATATATTTTATTTGGTTTTGGGGGAGGAACAAGGGACTGCAGAGGGTTGTGCCTGTGCCTCCTTTTGCTTCTGTGCCCCAAGTTTAACACCATTATGCAAAGAATGCTCATTTTCCTGGAATAAGCTCCTTCTTCCAAGCCTCAGTTTCCTTACCTGTAAGATAATGGCGGAGTCAGCATTAGTGGCTCTCATACTTCTTTTCTCATTACTGAGTGATACATATGAAGGTGGACAGGCTGATACCCACAGCTTCCCCACTCCTGAATGCCTCCATGGCAACTGCCCTAGTCCTTGCCAGCATCTCTTACCTGGCTTAGAAAATTTGCATCTTAGCTGGCCTCTGCTTCTACTTTACCTCCTGAAACCTATTCTCCACACTACACTCAACAGCCAGAGTGATGTTTTCATATTACAGATCCTATCACATCATTGTTCTGCTCAAAACCCTTTGATGCTTCTTGTCTCAGACAAGAAGCCTTTACAGTGGTGAAAGTCTTTATAATGTCCTAAGGGCCCTACACAATCTGTGCCCACTCATACTTCTCTGACCTCAATGCTTCCTTCTTTTTTCTTCCACTCAGTCTATTCCACCCTGTCTGGGGTCCTTGCTTTTCCGCCAATATACCTGGGACGGCCTCACCTTAGGGCCTGTGGACTTCCATTACCTCTACTTGGGAAGTCTTTGCTCCACTGGTTCACATGGCTCACCATCCTACCTCCTTCAGGTATTTGCTCAGATGTCACTTTCTCAGTAAGGCTTTCCCTGTCCAACCTATTAAAAATCCTGCAGCTATGCCAGCTTCCCGGTACTCTCAATTCCACTACCCTGCCTTACCGTTCTCCTTAGCACTCATCATTACCATTCAATAATCCTCTTTATTTTACTGTTTGACTCCTGCATGAAAGCAAGGATTTGTGTCTATCTTGTTTTCTGTGGAACCCCTAGGCCCAGCTTGTAACAAGAGCTCAATGAATATACACTGAATGAATGAGAAATTCTCCACCTACCTACCACCACTCCTTTTCTCTCCTACTCAGAAGAATACAGCATAATGAATGTGAGCTACTGAAGGATAACTTTCAATAATATTTACTAAAAATTGTTTTCAAATTTTAATGATGGTCATAAATTACATGACATAGCCACTGTCACCAAACTGTGGTGGAGAACCACCTATTTCCAAGCCTTTCCACTCACAGACAGAGTTCACAATGAGCAGCCTCCATCAGGGCCACAGCATCACTACAAGGAGTCCACATATCCTCATGAGCAGTAAGCAGTGTTTGAATACTGCTAAGGGTATCACATTTACACAGATTTCTATCTTTCAAATAGTGTGCATACACTGTTGGAATTCACAAATACATACTGCTATTAAATCCACAAAGCTTTTGGTAGTTACATATTTCATCAACCAATGAATATTGGAAGTACAAATACTAGCATATGAGGTTCCACAAAGGATTATAAAAGTGACAAAAAGATCTCATTCTTGAGAAGAGTGGCAAGTAATGCCTGGCTGCAATCTGCAAATAAAGTCCCCTCGGCCTTTTTTTAAAGTAGATGATCTCACATGGGCCACTATAACTCTCTATTTAGGAAAAACCTACAGTCCCTTAGACTGTAAGCTGAGGACCTTCAAGCTGTTAAAAAGCAGTTAAGTTTACCTAGCAGGGTAAATAGGACTGTCTCAGATGTAGGCCTTATTTTCATGCATGTCAATCTCTTCCAGTCTGGTTTGCAATTCCCACATTAGCTATATCACTTTAGGCACTGAATAAAAAGAAAGTTAAAGCTTAAAATATTATTTTCTAAATGCTCTGAGCTTTGTTAAATCCTTGGTCATCATGGCATTTTTTGAGATTTTCTGCAGACAACAATTATACTCTCAAGGCATAAAGGAATACCTTTCTCTAGTAATAAAAATCAAGTTTATTATCTTGGACATCATCCACTAAAAGCACAAATTCATGGAATTTCTTTTTTTAATATATAACATTTAAAATTTTTTTCTAATTAGTTATACATGACAGCAGAATGCATTTCGTTTCATTGTACATAAATAAAACACAACTTTTCATTTCTCTGGTTGTACACAACGTAGAATCTTGCCATTTGTGTAATCATACAGGTACCTAGGGTAATGACATCCTTCTCATTCCAATTATTAGTGTCCCAAAGGCAAACCTGGGCATTCTTCTCCCCCTCAAAATTGTTTGGAAGTTTGTTTAAAGTGGCTCCTCAATTTTTTAGAGTTTACATTTTAATCTTTTAATTCCATTCCATCTTATTTCTATTACCTAAAAATGTGATAAATATGCTTTTGGGTGTAAGAAAATTCAAAATATTTTCACTTTGTGAATCTCAGCGCATCATGCAAGCCCTGGTAACCACGTTTGGCTAGGTTGGGAGAACTCTATTTTAGACCAGTCTCAGGCTGAAATTTCTAAGGGTTTCCCTAGACAACATGAGGGCTACTTGAGCTATACAGCAAAGTAAACTGGAAGTGAGTCTGGAGAATTATTAAATCATATCACTTTTGATTTCAAAAACTGATTTCAAAAACTGAGGTCAGCAAGCAAAGACCTCAAAGAACTGGCCACAACAGATTGTACTTGTTCTTTATTCCTCTCATTTTTTCCTTCTTCTTGTCTTTCTTTCTGAATAAAACCATCAGTAGTGGTAAATGTGCTTTATGCACAGTGTAGTTACTTAATAAAACATTCATGGGAAATGATCTGTACACATATGTAACAAATAGTTCCAAGTGCAATGATACAAGCACTGGTATACTGGAGAAGTTTTCAGTACAGCATTAAATTTGAAATATCATAATTTTACCAGATTTTCTTATTTCGTCCCATAAACACTTATGAACTGCCAAGTTTGTGAAGAAAGCCAATGGATCTCCAAGATTTCTCGCCTAACAAGCTAAAAGTTCCTTACTGCTTTGGCACAGGGTCTTGGTGTACAGTCCTTGCTAGACCACAATTCTATGCCTGGCACAGGAAAGCAGCATAGGATGAGAACCCAACCTCAAAAATGTGGTGCTGGGGGAAACATGAAATGCTAGTTGGTCCTTTAATACCATCTTCTCCAAACTCTGCAGCTTACAAATGAGGAAATGGAATCACAAGAATCCCTATCTTCTGTTTCCCAAACTAGGGCAACAAAGTAGGAGCAAGTAACAACCTTTTCAGACAGTCGTTCCTAATGTACAGAGCTGACTTCTGGAAGCAAACCTTAACTCAGAGAACACTAACAGCAACCTGGAGGGATGTTTAGTGATCAGCCCTAAAAACATGAAATAGGGACCTGCCACATTTTGATTGAAGGCTAGGTCATCCAAATTAAAAAGAACTGCCAACTATCACAAAGATTCAGTTATGACACCTGACAGTTCCTTTTATTCTTTATCTTTTCTCTTTACAATTCATTGTGAGTGCCCCCAAGATGTTGTTAATGTACAGGAAGTAGGGCAGGGAGTAGGAGCAAGTAACAACCTTTAGGAAAACAAGATTTAAATGGCCTAACATAATTCTTAATACATTTGAAAACTGTATTTTGTAAACTCACAGCTTTTCTCTTTAACACACCTGCAAACGGCTTAAGAAAGTCTCATTCTGAAGAATCTGGTTTTGATGTATCCTAGATAAATGCCTGCTACCACTGACTGATCCTTCCTGGGCAGTCCTAGAACTATGGGTGCCCAAAGGCCTCTGCTGGAGCTAGTAAGTTCTATGCTTTCTCTTTTCAGCTTTTTCCAACTGTACTATTTGGCTAAACTTCCTTAAGCTAGCACTAAATCCCAGAATACATCTGAAGAATTATTAGGGTAAACTGAAATCACACGTAATTTCTCTTACCTTCTTTAGTTGCTCTCTTACCTTCAGCTGCTTAACTTTGAAGTATCTGAATATCTTATTAGGGAATATACTTCTGGTAGCTGGCTGCCCTTTTCCTTGAAGACATTATTTTAGCAACAAGCTGGGACCTTAAAATCCCAGGACATCTGTGCTGAAAGATTCAGACATCATCTAGGCCAACTCAAACCCTTTATCTTACAGAGAGGGAAGGGTTTTGTCTAAGTTCCTTACCCAATGATTTCTCATCTTGAAACAGCTAAACATGCTATCTTCTCTTTTCAATTACAGTCTACTTATTACCACCTTTTAAAGGAAAGATAGTAATTAACATCCACCAGGAGTGGTATACTTTCTTAAGGAGCAGTTTTCCTTTTTATTCTTGTGACTTCAAGTTCCAAATTATTCGTATATTTTTTTCAGTGCACAGCATGAATGTATAAGTAAGGAATTTTAATAAATCTACATACTAGAGGAGAAACAGCTGATGATAGAGTGGCTTAGTCAGAGTTTGTGTCTTAACCTTAGTTTTGCTACTAATTACCTATTACCTTTTAATCAAGTTACTTCATGTCTCTTTTTTCACACGGAAGATAAAAAGGGTAAGTAACAGCTGAAATTCTCAACTTTCTTTGGATTTCCTTCAAGACTGAGATGGGTCCAAAGAGCTAATGGAAACCAAGGGTTTGCTTACTCAGGACAAAAGCCTGTATTTTAGCACAGGCTAAAAATACCAAAATTGCTTTGAAGTCACACTGGGTATGTTGGGTTGATCAGAAGCTCTAACTGGCATTTGTACATGTCTTCAACTAAAAATTGTAAAATTAATTATTTTAGCTTATTTGAAAAGTAAACTTTTAAAATATTTGGCTTATGGGGAAATAATGAAAAGAATGAAGCTTTCAAAAGCAAAGAGGTGGTAGTGGAAGGGAAAGTAGGTTTAGCACAAAGAAAGAAAAACAATTCACATAAATATGAAATTAAATTTCAGTCCAAACACCAAGAAACTTTCTGTCCCGTGACAGTGTCCAGATGCAATGCACTTTTGTATGTCAAGTGTCAATTCTTGCAAATAGCACTTGATCAAACACAAAGAGTTGGATTCCAAAGCATATTTTCTTTACATTCATATTAAGTATCCAAATAGATTATATTGCCCAGCAAAATTAAAGAAGAGGTACTTCAAGGAGTTTAAATCTCTTGATGCAAAATACAATAGTTCATTCAGCCGTGTTCAACCAGAGCACTTAAAAGGGCATTAGCAGGGATTACTTTTCATTTCTAGTCTACAGGGACTGAAATCCGAAGGTACTGCCAACTGCTGCCTCACTGTTTTTTAAGTAGCAGAAAAGAGGCTGTGGCCCATCAAAGGATCCTGAACCAAGGCACAGGAGTCATGAGTTCTAACCCATCTGGCCCTAGGAGCAATTCCCTACAACCAGCCTAAGTACTGTGCAGAGTGGAACTGCAAAACTCTCCATCACTTAAAGGATCTTTGTGTCCCTGACCTTACAAAACTGAAATCCAATTATGTAGAATATTGGCAACTGGTGCAAAGAACAGCGTTAACACTGCTTGAATATTAGTATGAGCTAAAGGATATACAGTGGTTCTCTAGAAGCCTTGCAGAGCAAGTTAAATATTTCCCCTTGATACATAGTAAACCAGGCTCAACAAAAGTGTGCAATTTATTCATTATCACATTACTAGTAAGTAGAGAACCCCAGTTTCCAGTCCAGGTCTGCAAAGTCCACACAATTTACAGAATGCAACATATTTGTAGTATGCAACATATTCATATCTATCAAGGAAGGCAGCCCAGGATTTGGGTCTTAGTTTCACTTTTGCCACTAAGTTGGTGCAGATCTCTAGGCACAACACTTTTCTGCAATTTTTCCACCTGTACAACTGCGACAGTGTTGGTGGCTGGTAAATTAACTACTAGATCAGTGGGGTTTTGGTTTCGTTTGGTTGGACGGTTATCAGAATCCTTTCGGAACCGGACTTTCGCTAATAGTTATTTACCGTCCCTGCTCTTTGAAATTATTTGGGAGTGTAACTCTTGGTGATTAATGGAAATGTATTATAACCCTTAAGTGGTTGGGAGCAAGAAAAGATGTGCCTGCTCTAAGTTCCCACCTAGCAAGCTGAGGCTGAGAATTTGACCTATTGGGGAATGTTGGTGAAAGTTGAGACAACTTATTCGCGGATCCATGCTTCCCTCCCGGCTTGGTGCTTTGTATCCACCCGTTGCTCACGGTTGAGAGGAACGGATAGTTTGTGTCCTGCATTTCTTGAGCGGCCCGCACGGGCTCGTCTCGTGAGTACAGAGACGCTAAAGGATGTCAGCAGCTTTAAGAAACTTAAAGCCGCGGTGTAAAATACAAGGGTTCAAAGAGCCAGCAGCTGGAGATGCGAGGAAAAGAGCTAGCAGCTGCGGCCCGTCGCGCCGGTATGGGAAGCACTTCCTGGTCAGCATCTCCCGCCCTCGTCCACGCCCCCAGTGCCGCATTTCCCACTGCACTGTGCTTCCGAGCCTGCAGGAGGGTCGTCCCGCTCCCGGGTGAGCGCCCGGCCGGCCCCGAGCAGCCCGAGTAGGGTACCACCAGAGGTTTGAAACACAACGCTCTGGAACTCCCAACTCCCCCGGCGCGCAGCCCGCTGTCCAGCCGTCTGACCCGGGCAACCCTGCGGCTGCAGGGAAGAGGTCCCGGGCCTGCGGGAGCCCCGCCTGGCCTCTGTCCCGCGGGTGACCCAGGTGCGCCGCGCCCACCCGAAACCTCGCCTGCCGGCGCTCGGCACCTGTCGCGCCTGGCATCGTCAGGACCTACGCTCACCTCGTCCCGGGGGCCCACGGCCCGTCTCCGCGCTTCTGGGCTCGGCTCCTGCCGCGGTCTCTGCCAGGGCCCGGCCGCGGCCGCCGCCCACTTTCGGTTTCCCGCACGGCCGGAGCCGCCGCCGCGGCTCGGGAATCACCTCAAGCCCCCGCCCCACCCTGCTCAGCCCCGCCCCGCGCCGCGCCGCCCCGCCCCCAGGGCAGCCCAGCTCGGCTTTGCGCACGCGCGGGCGCCCAGGTCGCGTCGACCCACGCCGGCGTCCGCGCGTGGGAAGGGAAACCGACACCGCCTAGCGGTTTCTGCGCGTGCCCACGCATGGTCTGGCGGCGGAAGACGACTGCGGGTCGGACGCAGGCGCGCCTCCTCGGGGACAGCGCAGGTACTCGCGGCCCGGAGGGCCCGGGATCCCGCAGGGGCGTGGCGGCTCTGCCCCAGCCCTGGGCGCTCCTGCTACTGAACCGTCCTTGTAGTTATTCAGCTCTCGCCCATTCTTTTCTTCAGCACTTGGAACAGTTACTTTGTATTCTTCTAGACATCCACCTGTCCGCTCAGATGCCAGCTTTTTCTTCAAGCGTCACTTTTTCAGGGCCAGTGGCTACTCTTTAAAATGTTCTCCTCCTTCTCTGGCCTCCCCATCCTACTTCTCAGCCTTGTTACCTCTCCTTCGCACCTACCTAGCATATATATGTGTTTTATGTATGTTTTCATTTTCCATTATTAAAGCTCTTCAAAATTAAAGCTCTTTTGATTGTGGGGCTTTTTGATTAGTTTTCTAATCTATTCCCTGAGCCTAGAATCGTACCTGGCACATGATAAACATTAAATAAATATTAATCAAATTTGTTCGTTCATTCTAAAATTACTGAACACCTGATATTTATTCACATTGCTTTTGCACATTAATCCCAATAACTTATCAAGCACCTGCTTTGCATTCCTTCAACCAACGTTAAAAACTTTTTCTGTATCAATCTATATACATTTACTGAGAGCCTACTGTCTATCAACGAGTAGTTTTTTTAACATCTTGAGGTAAAACTGACATACAGTAAGCTGCACATGTTTAAAATGTACAACTTGATAAATGTGGCATGTATACAGCTGTAAAACCGTCATTGCAATAAAAATAATGAGCATATCCATCTCTCCCAAAAGTTTTCTCATGTCCCTTTGTAATCCTTACCTGCTGTGCCTCCCTGCCCCCTGCCCCGAAACTGCTCATCTGCTTTTGGTTGCTATAGACTTGTTTGCTTTTCTAAAGTTGTATGCAAATATAATCATACAGTATTGATGTCTTTTGCTGAGGGTAGGCGGAGGATCTGGCTTCTTTCAGCAGAATTCCTTTGAGATTCATTTATATTGTTGCATGTACCAGTAGTTTATGTCTTTATTGCTTAGTAGTGTTCCATTGTATCCATGTACTGAATCTACTCCCAGGTATTTGCTTAAGAGATGAGGAAAACTTTATCTACACAAAAACCTGTACAAGAACGTTCATAGCAGCTTTGTTTGCAATACCAAAAACTGGAAACAACACCAATATCCTTAAGCAGGTGAATGGATACTTAACCAGTATATATTGAACATCTGCTGTTAAATAACAACAATGATTATGAGCATCAACACTTTATGGGATGCTCATAATCATGTACTTAAGGAGCTTTTGATTCAATAGTCAATGAATAGATTGAAAGTCACATTAAAAAAAAACCCTTATATTCTATGCTCAGGAGTTTGGGCTTTTCCTCAAAGGCAATGGGGAACTGTTCTAAACAAAGCTTTGAATAGGGATCTTCTTTGAATACTGTTTTCGTTCATACTGTCATGTGGTTCCTGACTAAGTCAGCCTAAATGTCTCTCTCTCAAACTTCTCTGCATTCCCTCTATTTCAGTCTTTTTCAGATCTCTTTCTCCTTTCTCTCTCATCTGATCTACTCTAAACTTTGCAGTGGATTTAATGGCCCTAAAATACAACCATCTCCCAATTTAGACTCTACAGTGCTCATTACATATCCTGGCTCCACATTAAGATGGGAAAGATATAAATAGCCACTGAGAATTGAAAGGGTGCCAGTGGGAATAAGAAATTAGAAAACTCCAGCATTCAATATACAAAATTAATCATAAAACCATGTAAGCTGATCCCAAGTCTGAGATCCTTTATCCTAGCAAAGGTGTTTCATGTTTGGACTGTCCTCTATATGAAGAAAAATGATGGCTTGCAGCTAGTTGTATTGAAATCAACTTTATTGAGAAATAGCTTCCATAAATCAAATATTGAAATGCAGTTCGATGAGTTTTACCAAATGTATTTAATAGCATATCCACCACCACAATCAAGATATAGGACTAGTTCATCATTCCAAAAAGTTCCCCTGTGCCCTCTATCCCCCTATCCCCAGCCCCTGCAAGCCACTGATCTGATTTCTGTCACCAGAGCTCTGCCTTTTCTAGAATGATGTCATAAATGGAATCATATAGTACTTAGTCTTTCATGTTTGGCTTCTTTAACATAGTATAATGCTTTCGTGGATCATCCCTGTTGTTTTACCTATAAGTAGACAGTTCCTTTTTTATTGCTATGTGGTATGTCATTGTATGGATATGTTCCATTATATGGATATGGAACAGTGACATTCATTCATTCACACTTGATGTGCGTGTGTATTATTTACAGTTTGGGGCTATTGTGAATAAAGCTTTTATAAAAACCACACCCAGGTCTTTGTGTGGTCAGATGGGTTTCTTGCATACACACTTAGGAATAGAATGTTAGAATGTAGGATAAGTGTATACTTTAGAAGAAACAAACTTCTGAAGTGGCAGCACTATTTAGGATTCCTTCTGTCTACCCCCACCTCCAGCAAGATAGAACAGTTCCAGTTACCCCAAATCCTCTCCAATATTTAGCATTGTCAGTCTTTTAAATTTTAGTCAATGTATCCCTATGCATTAGAGTGCATAGGGATATCACAATGAAGCTTTAAGCATTTCCTCATGACTAGTGATATTGAGTATCTTTTTGTATGTGTGTTGGCCCTTCATATATGTTCTTGGGTAAAGTATTCATTGTGCAGGTATATTTTTAGCCTGGGACATATCAGGAGATTCTCATAAGTCCCTAAGAGGCTGACCTCTAGTAAGGGCAGGTTAGAAAGTTATGTTTATTTTTATTTCTTAATTTTTTTACCCCAAAACGATCCAAGACCCAGGGAGTTCAAGAATTCACTCTCATGCCCTGGATATAATTGGATTACAGGAGAATTAAAAGATATTAGAAATGACACATATTTGTTACTCTTTAGGTAAGTGGTTCTTACCCTTTTGTGGAAAGAAGGTCAGAATATGTGAAAGCAACATATAGATGCAAAATTTGGTACATGATTTCACAGAGTTTAGAGTCTTCAAGGGCCCACTGTGAACACATGTTTAAACTGCCTCAGGAGAGAGTATATATATCCTGGGGACAAACAGCAGAGTTTTCAAAATTGGAAGAACTCAGGTTGAAGTCATTACTCTTAAGCAATGGCCACGCTCATCTTCAAACAGTAGGGACAAGTGCTGGGAGGATAAGGGTCTATCTTTCAGGAAAGGTGGGCATGCATTTCCCTCCCCCAAGCTTGTAGAGAGTCTTCAATGCCCTTTGCTCAGGTGGCTTTGGGTGGTGGCCAAGGTGGATTGGCAGTAGGCAGCACCTTGAAAAGTCATCTGTGCCTTTCCAGAGTCTTCACATGAGGGAAGTTATGATGGAAAGAGGGTGCAAAGCAAGGACCAGGTGTGGGGAAGGAAGATGGCCCTGTTGCCAGCCTAACTGGGATGAGAAAATGGAAATATTTCCAGTGTGAAAATTTCATCTGAAGCCCTTCATGCATTTTATCCACACCTGGGGCCTCTGCCCATATGAAGAGAGATACATTGGATGCAAAACACCAAGACACCAGTTCAAGGCAGACAGGCCCAGTGCTAATGGTTGAGTCAATACTCTGTTCTCCTTCTTTTCCTTCTCCTAGTTTGGTGAGCAAAATGAGGAGACGGCAGCTATAGTGATATACTCCTCATCTTCCCTCTCAGAGTCTTAAGATTTCACAGCTACCAGGAAGCACTGCAAATGTCCCTTCCAAAATTTAGAGCAGCAATTTGAGAGACCTCTAGGTGCTGCCATCTCACTTCCCATCCTAATTAATCTGTTTCTCCTCTACATTATCTCCAAAGAGAAAAGATCTTGTTTCTGTTACTTCCTGAACCACAAAAGAACTGCAGGAACTGGTAGTGGCGTTACTCCATGCCTCAGACAGTTACTCCCTAAGGAAACCTTCCTAGAAGCCCCACCTCAAAAACACGATGCTCCTTCAGCTGAGCTACTACAGAACTTTATTCCTCAAATACATTTTAGTGGAAACAGCAAGTGATTCTGCATCTCATCTCCCTGGTGAACAGCTTGAAAAGAGTTAGAATTTTGTCATCTTCATTCCCAGAGATACTTAATTGCAAATGAATTTTAGCAATATTTCTTTTTGAAGCTTGACAACATGTTCAAAGTTGTTGGATACACAGATGATACTCAGCATGGGATATTTTCTGCTTACCTAAGGTCAGGAAAATATATCCATGACAAAAGGAATCTTTGGACAGATCTGATTTTGATTAATCATTAATGTCCTGGTCACTCCCTCTCTCATCAGCTGTTGCCTCACGAACAAATACAGAGATGTTTCTAGACAACTGCATTTGTTTTAACTGAGTAAGGAAAAAAGGAAAAACAGAACAAAACACAAAACAAAAGGGAGAGATTGTGGAGCCCTGCTGAAGTCCAGGCCCTGGTAAAGCTACAGGGGTGCTGATCAAGCAAAACCCCTTAATCTGCCCACAAAGGCCTCTAAGGTGAGTCAGCTGAAAGGCGCTAATCCCCTGAAGGGACTGATCATGGAAGCTTTAGAGGTCACACAGCCACCAAATAGTGGAAAACAGGACAGCGAAAGCTTAAAGCAATATTGTATAGAGAAAGGTCATAGAACAATGGGATAGAGACTCTTGGCTATCTCAGAGGTCCTCTTTGCCCTCTTGCAGGGTTATTCATACAGCTCAGCCTTAGACAGGGTCCCGAAATGAGGATGATTTCAAGGTTGTGAACTTTTAAGAGTTGTCAGGTGACTGACAGGCCAGCTATGGGTGGGGCATGGAGGTGGAATAACTAGTACTTTATGCAAGGCAATCAATCAACCACAATATTACTGATTCTAGAATAGTAGATAAAAACAATACTACCAAAATTACACTCCAAGAGATGCCAGGGATAAGGAGGGGGAAGCAGTGAGAAGAACCCACACAGATCCATAGCAGGGGCTCAGTGTAGTTTCACTAACTCTAAATGGAAGAGGCAGATAGTGTTCGAGGAGTGTGGGTTCAGAGCAGAGGTCTACTCTACAGGCTGGATGGTCACTCCTTGGCTATCTGATCTTTAGTACATTACTTGGGCCTTGATCTTTTGTTCAATTCCGAGGTTGCACTGACTCCAGAGTGCTTGGCTCTGGCTCTAGCCTCAGATTCCCTTTTCAGTGGTAAAGTTAATCCAATAAGCAGCAAAAAAGCTGCCTCGTGGGGCTGTTTGGTCAGTGCCTATTTATCAGTGGTGCTCCAGGGAAGCAATATCTACCCCAAGGGACACTTTGAATATTCACAAAGTTATTTTGAGGTTGTCACAATGAACAGGACCAATCTTTTTTTAAATAAGCAAACACAAATAACATTTTCCATAATTTTACAATGAATTTTTTAGGTATTTTTTTTCTCTCTGAATTTCATTTCAAGAGAGTAAATGAAGGGGGTTACAAAATATTTATCATAAAAGGGGGGAGTCGGGTCATTTAGGTTTGAATATTACTGCTAGAAATCCCCCAACAGCCAACTCCACCCACAGAGAGTCTGAACAAGACATTCTAGTTTATCCCAATAGACACATGTACTTATCTTTGTTAGAATTCTACATCACTCCATTACAAAATTACCTTACTTGTCCTAGCATTCACAACAGCTGAGGGGGTCAAAACCCCTAACACCATCACATTGGGGGTTAGGACACAATCCATAACTATGTGCAATTGTCCAGGGCCTTGACCTTTGTCAACTCTAGGTCTATCATTCTTTTGGGGGGGGTGCGTTTCCTGGAGATTTTGCAGCCCAAAATTATATCTCTCTGATCATAAGGACAGGAGAGAGTCAGCCTCATCTTCCTCCCAATTCTCTCATCACTCCCTCGCACTTAGTCTTTTTTTTTTTTTTTTAACGTAAAAAGGGAGTCTTTGCTCTCAGCAACAACTTCCTGAAAACAGGATGTCTTATGTTGGCACTTAGCACATTCTAACGCTTGAGATGAGTTCCTCCAGGAAAGTGGTTCTTAATCTGATAGCTAAATAATATGTCAGAACTAGCATGACTTCCCCCTCTTTTTGTACAGAGCATGTTCCTGAACATGGGTTTGAAGACTGAACTATAACCTGGCTTGTAAATATCACTGCAATTATGGAGCCCTATTTACAAGGCAATGTATATATTTGCAACATCTCCCTGTCGTGGTGACCATGGTGCTCTAGTTCTTGGCACACAAAGACTTACAAGAAATGTTTGCAGTGAATGAAAAATGAGTAAAGGGCTCAAGTCTTCCCCTTTCTACACTGCCATGCTTGTCTTTTTTTATATCTGATAAATGTAATAAAAGACTTTTAAAAAACCACAGGAAAATGTATAAAAAAATACATTTTTTCCACTACTAAAAATTGTGCAGAATCATAATCTAAATATAGGTTAGCAAATATTTTGTAGCAAATCTGAGTACTAATTGTGGGCTAATGTCTTCGTCACTTTGGGCTGCTATAAAAAAGCACCACAGACTGGGTGGCTTATAAATAACAGAAATTTATTTCTCACAGTTCTGGAGGCCGGAAGTCCGAGATCAGGTTGCCAGCATGGTCGGGTTCTGGTGAGGGCCCTCTTCTGGTTTGCAGACTGCTGACTTCTCATTGTATCCTCACATGGCCTCCTTGTATCCTCACATAATGACAGGAGTGCTAGACAGCTCTCTGAGATCTCTTTTATAAAAGCACTAATCCCATTCATGAGGCTCCACCCTTGTGACCTAAGTCATCTCCCAAAAGCCCCACCTCCTAACACCATCACACCGAGGGTTAGGATTTCAACATGTGAATTTGAGGGGAGGGACACCAACACGCAGTCCATAACAACTCACAATTGTTCAGACAGAGCCTTGACCTTTACTTTGTCACTCTAGATCCATAGCATTTCTCTTTTTAGGTAGATCTCCAAAAGTTTCCAACCAGTTCTTCCTGTTTCCTCTCTGCATGCTTTCCCTCTGGGGAAGCTGGACAGGCACTCTATTCACATCCAAGCTCAGTGGAACAGGCTGCAGGAGTGTGAATGATACCACTCCAGATGCCCTTGGCATCAGCAGACAAACAACCAGGCAGAAAGCCCTTCTGAACTATTTCCAATACATAGATCCTGTGCACAGACCAACTGTGTCTTGGTGGTGCAGTTCTCCCTGTGTGTGAACCCTTTGCTTATTAGGCAGGCAGCTCTGAATATCAAATGTTATAAAAAGTCCCTCTCTGGAGTGTTTCCCATGGAGCCATAGTTCTTACTCAAGGGTTGAAGAGGAGTAGAATCCTCCTTATGGAGAGGTGCTCACTTGGTATTTGAAGGTGTCACAGCCTTCCTAATGTTTTATTTTGGCTAAGAGTCACACTTTCCTCCTTTAAGCAAGCTTTAATTAGTCTTTCCTGAAAGTGGAACCCAGAACAAACTTCTAAATTTTAGCTGGTCATTTCCTTGTACATAAATAAGACCCACCTGGAAGGTACTTGTAACTCAGTCGGGCAATGGTTGAATGTTCTTAATAGAATTGGTAACTATTTGGTAAGATCTTGCCTCAGGGTTGAGAAAAGCATGGCTCTGGATGATTCCTAGTCATTGTTCCATTTCAAACTTGACCTAGTATGTCTAAGAAAGCCAAGAGCTATTTATTTGAAACTTTGAGCCTTGTGGACAGGGACTTTGGCAGGTTGCAAAAGCTCTGTTACTACAAAGCTGATTTTATAATTTTGTACAATGTTCACTAGTACGCTATATAGGACTGTGGTCCTGACTCAATAGAAGTCAGCTAGGGTTGGGCAAACTGGTGTCCTGAGACTTATTTTAAGAGGCTGAGAGTTTTCAATAAGAATGTAAAATATTTGCATTTTCATTTAGATGATTTTCTGAATAAATACAACCACATTTTGCATTTTATTGATGATTACTTAATAATAAAGTGTTGCCATGTTAGTTCAGTGCTGGAATTTGCTTTTATGTTTATGATGTCAAAACTACAAATAGTTACCTAAGATGAGAGCATTTAAATTCTAACAGACTGGTAAGTATGTCTGGTTGTCCTTGGTTTGGTCTATCCTAATGTCAAAATTACAAGTCTCTCAGCAATTGCTTTTTTTTTTTTGGTATTGGGGATATAACCCAGGGCCTTATACATGCCACGTAAGCCCTTTGCCAATCAGCATTGCATTTTTGCTTATGATGAAATATTTTATCAGTGAGAAAGAGAAAATTACCATTTCCCCTTTGCACTAATAATTCATAGTTGAAGGCAGATTCATGGAAAATGAATCTAAATCATTTAATCTATTAAATATCATTATAGATAAATCATAAATGATAATTTGCAAGGAAGAAGCACACTAATTTATCATGAGCTTATAGAGGCAGAATTAACATGTTTTTATATAGAATTAATGATGCATTTACACCAGAGAAACCCAAATAATAACCCACCATATAGGATTAATGAGTTTTATAGTAGCTGGAATACAGAAAAATGATGAGAAAGATAAGTAACCACATGGTCCTATGATAACATGAGCACAAACAGTCCAAGTAGCCACTGTCAACAGCAGTAGATCTGGGCTCATTTTTTTTTTTTTTTGGTACCGGGGATTGAACTCACGGGGACTCGACCCCTGAGCCACATCCCCAGCCCTATTTTTTTGTGTTTTATGTAGAGACAGGGTCTCACTGAGTTGCTTAGTGCCTCACCATTGCTGAGGCTGGCTTTGAACTCGCGATTCTCCTGTCTCAGCCTCCCTAAGTGCTGGGATTACAGGCGTGAG
>CM053399.1:153575563-153593251 GCA_028644305.1 Xerus rutilus | reverse complement strand
TTTTGGTACCGGGGATTGAACTCACGGGGACTCGACCCCTGAGCCACATCCCCAGCCCTATTTTTTTGTGTTTTATGTAGAGACAGGGTCTCACTGAGTTGCTTAGTGCCTCACCATTGCTGAGGCTGGCTTTGAACTCGCGATTCTCCTGTCTCAGCCTCCCTAAGTGCTGGGATTACAGGCGTGAGCCACCGCGCCCGGCTTGGGCTCATTTTTGCATGTGGCTGTTGTACCAATTCTGTCCTCCATGTGTCACTGTAAATCATTTATAGTAAGTGGGTAGTAAATAAAGGGGAATTTTTAGTGGCATTTTTCAGTGATGTATTTTGGGGTGTTATCAGTTGGTTAGTCCATCACAATAGTGGATCTGTTGTGAAAAGAATTTTATTGTTCAAAGAGAAAAATAAAGTAATGACAGTGACTCAAATGGTGGTTCGCAAACATCAAGATCAAGTCAGACCAACAAAGTGTGAAAATGTGAACAATTTTACTTGTTTTGTAATTCTGTTTGGATTTTTGTAAATACACTATTACCCTTGTCATTCAATATTCTCAGCCCTGTAAGGTAAGGATCTATCTATCTATCTATCTATCTATCTATCTATCTATCTATCTATTCCTCCAGTTCATATAATTTCCCTTGATGTCTTCTGGTCAGCATGTCACCATCTAAAGCTACCTATTTGCTTCTTTATTTATTGCCTGTCTCAATCTATTTCTTGCATAATGATGACTCTCCAGGACACAGAACACAGAATAAATAATAAGTTCTTGTTGAATGGAATCATACATTTAATTTTTAAACTTATTGTTTAAGGTCATATAAGAACTATTAACATAAGAACTTTTTAGGTACATATTTGAGTAATATTATGGTTAAAACAAATTAAATCTTTCACACCAAAACTTATTTGTGAATGCTTATAATAGCACGATTTATGCATAGCACAAAGTACAAACAACTGAAATGTCCATCAACTGATGAATAGATAAACAAAATATAGATTATTAATATAATCAACTATTGCCAATCATAAAAAGTAACAAGAGTGACATCATGGAATATGGTGGAGTGGGAATCTCCAAGAGTAGATCACTCCACCTGAATGACTATAAAAAGTTGAAATAATTATTAAGTCTATAAAAAGTCTGAAATTACTATTTTGGAACTGAATTCTAGTCCAACAAAATTTGCAGCATCTATGGGAGAGCTTGAACAGGCTGGAAAAATAAAAAAAATTAAAAAAAATTTTTTTTTTGATACTAGGGATTTTAACTCAGAGGTACTTGACCACTGAGCCACATCCCCAGCCCTATTTTGTGTTTTATGTAGAAACAGGGTCTCGTTGAGTTGCTTAGCGCCTCGCCATTGCTGAGGCTGGCTTTGAACTCGCGATTCTCCTGTCTCAGCCTCCCAAAGTGAATCTCAGCTTTTTGTATAGTTTGGCTACAGTCCACCTCCATCCCAGTGGAAGGCAACCTTAGCGGTGAAAGCTTACATTCCTAGTGTGATTTGATGGAGGCAGGGTAAGCAATAAGGATATCATCCTCCAAGTATTGGATTGTGTGGTCTGAGTACTGATTTTTGCTTTTTGTTGCTGAGGGGCCAGCACAGATGCTGATAGCATTTATTTCAATCCCCATGAGCTGAAGCAACTTCCAGGGGATTTCATTCTTTTTTTTTTTTTTTTTTTTTGGTACTGGAGATTGAACTCAGGGGCACTCAACCACTGAACCACATCCCCAGCCCTATTTTGTGTTTTATGTAGAGACAGGTTCTCATTGAGTTGCTTAGTGCCTAGCCGTTGCTGAGACTGGCTTTGAACTTGAGATTCTTCTGTCTCAGCCTCCCTGAGTGCTAGGATCACAGGCTTGCGCCACCGCGCCTGGCTAACTTCCAGGGGATTTCAAAAGATGATAAATGTCCCCCCACCTTGGTAAGCCAGGCAGTTAAGGAAATTTTTATCAAGTCACTGACTAACTGCAGAGAAATTGGAACTTCAGTGAACACACGGAATTGGCAATACACATCTTGGAAAAAAAAAACAATTTGGAAAAGTCATCAAGGAATGGCTCCAGTGTAATGCCCAGACTCGAGACCACCAGAGACCACCAGGAGTCTGATTCCGATGTAATCACAAAAGGGTCTTTAATTCAAACTCCAGTAGGGTCCGCCAACCCACACTGACGCAGCGGGTTAGGAAGCGCAGCCCCGAGTCTAGGGGAGCAGGGATTTTTATGGATTACAATTGCAAGCAGGGGAGTACATGCCTTGGCGTTACATGATTGGGTAAGGGAAAGCGCGCGCAGGGGGAACAGCAGTAGGATTGGATGGGGATGGGTGAAGTCACTGGATGGTCAGTGGGCCTTTAGACTGATAGGTCTGGCTACAATGGGCCCAGTTGACCTTTAGGTTATTGATAGTTCTGGCTACAGTGAGCTCATTGCCTGGCCTTCTGATTAGCTAACTCAAGTTGCAGAACCACTTTTTGCGCCAGGGAAGGGTGCCGTTGATTGTGTTGCAATTTCCAGTAACTGAGTGGGGGGCCTAGGGCTCTGGACAAGAGGCCTAGAGTCACAAAATGGCTTTAGTCTGGTCCTTTCACCAGCCCTAAAAACATAATCAAAAATCTGAGGTGTGAGGGAATTACATTTCCAGTTGCCCCAGCATAGTAGTTGAAAATCTCTATAGTTCTGAACAGAATTAAGAACATACAAACAAAACAGAAAAGCCTGATCCACTCATAGGAAAAAAAAGAATTGGACAGAAATCATTTTTGAGAAAGCCCAGATATTAGAATTATTAGGCCAAGACATTAAATCAACTCTCTAAAATATGTTTAATTAAAAAAAACCCTAGAGAAAAAGCCAAAGGAAATAATCAAAATGATATATAAATAAAGAATATAAATAGATTTGAAAATTATAAAAAAGAACCAAAAAATTTATAAAAAAGAACCAAACTAAAATTCCAGAGCTGAAAACTATACTAACTGAAATAAAAATTTCACTGGAGGCATTTGGCAACAGGTTTGAGCAAGTGGAAAAAAAACATCTGTGAACTTGAGAATATGAAATTATTCAGTCTAAGGAGCAAAAAGAAAAAAAGAATGAAGAAAAATGAACAGAGGTTAAGGGACCTGTGGGATACCATCTATATGGTAAATATATATTTATATATATATATATATATATCATGTAGACTGAGCAGAGGTTTTGTATGCTATTGAAGCTAAATTGGTATCAAGCTGGAATATTATAAATTTAGGATGCTGCAATGGGTTGAACAGTTGTGCCCCCTCAAAATTCATGTACTAAAATCATAACCTCCATGGTGATGATATTAGAAGGTGAGTCCTTTAGGAGGTTATTAAATCATAAACTCAGAGTCTTCATGAATAGGATTAGTGGGCTCATAAAAGAGACCCCAAGAAATCTCTCTCCCATTCCACCATGTGAGGGCACAAGATGATTGCTGCCCAAGTGTGAACCAAGAAATTAGCACTTGCCAGACACTGAATGTGTTGATGCCTTGACTTGTGGGCATTCCCAGCCTCCAGAACTGTGATAAATAAATTTCTGTTGCTTATAAGCCATCTGGTCTATGATATTTTATCATAGCAGCCTGAATAGACATAGACAGATGTCCAGGCCTTGGTTGCAGATGACAGGCAACACCAGACTGTACATGATGGCCATGCCACACAGGTTCTGCATCATGTGGACAAAAAGATAGTCTTCAGGAGAAGGAGATGGTGGTCACTCAAGAACTTTCATGATCCATCCCTGGTTACCTGTGCTTGCAATCTACTTTATACTCTCTTCCCCACCCAAAGACCATTAAGTCTCTTTCTCTTTTTTTTTTTTTTTTGGTACTGGGGATTGAACTCAGGGGCACTCAACCACTGAGCCACATCCCCAGCCCTATTTTGTGTTTTATGTAGAGACAGGGTCTCACTGAGTCGCTTAGCGCCTCACCGTTGCTGAGGCTGGCTTTGAACTCGAGATTCTTCTGTCTCAGCCTCCCTAAGTGCTGGGATTACAGGCTTGAGCCACTGCGCCCGGCTCCATTAAGTCTCTTGCCTTGGCACATTTGCATGACTTCCCCTATCTTTCTGTTAATGTCTCATTTGCCCTGTCTGGTCCAATTCAAATGTCAATGTGTGTTAAATTGAATGGATCAAATAGTGGCATTAACCCCACTGAATATAAGTTATTAGTCATCCACAGAACCATGCTATTATCTTTAAAAGAAAAAAAGAGACATTTTCAAGATCTCTGTGAGGAATACTGCAACTCTTATGAAAGAAACCAAAACATACAAAAAAACTCTTAAAGTTCAACAAAAAAAAATTTAAGAACAGGCAAAAGATATAGACAGACACCTCAGCAAAAGAAGGCAAATAAACATATCCAATAACACATAAAATTCTAACAGAAGGAAGAAAACAAAACAGATTCGGGTAAAGAACCTTGGCATTCTGCAGCTTTGGAGTCCTCTCACTCTCTTATCAAAGGAAATGATATTACACAACAATATCTCAACAATGTCCCACTAACAAAACAGACCTTTGCAAGTTCAACAAAAATTCAAAGACACAATTGAAAAGTGGCCGTCAGATCTGGACAGACACTTCGTGGAAGAAGATACATGGATGGCAAATAAGCACACAGAAAGATGTTCAACATCATGTCATTAAGGAATTGCAAATTAAAACAATGAGATTCCACTTGCTAGTGGGGATGCAAGATGATACAGTTACTTTGAAAGAAGTGACTTATAAAGCCAAACATAGTTTTAAGATGTGATACAGCAATTGCCCTCCTAGGTGTTTACCCAACCAATTTGAAAACTGATGTCTGCAAAAACCTACACACAAATATTTACCACTCTCTTCACAATTGCCCTCAAATCAGAAGCAACCAAGATGTCCTTCAGTAGGTGAGTGGATAAAAGAGATGTGGTACATCTGCTGTAGTTTGAATCTTACATGTTCCCCAAAGGTCCATGTAGTAAAGTCTTGGTTTCCCAGCATGGCACCATTGGAGGTGGTGGAACCTGTAACAGGAGGGAACTAGTGGGAAGTTTTCAGGTCACTGGGAGTATACTCTTGAAGGTGCTGGTGGGACCCCAAACCCTTCCTCTTCTTTGTTACCTTCCAGCCATAAGGTGAGTGGTTTTTCTCCACCATGCACTCCTACCTTGATGTGCACCCTCACCACAAGTCTAAAAGTAATGGGTCCAACTGATCACAAACTGGAACCTCTGAAACCATGAACCAAAATAAACCTTTTCTCCTTATAAGTTGATTATCTCAGATATTTGAGATAACAATGGAAAGATCAGCAATACAACATCCATACAATGAAATATTATTTCAAAAATAAAAAGAAATGATATATCTATCCATAAAAGACATGGAGGAAAGTTAAATCTGTATTTCTAAATGAAATAAATCAGTTTGAAAAGGTTGCATACTATAGGAATCCAATTATGTTACTTTACATAAAAGGTGAAACTCTAAAGTAAGTAAAAATATCAATGGTTGTCAGGGACTTGTGGGGAAGAATAGGTAGAACACATGGGATTTTTAGGGCAGTGAAACATTTCTATAAGATACTATAATGATAGATACGTTGACATTGTGCATTTGTCAAAACTCATAGAACTACACATTACAAAGAATAAGCCCAAATATAAACTACAGACTTAAGTTGTTAACTACATACCAATAATAAGCCATCAATTTTAACATATACACCAACACTAATGAAAGATGTTAACAATAGAGTAAACTCTGTGTGAGAGTGGGGAGTTGTATGAAAGTTCTGTACTATCTGTTCAGTTTTTCTATAAACCTAAAACTGCTCTAAAAATGAAGTATATTTAGAATTTTTAAAAAGTAAATAGGATAATATTTGAGGAAAAAATGTTCAGTGTCTTATTCCATTTCGTTTTTCATTGCTATAATAAAACACCTGAGGCTGGATAACTTATTTAAAAAGGGTTTCCTTAGTTTAAAATTTTGGAGGCTAAAGTCCTGGTGATGGCCTTCCCGGTTGTGTCACTTCATGGCAGATGGCATCATGGCAGGAGCTAAATATGAGGAGGATAGATCCCTTGGCAAGATAGAAAGCTATGGAGAGGAACTGAGACTAACTGGAGTTCTGTAAGAGTTACTTTAATTCTTTCTAAGGGCACATCCTCAGTTACCTATGGACCTTTCAATAGGCTGCTTGTCTAAAAGGCTTCACCACTTCCAGACTCTATTCTGTCCCCTTCATGAACTAGGAAAGGATTTTCTCAGTTCTACTCACAAGGTGCAAGCAGAGGAAGGACACTGTGGTTCCATGAATTCTGCTTGGGAATCGGATGCAGAGATCCTACTTAGGTATCCCACTTTGCAGCCAGGTTGGTCGGTTGTTTTAAATCTCTCTGTGAATGAATAAAAACCAAGAAAAGAGAGGCTGTTGTTATAACAACAAATGTCCAAAATAACACCATCTCCTCTTCATCTTGGAGTTTACTGTAGGGAGAGGACTCCGGTAATTTCTACAGTTTTCTTTGTCCTCTTATTCATAAATACAGAGATGCAGTTTTATTCAGGGTAGCAATTCACCAAAATAAAGTTTAAGGTTTCTAACTCTTCTCACAGCTAAGAGTGACCAGATTAAGTTCTGGCTACTGCCTTGTGTCCAGCAGAAGTGTGGTGGGGGACTTTGCAGAAGGCTGTGCAGATGGAACTGATGTCTTTGAGAGGGCTGCCTCTGCCCCGCCTCCATTTCCCCTGCCTGCACTCTGAAATGCAAGCATGGTGTCTGATCCAGGTGCCTGGTCCAAGCAACTTTTGATGGAACCATCAACCATGTTGATGATGGAAACCACATACTGAGATGCTAGAACAGAAAGATCTGTGAACTTTCATAGTTTTCAGTTCAAGGTCAGTATGGTCTGCCTATGTCTAGAGTTCTTTTACATAAAAAAGAAATGCCTCTTTTTTCGTCTCATTTTCATTTTGGGGATTCTCAGACAATTATGCATTGCATAACAATGTTTTGGTCAACAATGGACTACATATATGAAGTGGTCCCATAAGATTACATAATGGAGCTGAAAAATTCCTGTCATCTAGTGATGTCATAGACATAGTCCTAGTGCAACAGATTACTCCCATGCTTGTGGTGATGGTAGCATAAACAAACCTGCATTGTCAGTCCTACAAAAAGTATAGCAATATAATTATGTGCAGTACATCACACTTGATGATGATAATCAATGACTGTTACTGGTTTATATATTTACTGTCCCATATTTTTTTTAAAATATTTTTTAGTTGTAGATGGACACAATATCTTTATTTATTTATTTTTATGTAGAGCTGAGGATCAAACCCAGTGCCTCACGCATGTGAGGCAAGCGCTCTACCACTGAGCTACAATCCCAGCCCTCTGTCCCATACTTCATATCATTATTTTAGTCTGTACTCCTTCAACTCATGAAAAAAAGTTTACTGTAAAACAGTGTGCAGTGCTATGCAGGCAGCAGCCCATTCATCCTGTGTTTACCTCATCTCTTGTTTGCATCAAGAAACTATGTCAGGAGCTGGGGATATAGCTCAATTGGTAGAGTGCTTGTTTTGCATGCACAAGGCCCTGGATTCAATACCCAGCACCACCATTAAAAAAAAAAGAAAAGATAAGAAAAGAAAGCCGTATCAAAGAGTCTTATTGAGGATGTTGCTTCCTAAGCCAATTTGGGCCTACTTTTTCTTTTAGTAAGCACAGGGCCTCTGGTCTAATGCCTAGGTTCTTGATCCACTTTGAGTTAAGTTTTGTGCAGGATGAGAGGTAGGGGTTCAATTTCATTCTCTTATATATGGATTTCCAGTTTCCCAGCACCATTGGTTGAAGAGGCTATCTTTTCTTCAATGGGTGTTTATGGAGCCTTTGTCTAGTATGAGATAGCTGTATTTATGTGGGTGTGTCTCTGTGTCTTCTATTCTGTTCCATTGGTATTCATGCCTGTTTTGGTGCCAATGCCATGTTTTTGTTACTATAGCTCTGTAGTATAATTTAAGGTCTAGCATTGTGATGCCTCCTGCATCACTTTTCTCGTTGAGAATTACTTTACCTATTTTGGGCCTCTTGTTTTTCTAAATGAATTTTGTGGTTTCTTTTTCTATTTCTATGAAGAATATCATTAGTATTTTAATGGGAATTGCATTAAATCTGTAAGGTGCTTTTGGTTGGTAGTACGGTAATTTTGATAATATTAATTCTTCCTATCCAAGAACATGGGAGAGCTTTCCATTTTCTGAGGTCTTCTTCAATTTCTGTAGTGTGGTGTAGTTTTCATGGTAGAGGTAAAGACCTCTAGATTGATTACCAAGTATTTTTTTTTTGAGGCTATTGCAAAGGGGATAGTTTTCCTGATTCCTCTTTCAACTGATATATCATTGGTGTATAGAAATGCAATTGATTTATTGGTGTTGATTTTATATCCTGCTACTTTGCTGAATTCATTTATGAGTTCTAGAAGTTTTACAGTAGAGTTTTTTGGGTCTTCTAAATATAAAATCATGTCATTGGCAAGTAGGGATAATTTGAGCTCTTCTTTTCAACAAATGAGATGATAGCAAAATGAAAAGCTTCTTCACAGCAAAGGAAACAACAAGAATGTGAACAGATATCCTACAGAACGGGAGAAAATCTTTACCACTTGTACCTCAGATAGGGCATTAATCTCCAGGTTATACAAAGAACTCAAAAAACTTAATATCAGAAAAACAAATAACCCAATCAATAAATGGGTAAAGGAACTGAAAAGACAGACAAAGAAATACAAATGGTCAAAAAACATATGAAAAATATTCAACATCTCTAGCAATTAAAGAAATGCAAATTAAGACTATACTGAGATTCCATCTCATTCCAATCAGAATGGCAATTATAAAAAATACAAGTAACAACAAATGTTGGTGAGGATGTGGAGAGAAAGGTACTTTCATACATTGTTGGTGAGACTGCAAATTGGTGCGACCACTCTGGAAAGCAGTATGGAGATTCCTTAGAAAACTTGGAATGGAACCACCATTTGACCCAGCTATCCTACTCCTCAATCTATACCCCCAAAGACTTAAAAACAGCATACTACAGTAATGCAGCCACTTCAATGTTTATAGCAGCACAATTCACAATTGCTAAATTGTGGAACCAACCTAGATGCCCTTCAATAGATGAATGGATAAAGAAACTGTGGTATATATATACAATAGAATATTACTCAGCATTAAAAGATAATAAAATTATGGTCTTTTCAGGTAAATGGATGGAGATGGAGAATATCATGCTAAGTGAAGTAAGCCAATCCCAAAAAACCAAAAGCTGAATGTTCCCTCTGATAAGTGGATGCTGATCCATAATAGCAGGTGGGGTGGGAGGAGAATGAAGAAACTTTGGGCAAAGGGGAGAGGTGGGGAGGGGAGGGGGTATGGGGGCAGGAAAGATGGTGGAATAAGAAGGTCATCATTACCCTAGGTACATGTATGACTACACATATGGTGCAATGCTACATTCTATACAACCAGAGAAATGAAAAGTTGTGCTGCATTTGTGTACAATGAATCAAAATGCATTCTGCTGTCATAGATACCTAATTAGAATGAATGAATAAATAAATAAATACATAGAAAATGTGGTGTATATACACAATGGAATATATTACTCTGCCATAAAGGAGAATGAAACAATAGTATTTGCCAGTAAGTGGATGAAACTGGAGAATACATTGCTAAGTGAAACAAGCCAGTCCCAAAAATCCAAAGGTCAAATATTCTCTCTGATATGTGGATGCTAACCCAAAACAAGGGAGAGTGGAGAGGGGAAGAGTAGAAATCCACTGGATTAGACAAAGGGGAATGAAGGGGAGGGAGGGGATAGTGGAATAGGAGGGATAGTAGAATTAATTGGACATAACTTCCTAGCCTTGTAATTGAATACATGACCAGGGTAACTCTGTATCATATACAACCACAAGAATAAGATCCTAAATAGAATAAGTTATATTCTATGTATGTATAATTTGCCAAAATACATTTTACTGCCATGTATAACCAAATATTACCAAAAAGAAGGTGGAGGAAGAGAAAGAGGAGGGGGAGGGGGAGGGAGAAGGGAGGGGGAAGAGGAGGAAGAGAGCAGGAAGAAGCAGCAGCCATGTCAAGTGATTGACCTATACCATCTAGGTTTGTCTAAGTATACTCTATGATAGTCACACAATGATAAGATCCCCTGACACATTCCCCAGAACAGTCCCCATTGTTATGTGACACATGACTGATGCATAACCATATCTAGTACTAACCAAAGCCTAAGTTTTCCATTGAGGAATCTTGGATAAGACTGGTCCTTTCTCTGGGACATAGTGGCAGAGGCAGATGTGGAGATGATTCTGAGATCTGGGGCCTGTGCCTGGCCAATATCAAGCCCTCTTCTATTGGGAACAGCACCTCAGCTTTTTGCAGGGGAACGACTCCTCCCTCACCCTCTGTCCTAGGGCTTAAGTGAGACCTACAGCACTTCCTGGCTCCAGAGGTGAATGTGTGACCCAGGCTCCAACAGGTATGGGGTGCAGAACTGGATACATGAGACAAACCTTGCCTGTGGATCTTTTCTGTATTGAGCTTGTAGGTGTGGTGAGACGGGAATTCACTTCTCTTCTTGGTCCTGAAACAGCGCCTTGTGTCTGGCTGGCCATAGACTCTAGGCATGGATGTTACTAGTGGCAACCCTCAGCATACGCCTGAGTTAGGAAGACTTCTGCACCCAGGTGCACCCGGGGCATCTCACCCAACACCACATCCTTGCTGATAGAGCATGACACGGCATCCTCACCAAGCACATGCTCCTGTGGTTCTGCATCCAGCCCTTCACTGTGCATTTGGAAAACCGAATTCCAGAAAGAGTCAGGAACTTGCCTCCACCGCAGGGGGTGGTCAGAGTCCAGAGGAAAAGAGAGGGCTCTGCTTCATAGGCCAGTGCTCAATCCCCTCCCCTGGGGAAAGAAGGAGGTTGGAAGCAGCTCTGCTAATATGGCAGTGGCATCCAGTCTCCTAGCAACATTCCCAGGGGCCCAGAAAAGTGGGAACCTAGGGTCCCTTAAGGTCCCCAGACACTGAGAAGATAGCACTGGGGTCCTGCAGTCTTCTGCTCTGGACCCCTGGAAGTAGGATGAGTCCTCCCTCAACAACACGGATAGGGCCTACAGGAGAGAAAGCCTGTTTCCTCCTGTATAAATTGGTGTGCTGGGAGTGGGCAACCCCAAGTGTTTCACATGCGCAGACAGTGTTCACCCCAGTTGTCCATCACTGGCCTACTGTGCTCTGAGCTCCTGAGGAAATGCTTTTCACTTCTTGGAGGGCCTTCAGAGAAGAGGCTTGGGGTTTGGGTGGGAGAACATGCCAGAGCACTGGGCCCTGAGAGTTGGGTTCAGGGGTAAGAGCTATCCTTTTTGGATCCTTGGAGTCCTCACTTGGAAGCAGGGGAATTATTGTGCTAGCAGAGGCACGGATGCCTCATGAGTGAGCAGGACACAGCAGGGGCAGAGGCAAAGAGCGGGCCAGGGAGGCTTCCAGGGCCCCTCACACTGCCCATGGACTCTTCAGACCAGCTCCTTTTGCCCAGGACCTGGAGGATCACTGTCTTGTGGTCATCCAAAGTGTGTGATGTGTGTTGTGGTGTCCCTGTCTGGGACTGAAGTGCCCATACTGGCCACCAGAAAACATGAAGCCTCCTATGTTAGTGGTGCCCCTGGGTTTTACTGGAGCTACTGGAGCCAGGGAAGGAAGAATCATGCAAGCCGGGTGTGGTGGCGCACACCTGTAATTCCAGCAGCTCAGGAGGCTGAGGCAGGAGGATTGCCAGTTCAAAGCAAACCTCAGCCAAAGTGAGGTGCTAAGCAACTCAGTGAGACCCTGTCTCTAAATAAAATATAAAAGAGGGCTGGGGATGTGGCCCAGTGTTCAAGTGCCCTAAATTCAATCCCTGGTACCTCCTTCCTCCCAAAAAAATCATGCAGCGGTCATTTTGACTGTCCTGCTGCCTCAGGTCCAAGTTGTGCCTCCTATTAGGGATCATCTCCAGACTCTGAGCTGGTCAGAAACAAAGTGCAGGGGTGAGGGTCTTTCCTTTTATTCATTTAGCAGAGCAAATGCCATAACAAAAACAAAGAGGCAATCAAGGAGGGCATGAGGGGGAGTGGGTTAAGGTGAGAGGGGGAGAGATGGACAAGGAGGAAAGGAACATTGGGCAGTGCAAGTGCGAGGGGACAGCAGCCCTTTTCTTGTAATTAAATCTTGGAAGTTGTGATAGACTGTTTATGTACCCCAAAGGTCATACGCTGAAATCCTAACTCCCAAGGTGCTGGTATCAAGAGGTGGGTGGGGCCTTTAGGAGGTAATTAAGTCATGGTATAGAGCCCTCATGAATCGGACCTTTTTAAAGGGACCCCAGAGAGTGCTGTTCTCTTTCTGCTATTTGAGGAATTCAGAGAGAAGTCGGCAGTCTGCAACCCGGAACAGGGACCTCATGTCGACCAGTCCATGTGGGCACCTTGACCGTAGCAGCTCAAGCTGACCAAGACAGGCGTGGGATCCCATCACTTTTGCCATGTCCTGTTGATCAGAGGTGAGCTGCAAACAACTTAGTGGTTACACCAGGAGGCAGGAGCATTATAAGCTGTTATGGAAGCTGCCCGCCACGCAGGCTGAGACAGGCATCTGGTTTGAGCAGACAATATATGATTTCCTTTCCTTTCTATTCCTTCATGTCACAGGATGGAGAGCGATACCCAGAGGGGAAGTAGCTTCAAGGATTACACTGGCAGAACCCAGGCAGGTTTCGAGTTGGATTGCATGCTGTGTTCCACCCATTATAATTTTTCCATCTGTAAGTCTGTGCATTTGTTACCTGTAGTGCCAACCCGTGGGTTTTGTAAGTATTATACATACCTGCTGCTAGGCAGCAGAGGCTCAGATCCCCATTGTGCATTTTGGGAGATGGGAGGCTCTGAGAGGCAATGAGCCAATAAGGAAAAGGAGGTTCTGAACCCAGTTCTGTGTGCTCAGCCCTGGGGCCTTGGGTGCATACAGATCTTCCCAGGGGTGGTGAAATGGATACATTAAGGAGATGACACAGGGGAGGAGGGGGAGGAGTCAAAATGTATACACTCCAGAAGTCACCCCAAGGTCAGATAGGCCTTCGAGTAGGTCATATTGAAGAAAGGGGCCCACATAATGGAAACTTGAAGAAGTCCCCTCACTTCCTTGGTGATAGACCCTATCAGAACTTAGAACTCTGGTAACCAGACACCCACATTCTGGAGACAGATCTCCATGCAGCTGACTGGGGAAGACACCTCTAAAAGAGCAAGATGTTTTCCTGCTATATTTCATTTTTCAAGACTCTGGCCCCAGGAAAGTCCCGAGTGAGAGTCTTTTCCATTGCTGTAGACATTGGTTCAGGCCTCACCCCTGAAGCCTTTGGCCATCTGGCAGGAGGTTCCTCAAGGCCACACAGGGTAGGCCAGGCCACTACTGTGATTGAACTTGGGCACTCCTGTACCCTTCCCTCTTACTGCATGCGGTGGGGGGATGAGAAGCAGGTTGGTTGGTAGGCAGGGGAAGGCAGGGCATGAGGACTGGGCCAGTCCTGAACAGGAGGAGGTTGCCAGGTATCGGAGGCCTGTTGTGTACATGCCCCGTCTACAGCTGGCAGGATGAGAAGGTGAGTGCTGGGTGGAGAACATCTCCCCAGATGTTTATCCTGAGCCCTGAATTCTCATTTCACTTTTTCTCTGACTGGAGGTCCGTGCAGATGCCCCTCAAGGCTTGATCTTGGGGGGCAGAATTGATGTTCCCCAGCAATGTTGGCCAGGCAGGTCCCTGATACTTTATGGCCTGACTGCAGGGCTCTGTCCTTCAGAGCTCCATTCAGCAGAGATGAAAAGAAGTGTCACTCATGCTTTTGGATGTCATTTCCTTTGCAGTCTTAGGGTCTATTTTATTTTAGGGTCTATCTATTTTAAGTGACTGACTCCTGGTAGCCACCACCCAGCACAGAATAAAACTTTATTTGGGGTGAGGAGGAGGATGTCACGTGTACAGGCTGTGGATAGTTTGCAGGGAGCACTTCCAGCTTTCTTTCCAGCGCTGAGCCTCCTCCATCTGGACATTGTAGTTATTCTGGATCTTCTTCAGTTCCTCCTCAAACAATGCTAAATATTTCTGGGGAAAAAGCAGCAGGAGCAGCCACATGAGAGTGTCTTCTGCACTCCCTGTCCTGGGACAATACCGTTACCTGCTGACAAGCAGCTCCTGAAGATCTCCATAAGTCATCTCTCCTATATTTTGCCCAACCACCCATTAAATAGGTCCAATTGTCTTTCTGGTTTTACAGATGAGAAGACTGAGGCTGGATTTGGCTGGAGTCACCCAGCTAGGAAGGGGCTGAGCAGGGAATAGGACACCTATCTTTCTGGTTCTGGGCCCTGCACCCTATTAAACTCTGACCTGCAATGGAGCCTCCCTGGAGCACAAGAGTCCCAGCTTCCTTGGGAGGCTGAGCCCTCTGCGTCTCCAGGCCTCAGTGAACTCAGCAGGCACAGCTGTTGCTCTGTTTGGGGCTTGCAGTGGCAGCTGGGCTCTGAGTGCAGCCTTCTCATCAGGCCGGCCCCACAGGGGTCTAATAGGCACTGGGTTCAAATCCTGACTCTGCCACTCTGTGGTGGCACAGAAGGGCAAGTGTCTTTAGGTATCAATGTCCTTGTTAGTGAGATGAGGACACTAACCCTCATAGGTTCCAGGAGGATTCTTGGATGCCTCATGCCAAGAGCAGAAGGTAGCCGCGGCTGTTAGTGCTGCTGCTACCATGCCCTACTGCAGACCCATGGCCTCGTCGCCTCTGTGCCTGTCTGCCGTGTTCCCTAGCTGATTCTACTGTCCCTCTGCAGTCTTTCTCACACCCAGTGTGGGTGATGTGTCCTATGGCTGGGCTCCCACAGCACCAGGGTATTATACCTCAGACTCCTGCTAGGACTGGGACTGGACATGACCCTCGGCACATATCCCTGCTCCTAAGGATAGTGATTATCCTGCATGTTGAGACTTGTGGCTCTGGCCTCACTGACGTGTGTTGTTGACTCCACAGACCAAATGTTGGGGTGCTCGGTGGTGAGATGTTCCCTCCTTTCCACGGCAGCCAAACTAAACTGTCCATGCTCCCTGTGACTCACCTGGGACACACCTACCCCACCCCATCTCACCAGGTACACAGCATCTCGGGCTTCCACGGCTGCCAGGTGGCCCAGGGTAGTCTTAGAGGTGGTTATGGAGGATGTCTTCCGATCAAGAATCTTGGTTTTGGTGGTGACTTCAGTGGGTTTGATTCCTGGCCACTTCCTACAAACAAAAGTACTTGGCTTCACCATTCACAGGCCAGCCACCACCCCTGTTGCAAGAGTTCAACAACTGTCATGGTTTCAAATATCTGAATTAAAAGAGAAAGAAAAGCCCCGACCAAGCATTTCACATTGTGCTTCTTTAAGTTCTGTTTCAGTTGTACGCAGTCTTGGATCCTATGTAGAAAAAGAACGCTAGATCTCCAATTACTTCCCTTTCCTGGGCCTCAGATTCCTCCTCAGTCTACCATCCAGGTGGCAGTCTTTGGTTCCTGGCCCATTTTTCTTATTATGCTATAAAGGCCACTGGTGAGAACATGGCTCTTGGCTTTCACGGAGACATGCTCTTGGGGCACAGGGGACAGGCACTTTGACAGCTCATGTTACACACAACAGTCAGCTGCAGTGGTTCATGGTGCCAGCAGCAACCTGGGAATGTGCTTCTCCCAGGGTAGGCCTCCCTCTTTGGGGTCCTTTTGTGGCTGTTGAATTCTCACTGTGTGCCACGGGCCCTCCATGGACAACCTCATCTTGTTATCGTTGGGTTGTCCATTGTCCAATCGGGGCCCAGGTCCATAAGGTAAAGCAGAGCGGGGGGAGAGAGAGAGAGAGAGAGAGAGAGAGAGAGAGAGAGAGAGAGAAAGAGAGAGGGGCTCAAGGCTCCAAGTCTGGAAATTCATGTCTTATATGCTGAGCTGAGAGGCAGTCTCTTCCCTATATGGACCTGATTGAAGACCTCACCCCATTTGCTCCCATTGGTTTTTTTAGAATACCAAACCCATGGTGAGAGTTGTCATGGTCATGGGACATTGTAAACAGGCACATGATGACTCATAGCCCAGTCTTGTCCTCCAGCAGTATTTTTCTTGTACCCTGCCTCAGCCATTTTGGTGTCTCTGAACTCCTACCTGACGATCTAACTTTCTCTTCATGAAGCCTCTGTGAGGTAGCCTGCCATGCTCATTTCACAAAGGAATGAGGTTCAGAACACAATGCCTTTCCAAGGTTAGCAGTCTGAGTTCCCGGCCAGCACTCCTCATCGTTTCACTGCCCTGCTCCCAGCAGATATAGCCATTCATGGCGCCGCCTGCTGCCCTGGGTTCTCACCTGCTCCCACGTTCAATCAGGGGCTTCTCACTCTCTTCGTCCAAGGAGAGCCTGGCCAGTTTCCTCCGAATGAGGATTGATGTTTTCTGCTTGGTGGGTTCCATCTCTGGCAGGAAAGAGATGGGTTACTAACCATGGCTCTCCAATAGCATCAGATCAAGGGCTCTCCCCACTAGTGATATTTAGAGATGGTAGGGCTCACTCTCTACTTCCCCACTTGGAGTGGCAGGCAGAGCTGCCTCCACAGGGAAACTAAACACACCAGATATGCAGCTGGGTACAGTGGTAGTGGCAGGGGTCACTGCAAGAGTCTAGGGAGTGGTTTGGACAATTCCCAGGTCCAAACCCCCAAGTTAGATGCTCTGACTGTCCTGCAGCTTCCAAGAGTGTCCTGCAATGCCTTCTTTGGCTTATGCTTGCTCATATGAGTTCTGAACTAAGCACTTACCCTGGAAAGAACATATTCATGGTTGTCCCCGATTGTCTGTTAAATGTCTGGCTCAATGCACCCTTGGATGTGCATTCTTTTTTTTTTTTTTTTTGGTGGTGGTGCTGCTGGGGATTAAACTCAAGGCCTCATGTGTGCAAGGCAAGCGTTTTACCACTAAGCTACATCTCCAGCCCCTGAATGTCATTCTTGATAAGGAGAGGGCTATGTGTGTGGAAAGAGAATGAAAGAGATAGCAAGAGAGAGAGAGAGACAGACAGACAGACACAGAGAGAGAGAGAGCTGGCAGGCGGGTGCCTTTGTAACCTGCATCCTCATCTACCATGATAATAAGTCCATGCCTGGCCATCCAAGTCAGAATGCTTAGATAAGAGCAGGCAAGCACCTCCTGGGGGCCTGGTGCAGGGTTTTTTCCCAGCTCTGCGGTACCCTACAAGGTGCTACTATGGGGTCTACTGCCAGCTCATCTGCCCGTTCTTCACGGAGTCTCAACCCCAGTGTCTCTGTGGGTCCTTGCTTTCTCATGTGAGGCTCACCCTTGACAAAGAGACCTCTGATATTGGAAAGTGGCCTGCACCTCAAAAATGTTGTATACATTTTGACCCAGAAAATGTAAGCCAGGAATCTGTCACCCCATCAGAGTCCTGTTACCATACAGGAGTTTTCTTTTTTTTTTTTT
>CM053399.1:153528687-153575463 GCA_028644305.1 Xerus rutilus | reverse complement strand
AGGAGTTTTCTTTAGCACAATTACAGCAGTGAAAAATTGTATGTTCAACAGCAAGGGATGAATTAGTCCATGATGATGCTTAGTAAATCATGGTGCACAGCAACCCGAAATGCTGAAGTGGAAAAGCATGGATGACCTGGCCAAGGTCCACCTGAAGGGACTCAGTCAAGACATCTTGTAGGCCCTCTATCCCTCCCCACCCCT
The DNA here is from genome assembly GCA_028644305.1 of Xerus rutilus. Taxonomy (NCBI): domain Eukaryota; kingdom Metazoa; phylum Chordata; class Mammalia; order Rodentia; family Sciuridae; genus Xerus; species Xerus rutilus. Next base: position 153,575,259 of record CM053399.1, on the reverse strand, counting down.
GTGGAGGAAGGGCCTGGAAGGGTAGACAGCAAGGGCAAAGGGCACTGGTCTCTGGGTGGAAGGAATGAGTTCTTCACTTGCTTCTTGAATTTTATGGAATTTCTAACTTTACTGTAGAGAACACTGTCTTTGTAATAACTTTCAAAAATAGAAAGCTGGGCATGGTGGCTCAGGCCTATAATCCCAGTGGCTCAGGAGGCTGAAGCAGGAGGAGAGAGTTGAAAGCCAGCTTCAGCAACTTAGCGAAGCCCTGAGCAACTCAGTGAGACCCTGTCTCTAAATAAAACACAAAATAGGGCTTGGGGATGTGGCTCAGTGGTCGAGTGCCCCGGAGTTCAATCCCTGGTACCAATAAATAAATAAATAATAAATAAGATGGTTTTAAAGTATATACTATCAATAAATAGATAACATTGAATACATGATTGTAATTTTGTCATTATAAAAGTAATATGCACATTACAAAAAGTGTAAACATTACCTAATTGTGGGCACAAAAAGAGATGTCCCCCGCACCCCCCTGCAGAACATCAGCAGCAGTTTTGTACCCAGCTCCCAGGCTCTGTCTCTCTCTCACTCTCTTTGCCTCTCTTGGTCTCTGTCCCTCGCTCAGATTTATTTAAACACCTGCAAGTACACACATGCTGGTATCATGTGTGTTTTTCAAACATGGAATCATACACATATCCTGGTCCCTCATTTTCTCACATAAAGGTCCTCCTTTGGGACCTGTGGTGTTAGCACGTGCAGACCTACCACCCCACCGTAACAGCTGCACAGAGTAAACCACCCAGATCCAATCCCCTGTGTATGGACACTAGTGATGTTTCCAAATGTTTTGCCATTTCAAATAGTGCTGTGATGAATATTCTTGAATGTGTATCTTAGGAACAGCGTGCAAATGTTTTTGTCAAGAAAATTCCTAGAATTGGAACTGCTAGGTCAAAGGTATGCACATGCAGGATTTGTCGGAAAGTGACAGGAGTTCTTTAAGAGATCAGTTATCAACGAATGCTCCTACTGAGCGCCCTGTGGTGCCTCCACTTCCTGGCACCCTTTCTGGGCTGGCCAAGCCTCTGGCAGCCTGTTGGTGAGAACCCTACCTCAGTAAAGTTCATCTATGCCTTTTTCATCATCAGCAAGGTGGCACACCTTTTCTGTCACTGGTCATAGGAAATGCTTCTTTTTGGGAATGTGTGTGTTTGTTTCTTGTCTTCTTTAAAAAATGTGACCTCTGAGAGTTCTTTGTACCACATGGGTAGTAACCCATTCTCCATCCATAGGTTGTGAGGAATAGTTTTCCAGATTGTGTTTTATCTTTCTATATTTGACATTTTTCTGCTTTTGTTTTGGCCTCAGAGAAGTGCCAGCTGCTTTCTTTATGGCTTCTGGTTTTCATGTCGTGCTTAGAAAAGGTATCCCTAACTCCAAGAGTATGAAAATATTCACTGTTAGGGTTTCATTTTTTACACATAATCTTTGATCCATCTGGCATTTGGCCTTTTGTAGTCAAAAAATTATTTTTAATGAAGACAAACAAACATACATAATCAATCTATTCCCTTGGTGGAGAAAGTTTTCACCTGGGTGGAGTCGGGAAGGCAGCTTCCCCAGCACCTGCCAGCCTACCCTCATCACCCCTGGGGCTGAAAACACAAGGTTGGTGCCCCTTACTTGCAACTTGGATGTCATCAATGGTGACCACTTCATCTAGCTGCAGGAGGAACTTCTCAGTGAAAGAGGCCAAGCCGGTAACGAACATGTGGCCATACTTCCTGGTGACTTCCTGGAGGAAACATGGTGAGCGCAGAGCTGCAGGGAAAACAACTTCCCTCCAAGGGTGGCTGAGGGAGGGCTGGCTGGCTCTGCAGGAGGACCTGGGGACCCCGGGGCAGCCCGCTGCTAAGCCAAGCCTAAAGCCACTGTGCCCATTGTGTCTGAGTTAACTGGCATCTGAGCAAGGAGGCTTCCCTCAAGAGGTGATTTGGCTTGAGGAAAAGAAATGATTCAGAAATGGCCAAGAGACATGTGTAGACAATTCATTGAAGAGGAAATAAAACTAAGACATGGAGAGCGAATCATGAAAAAAAAATTGCCGTTACTACTTTTGTAAATTATTAATTCAGAAACCAAAGAAATGCAAAGTGAAATAGCCAGTAATGACCATTTCACCTACAAAACCCACCCCCTTTCATGACTGCTGTGGCCCAGGTGCCAACCAAGGGTCATGCTCTGCACTGGCTGTTGCTGACCATTAGCACCATCTTTCTGGAGGGTGGTGTGGCCCTCAGCACCTGGACTGGGCAGTCAAGGGCACCACTGACCTCCAGATTCTCCTTGTTCTTCTTGATTACATGGTCCAGCTCTTCCTGTCTTTTTTCTTCTCGTATGTGTAGAGACTCCATTATTTGGTCATTTGCGGGGTGTCCAATATTTGGATTGAGCATCTGGGCATTTCTATCCTTTGATCAAACAATTCAGAATTCATCAGGGCTTTTCTTTTCTTTCTTTCTTTTTTGGTACCAGGGATTGACCTCAGGGGCAGTTGACCACTGAGCCACATACCCAGCCCTATTTTGTGTTTTACTTAGAGACAGGGTCTCACTGAGTTGCTTAGTGCCTTGCTGTTACTGAGGCTGGCTTTGAACTTGCGATTCTCCTGTCTCAGCCTCCCAAAGTGCTGGGATTACAGCCATGTGCCACCGTGCCTGGCTTCATCAGGACTTTTGACCCAGACTTGAGGTCAGGACCAAGAAGTCACTGGCCTATGTCATCTGTCAATTAAGGCCATAGGAAGACAAATTTGTACTATGATCTGGGTGTATGAGGGGCCATGGGTGGGCACAGGAACCAGGATCAGAGAGGACAAGATGGGAGCAGGGATGGAGCCATGAAGAGACAGTAAGCTGAGCATCTCCCCAGCAGAGTCAGGGTTTTAGTCCAATAAAATCAGCACCGATCCTGTCCCATGGCTCCAAGGACCAGTGTGGAGAGTCATTGTTGATCTTAAAGACTATGGTTCCAGCAAGCCCAGTAAACTCTCCCCTTTAATCTAACACAGAAGTTACCAAACACCTTTCATGAAGAAGCTGTTGACTCAACTCTTATTTTTTCAATGCCTCCTGCCCTCCAACCCCCATCCAATAATCCCAAATCTGGGTCATGTCCTTCCCTTGGGCTTGACCCTGCCCGTGACCTGCCTCCATTCTGAACTCCCAGCACTCCTGGTTCTGCAATGGGACTAGTGGTCTTAGGATCCTTACCTTGCTTTTCTCCAGCTGCTTCTTCTGCTCCTCAAACTGTTTCTGGATCTTTTCCACAGAGATGCAAAACTTTTTCCAGTGCTGTTCCTTGAAATTCTCTGTCACCAGCCAACACACCTGGGGCAGCAGCTCCTCAAATCTCCTCATCTGGACTCGTAATTCTGCAGGAATTGGGAGTAGAGGGTCAGGGGAGGGGACAGCATAGAACCAAGTGGCTGAGATGATCTCTTCAACAAAGGCCCAAAGCAGTTTTCCAAAGGGAAAACCTTGGTCTCCAATGTGGTCCTGAGTCAAGATGATATAGAAAATACTAGTAAGACAAGTTCAAAGGGCTCTCCTCTATATTCCGTAGACTTTTCAGTCCATTTAAAATTCCTTGTGTCTTTTAACAGTTCTGGCAAGTTCTCATCCATTATCTCTTCAAATGTTTCCTTGACTCCAGTCTCCTCCCTTTCCTTCTATACCTCCAATCAGCCTATGTTGAACCTACTCTCTCATTCACATCTCTTCACCTCTTCCCTTTTTTTCATCTCTCTGCCTTTCTGTGTGCATTCTGAATATTTTCTTTGGTTCTACCTTCCAGTTTCCAATTTCACTTTCAGCTCTATATAACCTGGCAGCAAAGTCATTCACAGTTATAAAATTTCAACTTTAAATTTTTTCCTTTTAGAAGTCCTATTTGATGCACTTTTATGTTTACTTGAACAATTTGATAGTCTCTTGTTCCTTACTCATGTTTACAATTCCTTCTTTTACTTAACTGCATTATTTTATATTCTGTGTTTGATACTTTGAATACGTTAAGTCTTTGCTGGTCTCCTTCTGTCTCCTGATCAAGGAGCTTTTTTCCTTGTGTTTGTGTGGGTTTTGTTGTTATTGTTTGTTCATTATAGTGAGTTCTTATTCTGGGAATTTTAGTTATGGGAATTCTGAGGTCTGCGTTGAAGGTGGGTTTTCTATAGAGTATTTTAGGGGTCTCAACCAAGCAAATTCTGGATATAATCCACTCAAGATCATTCTAAGCTCAATTTGATTCTAAGATAAAGTTGAGATCCTTTGGATGATCCATAAAGACAATATTTAATTCATGTTTAAATAAGCACAAATACAGGTTTGGAAGCCATATAAGGACTGACATAGTTCTGGATTTCCACAGGAGGTTTTTTGGTTTTGGTGTTCCTTTTTATTCACCAGTACCAAAGTTTTTGATAAGGCAATCTCTTTCTAGTTGCTACAAGAAGAGGCTTGGCTAATGTCTCATTCACTGTACTCTGCAGATGGAGTCTTGTGCAGTTACAGTTTTATATAGAACTTCCCCCTTGGGTAGCCTGTGGATTTGTCTCCTGTTCCTAATGCCCTGAAGGTCAAGAAAATGCAGAGGCTCAAGTTTTTCTGGTAGTCATCAAATGTATTTAAGGCAGTAAACAGAGTTACTGCTCAATTTACCATGCAGAGTTCTTGTATCCATTCAATCTTTGACTTTTGTGTTTCTTACTCTACAACTAGCTCATTTGTGTGTGTCTTACTTTACAATTAGCTTATTTGTGCATTTATCCCCCAAATATTTTATCTAGCATTTGACATGTTTTCAGTGAGAGGTTGTTGTGATACTGGACTGGCAAGCTATAGGAAATAAAGGTCTCTACTTATAGAAAAATGAGAGTCCACTAGAGAGAGAAATGATCTGCGGGCATTTGCCAAATTCATGTGACCACAGGATCTTTGTTTTGAGGAGAATAATGTAAATACTGTCTGCAGTTTTCAATTCCAGTGAATTGAAAACAACCACAGTGATGAGAGGTCCCACAGATATATTTACCCCTGTATAAGGTAAATCCATGCAAGGGATTAATCCTCAAAAAAATCCTTTCACAGTGGGTGCTGTTACTATCTCCAGCTTACAGATAAGGAAAATAAGGCTCAGAGAAGTGAGATCATTTGGCCAAAGTCACACAACTGGGAGATGGCAGTGCTGGGTCTCAGTTATCCTCTAATTCTCCTCTCTTCCTACACACATTGTCTGTGGAATAACACAGCAAAGCACAACAAATGTGGTAGATCTGTACGGCAAGATATCATTCAGTGATAAAAGGAAGTATTGATACAATTTACAACATGCATGAACCTTGAAAACATCACAAAAAATGAAAGAAGCCAGTCACAAAAGGTCACATGGGTCTACTTGCATGAAAGCACAGGAAGATGAAATCCATAGAGGCAGAAAATGAAACCAGACATGATGGCACACACCTGTAACCCAGTCACTTGGGAGATTGTGGCGGGAGCATTGCAAGTTCAAGGCCAGTCTCTAGCAATTTAATGAGGCCCTAAACAACTTAGTGAGACCTGTCTCCAAATAAAAAATGAAAATAGCTGGGGACATAGCTCAGTGGTAAACAACATTGAGTTCAAAACCCGGCACCAAATAGATGAAGAAAGAAAAGAAAAGAAAAAAAAGAAAGTGAATTGTTGATGGTTTAGGGACTCAAAGGGGATGGGGCTGATAAGGGTTCTGAGAGCAGTGGTGGTGACAATTGCCAACTCTATAAGTAAACCAAACACCATTGAATTGTGCACTTCATGGGTAAATTGTAATGGTAAGGAAATATCTCCATAAAGCTGCCAAAAATGACTGCAGAAGGGAGGAGATTCAAGATGGCGGATTAGAGGGAAGACTGCATTTGTAGTTGCTCCATGGCTCAGGATTCAAGCAGTGGGAGTACTCCTTCTCAGCAAAATGGGTAAAAAAGGGAATTCACTAAAATTTAATATTGGATAGTCAGAATATCTTAGAGACTCAGAAGTTTGGGCATATTAAACTAGGAAGAAAGACAACACTGGAGCCCCACTGGCTGTGGCACAGGCAGCAGTGGCAGCATTGGTTCACTGTGAGAAAGAGCAAGGCCGGTGGTCCATTTTCAGAATATGGTATTTAGCTTTAAGTATAAAATTAGGATGTAAGAAAAGCAGTAGGAGGGGAAAAAAGAATGGAAAGTTAATGCCAGTTAATGACAGAGTGTGAAAATTTACAGTCCCTTGACAAACAGGAGGTGAGAGGAAAGGGGCCAGCCTGTCCAACAGAGAGAAACTGCAGTATATGCCAAGATGCATGCACTTCCCCAAAAGGCCTTCCCTCCACAGGAGAGCAAAGGGAGGTGGGACAACTAAAGGTGCATTTCTTTAAGTAACCAAATAAGAGACAATAAGACCTAGGTGACTATATAGGAGAGAATAAAACCTAGAGAAGACTATACCCCATAGTACTCAGCCAATGAGAAATGGGGAACAGGAGGAGGAAGGGACCCTGTGTACTAGGGAATAAAATGCTGATTGAAACTGCTCTGGATGTGCCTGCTCACTCAGACACTCAATCTTTCAAGACTGTTAGTAAAAATCCTTGCTTTTGCCATACCTCATGTCTCTTAGTCCATTCTTTGGGTTTGGGCAGGTGAACTTATTTCTTACATTCATCACAGAGGGAGAGAGAACACAGAAAGAAATACAACAGGAAGATTTGGTATGGAAAAACCTGAGACCAAAAAACAACCTGAACTTAGCTGATCCAGAAGCTGCACTGTGAACTGGTATTTGAAAAGTGCCCTGTGTTTCTCAACTGGCCATGGAGAACTGAGGTGGAGCCATCTTGAGGTGGCCATGCTGCAGGTCACAGAAAACACTGCTACACTGTCCCAGCAAGCATCTACCATGTGGCCTGGGGTGTACCTAGGAGAACATGAGGGAAATAAGCATAGAGAAGACTGTACCCAGGGAGATTCAAGATGGAAAAGCAAATGGGAGCCCAACTTGCTTCTCCTTTGAGTCTGGCAGCTCACATGACCAGATAAAGTGGATCAGAAATCTGAACAGACCAGTGTGAATACACTCAGAGACTCAGCCTGGGAAGGCTGTGTTCAAGGGCAGCAGAGAGGGTGGCAGATTGACTCCCCAGCCCCACAAGTAGAATTCTGTTGCAGACCCCCAATAGAGATTGGAACTGCCAGAGCTCACAAATGAACAAATTTAAAGAGTAGCTAAGCAAATGAGAAACAGGACCAAATTAAACTTTATAAATATAGCAGAATGTCAGAAATTTAATAAACACCTCTCTGTAATAATGTAACATATAATAATGTAATCAGGTGTAAATGGTCTCAACTCTCCAATTAAAATACATAGGTTAGCAGAATGGATTAAAAACAAGACCCAACTATATATTGTTTGCAAGAGATGCACCTTACAGGCAAAGACAGCTACAGGATGGAAAATTGATATACCATGTGAATGGAGCACGAAAACGAGCAGGAGTAGTTACTCTCATATCTGACAAAACAGACTTCAAACCGAAGTTAATCAGATGTGGTACAGAAGATCACTTCATACTACTAAAGGAAACAATCCAACATGAAGATATAAAAATAATAAACAAACATTTATGCCCCAAATATCAATGAAACTAATTACATAAAAGAGATACTACTCAAATTAAAGCCTCAGATAGACCCCAGTACAATAATACTGGGTGATTTCAACACACCTCTCTCTCCATTAGATAGAAAATACAGACATAAACTCATTTAAGACTCTTTGAACCTGAAAAATATTATAAATTAAATGGATTTAACAGACATCTATAGGATATTTCACCCAACAAGAAAGTGTAGAGCTGAATACACTTTCTTAGTAGCTCATAGAAGCTTCTCCAAAATAAACCATATTTTAGGCCACAAAAAGCAACTCTTAATGAATAAAAAAAGTTGATATAATTGCTTGCATCTTATCAGATCACAATGGAATGAAATTAGAAATCAACACAAAACCCTATAGAAACTATATAAGCACATGGAGATTGAACAATACACTTTTGACTAATGAATGTTGAATAGAAAAAATCAAGGGAGAAACTAAAAAATTCACTATTCAAATGAGAATAGTGATACAACATACCAGAACTTCTGGGACACTATGAAGGCAATTCTAAGAGGAAAGTTTATAGCTAAGTGCCTACATGAGAAAAATCAGAAAGATCCCAAATAAACAACTTCATGATGCATCTCAAGGCCCTTGAAAAAGAAGAAACCAATTCCAAAACCAGTATAAAGAAGGAAATAATTAAGATCAGAGCCAAAATCAATGAAATGAAGAATTAAGAAATACAAAAAAATCAATGAAATGAAGAGTTGGTTCTTTGAAGACATAAACAAGATTGATAAACCCTTAGCCAAACTAACTAAAAGATAAAATTAGAGATGAAAAAGAAGAAATCACCACAGACATCTCAGAAATCCAGAAGATCATGAGGGACTATTTTGAAAACTTATAACCAAAAAATTGGAAAACCTAAAGGAAATGGATACATTTCCAGAAAAATATGCCTTCCAACAAAGAAAGGCCCAGGACCAGATAGATTCTCAGGTGAATTTTACCAGACCTTTAAAGAAGAACTAATGCCAATACTCCTCAAATTATTTCATAAAATAGAAAGGAATGGAACACTACTGAACTCATTCTATGAAGCCAGTATCACACTCATAACAAAACCAGATAAAGATACATCAGGGAAAGCAAACTATAGACCAATATCCCTGATAAACTTACAGGCAAAAAACTTAATGAAATATTAGCAAATTGTGTTCAACCACATATTAAGAAGATTGTACATCATGACCAAATTGGCTTTATTCCAGAGATGCAAGGATGGTTTAACATACACAGATCAATAAATGTAATTCATCACATAAACAGAATTAAGGACAAAAATGATTTAGTAATCTCAATAGATATAGAGAAGGCCTTTGACAAAATTCAGCACCAATTCATGATAAAAACATAGAAGAAACTAGGGATAGAAGGACCCCTTCTCAATATCATAAAGGCTATACCCAAAGCCAGCCTCATAGGAAATGGGGACAAGCTGAAAGCATTTCCCTTAAAATCTAGAACAAGACAAGGATGTTCACTCTTACCACTCCTATTTAATACAGTGCTAGAAATTCCAGCCAGAGCAATTAAACAAGGGAAGGAAATAAAAGGGATAACATTAGGAAAGGAAGAAATCAAATTATCACTGTTTGCAGATGATAGGATCCTATACTTAGAAGATCCAAAAAATTCCACCAAAGACTGCTAGAACTAATAAACAAATTTGGCAGAGTAGCAGGTTACAAAATCAACATACAAACATTAATACAATAGCTTTCCTATCAATGAAGAATTTCTGAGAAAGAAATCAGAAAATAAACAACAACAACAAAACCACACCTAGGAATAAATCTAACCAAGGAGGTAAAAGACCTCTGCAATGAAAACTATAGAATATCAAAGAAAGAAATTTAAAAGACTTCAGAAGATGGAAAGACCTCCATGTTCATGGATAGGCAGAATTAATATTGTTAGAATGATCATGCTACCAAAGCAATATATAGATTCAATGAAATCACCATCAAAATACCAATAATATTCTTCACAGAACTAGAAAAAACAACTCTAAAATTCATCTGGAAGAATACAACACCTAGAATAGCAAAAGCAATTCTAAGCCAAAAAAAAGCAATGCCTGACTTCAAATTATGCTATAGTGCTACAGTACAAAAACTGCTTGGTACTGGCATAAAAATGGACACACAGACCAATGGTATAGAATAGAAGACATGGAGACAAACTCACACACTCACAGTCTTGTGATTCTTGACAAAGCTGTCAAAATCATACATCGGAGAAAAGACAGCCTTTTTAATAAATGGTGCTGGGAAAACTGGTTAACCCCATGTAGAAGAATGAAATTAGGCCCTTATCTCTCACCCTGCACAAAAATCAATTCGGAATGGATCAAAGACCTAGGAATTAGACCACAAACCATGCAATTCCTAGAAGAAAACATAGGGTCAACTCTCCAGCATATAGACACAGGGAAGGAATTCTCAATAGGACACGTAAAGCTCAGGAAATAATTCCAAGAGTTAGTAAATGGGATGGTACCTAATTAAAAAGTTTCTGTACAGCAAAGGAAATAAGAAAGTGAAAAAAGAACCTATAGCATGGAAGAAAATCTTTGTTAACTACTCTTCTGACAAAGTATTAATATATAGAATTTATAAAGCACTCAAAAACTTAACACCCCAAACTCAAACAAACCAATTAATAAATGGGCAAATGAATCAAACAGGTACTTCTCAAAAACATAAATACAAATGGTCAACATATATATATGAAAAAGTGTTCAACATCATTAACAGTTAGGGAAATGAAAACCAAAACTATACTGAGGGCTGAGGTTGTGGCTCAGTTGTAGATCGCTTGCCTGACATGCATAGGGCACCGGGTTTGATCCTCAGCACCACATAAATAAATAAAGATATTGTGTCCATCTACAACTAAATAAAACAATTAAGAAAAACTATACTGAGATTTCATCTCATGCCAGTCAGAATGACAGTCATAGAGAATACAAATAATAATAAATGCTGGAGAGGATATGGAGAAAAAAGAATACTTTTACACCATTGGTGGAACTGTAAATTAGTACAACCACTATGGAAATCAGTATGGAGGTTCCTCAAAAGACTAGGCATGGAACCACCATATGACTGCTATACAATTCCCTGGTTTTATCCAATTAAAGTCATTTTACTGCAGTGATACATGCATACCCAGGCAGGAAAATGAATGAAACTTGAAAGTTGTATGCTTTCTCTCATATGTGAAAGCTCCAGAGGAAAAAGGGAAAAAAAGGTGTGTGTGTGTGGGGGGGGGTAGATATCTTATAGAAATCAAAGGGAACTCAGTAACCTGGGAAAGTAACCTGGGGTGGGAGAAGGGATGAAGGGGGCAATTGCTGACCAGTGAGAGGGGCTGAGGTGGAGGATGATCCTCCACCTCCAGTAGGTTAGTGCCACACCCGCGTCCAGCCTGCCCACCCGTTGCCCACTCGCACCCAGGAGGCAGGAGTTGTGGTACTCATCTGTCTGGCTCTGGTACTCCAGGATCTTCCTACTAATGCTGTCGGCACACTGGTCAAAGGTGTCGTGCATGCAGTCAGGCCTGGTGACTGGGCGCTTCTCTTTGCGGTAATATTCCTGCCAGAGAAGGGTGACCATGTGAGGGCCTCTTGGCCTCCCTCCATGTGGGACTCTGGCCCTGGCCCTTCCATCTGTCGGCCCATCCTCATCTCCACACCTCCTCGTTGTGCTTTCCTTCTGTCCTTGTCACTACCTCTGTACCCCAAAGCCCACACAGTGTGACTTGAGGCCATAGCCGTCCCTCATTACTTCTTGAGTGAGTAAATGGCAAAATCCTGTTTATGATTCAAGACTCAAATTAATGGAGTCTCAAACTGTGACCAAGTTGGGAACTTCCTAGAAGCACCCAGCTGGGTACTGACTGTGGGCCACAGAGAGGAATGAGCCAGAGGCCTTACCACTCCCTGCCCCATGGGGGACAGCCAGGAAAAAACACAAGTACACTATGTGGGTATGTGGTAGCAAGGGCCAGCTCCCACCGCTCACCCGGCTCCCAGTGCCCTGCCATGTCCATTGGCCTCTTGTTGGGTGCTAGGTGCCTCAGGGACAGAGGCTGGGCATGTTTCTCTTGGCATACCCAGTGCCTGACATGCAGTTGGTGTCTAAAGAATGTTTGGTAATTAATTAAATAAGTAAATAAATGCCAAATGAATGAAATTTGTTTTCCAGAAAAGTGGGGTAGGGAGAGACACAGGAGGTTACAGAAACTGGGGAGGTCAAGAGATGGGCAAACTCTTCTCTTGCCATTTTCCCCTGAGTTCCCATGATCAGCAGACTGCAGAAGGCAAAGGCAGCTGGGGACGTGCTTCCCCAACAGGCACCGGCTAGTGAGCAATGGCCCTCACCTCCACAACGGTCAGCAGATACTGGTTGCTCTCCCAGAGGAGGGTCAGGACGATCCCTTTAAAATGCCTGCAACACATAGAGGCAGACCCCTGAGGTACCTGGCCTAAAGATACCATCATGGGCAAACCAAATGAGCATAGCATTTGGAGTGCTGTTTGGGGCCCTGGCCCTCCTTGCATTTCGTCGCTACTGCCCCAGGAACTTTACCTACTGATTCCTCTCCAAAAATATCTGCGAATTTCTTCTTGGTCATATTTGTTCCTACTCTTTCTCAGATCCCAGCTCTATGCCACTTCCTAACCCTAGTACTAACACTTTCAGAGTGCCCTTCAGTTCTATAGCTGGATTCAGGACTGATCTGTTTGTCTGGCTGATTGAATTCCATCTCTCCCAGCAGAATGCAAATTCTACCAGGCATTTAAAATACTAATTGAGAGGTTATTAGGCAGAAAACAGCTCAGGATCTGGGGTTCTTACATTAGCAAGCCTAGAACCCATCACAGTAAGAATGGTCATACATAGTCTAGAAAAATGAAATCTAAGTTTAACCAATCAGAAATAGCCAACTCCCTTCTGGTGGGGGAATAATCAACTCTAGCTAATCAAATATTTTCTTTGTCTTGCTTCTGTGACCCTCCTGTAAAAGTTTTCTCCTGCTGCCCTCTTGGTGGAGCCCTGAAACACTTGTGGTCTGATTCTGCCCAATTTATGCATTGCTGTCTATTCAAATAAACTGGTTAATATTTTAATGTGTCTGAGTTTATCTTTTGACACAGGACGTGGACTGTCGTTGTCTGTCTGTGTTCACCATGGAATCCAGTGCAAGGGTAGTGCCTGCACCTGTCAGAGCCTCAGTGTTGCTTGAAAGAAGAAAGAGGACTTATAGATAGTAATCAAATGACCAGGACTTCCTGTAGGACCAAACATTGACCTGCTGTCTCTGGCCACTAGACCCATGCACACACACCAGGGTTTTATAAGCAAATTGTCACAGACCCAATGGATGTGCTTTCCCAGTTAGGTCAACAGTCGTGAAAGTAAGTGAAGTAAAGGACAGATGCCCTGGAATTGTATGTAGCTGCAGGACACTAATGTTTCTCAATCTGTATAAAGTGTCACAGTGACATGTATGAATTCATCACTGCCAATTTCTAAAATATAAGTATGTGGGTAATTTAATCTTTCATTTTAAAATTCACTCAATATACTTAAAGAAAATTAGAAATACATTGAAAAACAAGGGAAAAATCCATCCCAACATTTTAGTGAATTTCCTTCTGCTGATTTTATTTAAAATCAGTCATAATCAGGTTTACGTGTGTTTCACATTCTGTTCTGTTCACTTATTAAACGGTGAGTGTCCCCCATTCCGTGAAATCATCTTAAGTGGCTGTGAAACACCGAGTATATATGCACCACAGTTTACAATCCTCTAATTTTGAACTTTTAAGTTTTTCCTTCCTTTTCAATTGGCATAAAAAATACTGCATAGGATATCTTTAGGCAAGAAGTTTTCCATTTGGGTATTGGCTAATGAGTTGATGTGTGGGGTGGACTTGCTTTCCTTTCATTGCTTAGCATCCCTGTGAGGCTGTTTCTTCACATTTGTTCCTATTTCTTCCTTTGAGCCTGGTCTCTTCAAATCTACCCTCATCAAAACTGAACTAGTCCTCCCCACCCTCACACACACACACATACACTCTTCCTTGGGTACTGAGAATTGAACCCAGGGGTGCTCTGCATCTCAGCCTTTTTACTTCTTTTTTTGAGGTAGGGTTTCACTAAGATGCTGAGGCTGGCCTGGAACTTGCAATCCTCTTGCCTCAGCCTCCTGAGTCACTGGGATTACAGGCATGTGTCAATATGCTTAGCTCCTACTGAGTTCTGGAGTAGTTCTTCCCCTACTTGGGGGATAGGGGAAGAAGGCGATGTATTTATTTGCTTTTCTTTTTGCAAATTCCCCATATTTTGAGATTTCTACTAGTGCCTCTCAGAGTGACAATCCTGTGTTACTGAAGGGAGCTCTGCCTAGGACCCATGGGAACTCACTAGCTCTTATCCACAGCTCTAAGAGGAGGGTTGTTTTCTATCTACTCTTCAGACTGAAGCTTGAGGAGAAGTCACTTAACCAGGGTCCTAATGTGGGGACACAAACAGGATCAGTCGGATTCTATTTCATGAACAATTAACTACTATACTAGGTCAGGAAAATCTCTCCTTTTTTAGAGATTTAGTGAATACTCATTTTTTTTCTATAGAACCTAGGATTTTAAAAAAATCTGCGGTGCATTTATATTATGGAATACTATTGGGTCATACACATACTATGGTACATGTGACAATTTGGAAAGATCTTGCTGTGGTTTGAATGTGTTCCCCAAACTTCATATGTTGGAAAACTAATCCTCAGTGCAACAGTGTTGAGAGGTGGGGCTGTCAAGAGATGGTTAGTCATAAGGGCTGTGCCCTCTGGAATGAATTAATGGTGGCATTGTGAGAGTGGACTACTTATCATAAGAATGGGTTCCTGAGAAAAGGATGAGTTCAGTCCCCTTCCTCTCCTCTCTCACTCCCGCACTCCTGTACTCTCTTGCCCTTCCACCTCCTGCCATGGGATGATGCGGTGAGAAGGCCCTCACCAGATGCAGGCTCAGCCTTGGACTTCCCAACCTCCAGAACTGTAAGAAACAAATCTCTGCTCTTTATAAATTATCCTCGAATGGACCAAGACAGATCCCAAGGGCATTATGCTGAGTGCAAAAAGCCATTCTGAAAAGGTCAAATGCTGCATAAATTTGTTTATATGATATCCTGTAAAGTGACAAAATAATAGGGAAGAAGAACAGATTCCTGGTTCTTGGGGTTGGGACAGTGAGGGGAAGTGGGTCAGGAGTAGCACATGAAGAGTAGCAAGAGAGAGATCTTTGTGCAGATGAAATAATTCTGTATCTTGACTGTGGTGGTGGGTGCAGGAATCTATGCATGTAATCAAATGACAGAAAAAAATAGAGAGTCGGGGTTCTGATAGCACAGGAAAAAAAGTAGAGTCAGGGTTCTAATGGCACAGGAATGTCCTTGGTGTATGGGCCAAGGGCAGGTCTAGCTGCTGACTTGCAGGCAGTTCCTGGGTCGCCTGATATAGCAGCATCCTTCTTTGCATGATTCACCAGCTCCAGCCCCCTGCGGGGAAAGGGCTGACATGGGTGCAGGGGCTGCTGTATGGACTATGGGGGACGGGGGCTCTACTGTGGAGCTTGACTTTCTCTAAGGAATTTTAACTTTCCAAACTTGGCATTATGCTGGTTTGTTTGAAATGAAGCCATTGTTTTAATCAATGAAATGACGGTAAGGGAAAGAAGAAAGGGGGAAGTTGAATTGAAAAAATTACTAAAAATTACCCTAAACCTGAAAGATGTCTGCTGCCTGGCCACCATAAAATGCTGAGCTGGAAAATGTGAAGTTTTGGAGAAATGTCTCTCAACAAACTTCAGGGAATGGATTGAGACAAACTGACCTTCACCTTTAACTGTCCCCTCCTCCTCTTCCTTTTTTTCCAGCCTCCCCATTCTCTTTTTTTTAAATTTTCCTCTGACTATAACAGATTAAATGGAATTAAAGAGAACTGTGTTATTACTTACTTGGTTGGTGGAGGAGACTTGTCTCCCAGCACCTGGTACTTTCTATCATTTCTGTTGGGCCTGGAATGCCGGATGATGCTGTAGGACAAAGGCGCATGAGTAGTCTGCAGTCTGGGGACAGTCAAAAGGCAAGTTTGTGCCTGCGGAGCCCTTCCTAGGGCATTAAAAGTGTTGGACCAGCCTGTGGGGCAGCCCGGCTCATTTCTGAGGCTGAGGCATTCGAGATACCTCTCTACTTTTCAACATCTCTGAAGACAACCTGAGTTTGAAGAGAGGCAAGGGGCAAAGGCTCTTGAGCCCAGAAATTTGCATCCTCCCTTCCCTGACATGAGGACCTAAAGAAAAACAGGTTGAACTACAGGTAAGACCTCTAGGTTTAGCAAATAAAAATACAGTATGGCTGTTAAACTTGAATTTCATATAAGCAACGAGTAATTTTTAGTACATGTAAGGTCCCGTGCAATATTTGTGACATACTCATAGTAAAAAATTAGGTATTATTGATCTGAAATTTAAATTGAGCTGTGCATCTGTGTGGGCTTTATTTTAAAACCTCTTTGAGACTGAAGATAGATAATGGCTGCATCCCATATTTAAAAAATAGAACTCTTACCCACTCACACCTGCAGCAACCTGCCCAAGAAATCAGCCTGTTGTCTACAATAAACAGCCTGAAGGTGGTCTATGGCAGGTCAGACTTGCTAGGAGTCAGTGTGCTATCTCCAGTGACAGCCCAGGAAGCTAAACAATACCTGCTATGACAATAGGCCTCAAATGGCCAAGACTAAATCTGTACCTGACCAACCATCCAGGATTTCCTGCTTTCAGTTGACAGCTTCTGACTTCCCCATGCCAACAGCCCCCAGCCTGGCACATGTGCAGCCTTCCCTGTTTTCCACTGTAAGGCTTCTGGCTCCTCTGCCTGCCCTCGAGTCTGCCATGCTGCACTTGATGGTGGCCAGCTCCCTGGTATTGCCAGCTCCACATCAATAGCCTCTGCTGTTCTCACTTGTTTGGTCTTTGTCCACACATTGTAGACAGCATGCAAGTTTATAAAGACCCAGAAATTTGAGTCTGCAGGTAAAGGCAAAACTCTCACTTTCTCAAAGCCAAGGATTAAGCCACATACTAGCCAAGGCTTATAAAAGATCCAGAAAGTTAGCTCAGTCATTTGGCTTCTGTTATCTACCCTCCAAAAGTCTCTGTGTGGGGGCTGGTGGCCAGAGACTCAAGTCTAATGACTGCTACAGAGCCTAATGGACAGAGCACATGACCAAGGCACCAAGGCACCAAGGCCTAGGATTCCTGCACCTTTGTAGGAAAACTGTGTAGCCATGGCTCCGACTTTCCCTCTTGCTAACTATGTCCCTGCATGATGGCAGGGCTAGACTCTACCTACCATCCCATGGACATCTACCATCCAACTCCACACATTTCTCTAGGTTTGAGGTGTGTGGGAGCCATGTCTCTCCACTGGATGAGCAAGCCTGACCAAAGGCAGTGACAGGACAGTTCCTGTCCATGCTGGGTCCCATGGTGTCCCAGGGCATGACCTCCAGTGGAAGTTCTGAGATCAGAGTCTGGGACAATGACAGGATGGGCTCTGGCCTTTGTCTGGGGCTCAGGTAAGGGTCTGGGAAGGGAAGATTCTGGGCAGCTTGTGTCCCTACCTCGCTGCTGAAGTGGCACTGGGACTGTGCAAGGACTTCTTTGTCAAACTCTCTTGCTGGCACCTGTGGCGCTTCAAGACTTTGGGTGACAAATGCCCAGAACAAGAGCAGAGGACAGGAGGTGAGGACATGCCACAGTTGTAACCAGCTTCCCCGAGACCCACAAATCTGTCTGCCTCTACCTGTCTGTGACCGATCTTTCTCACACTGGTGCGATGATTTTATGTCAGAACCTCTGAAACCAAAAGAAAGAATATGAGCTTTTCCAAGGGACCATGAGGACAGCTCCAGTAACATCCCAGTCAATCCTCAGTAGGTCCCATCATGAGCTCAGGAGTTCAGATGAGGAACTGAGGCTCCCAGGGAGAAGCTCCTTACCTGAGGTCATAGGCTCCCAAAAGTGGGTTCCCACAGGAACTCCAGAATGCAGGACCCCAAGCCAGCCCCTGAGAGTTCAGAGCCACAGGCTGTGGCATAAGCACTCACTGCAGGATCTTCTTGATCACCATCACAGCAGGGTCTTCAATCATGGCCTTCCCTGTGCGGCTTGGCTGTGCAAAAGACTCAGGGGTGACTGGGCCCACCTTGGCCTCCTCCTCTGGGGCCTCTGAAGCCTGGATGTCACTCTCCGCCTCCACATCAGTCATAATGCTGTCCTGTGGGCCAGAAAAATGGCTAAGTGTGTGGAGACCAGTCCAGGTGCCGTGGAGGCAGCAGGCTGGTTCACACTATTGTCACCTTGTCCGAGAGGTGGCTGGAGGCAAGCTGCCTGGCCCCTGGAGCCTGTTCTCACACCTATCAAATGATGGTGCTCCTCTCCCCTAGAGGGCGTCATTCATTCACTCACTCATGCCTTTAGAAATGCTTTCTGAATGCCTGCTCTCCACAAGGCTCTGCCAGTGTCCTGGGGACATAGGAGTACAAAAGCCAACAAGGATCCTGCCTTCCTGGAGCTTACAGTTCAGGCAGAAGAGACAGATGTCAAGGCACACTTAAACAAATGCTTAGTGAAATTTGGGACCAGTGCTCTGCAGGAAAAGCTCTAGCATCTTCTGTGAGATTGAGGTGCGACTGGCATAGCTGCTATAAAGGTACCCAGGCAATGTTTTTGAAAAAATGGGCAAGGAACTAAAAGAAGGCAAGGCTGATCCAGGGGCCAATTCAGAACATGGGCAGAAATGGTACCCACAGCAAGCGCTTAGTTCTGCTGTTCTCTCTTTTATTCCAAGTTCCCTCTACTGCCAGACCCTTGAAGGAAGGAAGACCCAAGCTGGACCCTTGGGGCCTCTGTCTTGCCAGCCACAGTACCAGAGTAAATGGATGGTTAGCATAGTCTGCAGGGTAAGAAAAGCTTCCCATAGAAGGAAGGGTGTCAGAGTGGGGCAGTGAGAGACCCTTTTGCACAGCACTCAGGTCTGTGACATCCCCTGGCTGTTGGCTGGGTGCTTCTTGTGGGCAAATCCTCATGGGAGATGAGCAAAGGCTGTGCCCTCACAGAGCTTACAGTCTCAGGCAGAGAGCCCCTTCTGCCACATGCTCTGTGGGCTTATGGGAAAGGAAGGTGCTACAGGGCAGGAGATCCCCACCTAGATCAGAGGGTGAGAGGAGTTTATTGCAAGTGACACCTAGGCTAGGTGAGAGGGATATTCTGTGTATCTTGTTAAAGGGTATGG
The DNA here is from genome assembly GCA_028644305.1 of Xerus rutilus. Taxonomy (NCBI): domain Eukaryota; kingdom Metazoa; phylum Chordata; class Mammalia; order Rodentia; family Sciuridae; genus Xerus; species Xerus rutilus. The sequence continues at coordinate 153,556,154 of CM053399.1, read as the reverse complement.
ACTTGACTCTGAGGGCGGGGGGGGGGGGGTGGCATGGCAGACCAGGCTCTTCTGATGTTTGGTCTGGTTGCAGTTAGGAAATGGATGATATGGGGAAGTGAAAGGATGTGTATGGCCAGATGGGCAAGAGACAGGGGCTTGGCTGAGATGGTGGGGTAAGACTGGAAAAGCTGGTGGCTGTACATGGTGTAGGTTGAAAAGAAGAAGCTGAGGTTGGCATGGGACTGGCCCAGGAGCCCATGACTTGAGAGGCCTGATAGATAGGTGGTGAGGCCAGGAGGTGAGGGGTCTCCTAAGACACCAATGCAAGGAAATGACCCATTCAGGACTGGAACTCATATCAGACTCCACAGTGTGTCATCTTTCCACAGCATCCCTATAAATCCAGCAGAGGTCTGGGAGGCTCCACTGAGGCCCGTGAGTCTCCTGGGAGTCTGGACAACAGCTCACTACCCCTATACCTCATGCCACTCCTACCACATAGACGTCCTGAGATGCTGACACCACATCCAGGCTGCAGTTGAGGTACTTAATCCTCTGGCTCAGTTTTTCTTTCCAAGTTCTGACAAAACCCAGGAGGTCTTCTGTGGTTACCACCTAGAGGGAACATGGGGGACGAAGGTAAGGAGGCAGCCTGTGGAGGGCAGGCAGGGACAGGGCTGAGCTAGGGAGGACGCCTCTGGGTTGCAGAAAGGTCCCTCCCTTGCAGACCTTAAGGGTGTGTGGAGTGCTGGGCTGGCTCTCAGGTGGCTGGCTGGGGCAGCAAATCCTTCACTGATGGGACATGGAAACTCTGTACCTGCCATGGGTTCAACTCTGGGCAAGTGATTTAAACTTGCTCAACTCAATCTCCATCTAAGATAGGGACATGGAATGTTCCCTGGGGTCTCCTTTAGCTCTATAGTTCTATGTTCAGAAGGAAACATTTAATCCAGGTGTAGAAGTGGGTAGAAGGGCAGATGGGCCATCTCTGTGGCAACATCTAACAGGCATCCACCTTGAAGCAGCACCCCACAGGTGCACAGGGATGCACCTCAGACATCTTCACCCTAACTACATATCCAAGTCTTTACTACCGTCTCCTAATTACTGCTATGCAGACTATACTTCTCCATAAACACCCACACACCCATCACAGGGTTGATAGGAAGACTCAGCACACCACATCCCTGCTTGTAGTACAGAAATCCTGTGCCCAGACGTAAGCTTATTTTAAATTTATGACGCTAGCACAACACACCTTGACTATTCCCATGCAGAATCTAGAGAGCACTCACTGTCTTATCTCCCTTTGGGTCTCGACAAATTTCTATCTTGTGTTGAAGCTGTTCCAGAGAAGAATTTAATCCATCTGCTTGCAAATTGGACTTTGCCACCTAGAAAATCAGAGGTTCCAAGATTTTGTTTCTAAAAAAAATATTCAGCAAAATATAATATCTAAGAAATTGATTAAGCACTGAAAATATGAAATTGTGGACAGGGGATGCACAATTATACTAGAAACCAGATCAAGACAAATTTTTTATTTAAAAAATTTTTTAAAGAATTTAACCTTTATTTATTTGTTTTTATGTGGTGCTGAGAATCAAACCCAGGGCCTCACCCATGCTAGGCAAGCACTTTACTTGCTACAACCTCAGCCCTATTAAAAAATTTTTTCCTAACAAATAGGTAAGGCTTAAATGAAACTGGTACCCCAGAGTGTGGTACCAGTCTGTACAAACCAGCAGAAGGCATAAAAAACTATGGAAAATCCATGTTCTGACTCCAGGCTCCAGCTTGCAGGAGGCACCGAAGGGCATAGACTGTGTCCTGGGCGGGTGCATATCTCTCAGCATTGGCATCCTGACAAGAAGGCAACTCCATCCAGTGCCCCAAAAGAAATACACAAGGGGAAATGGCATCACAGCCATGAGAGGGAGGCCATCCAAAAGGTGTTTGTGAGGAAGGTTTGAAGAGTACACAGCTTATAAAGCTGTATAATAGCAAGAAGCCAATTTGGATATACCCTCATCTTTTCACATATGAAAAGAATCTTAACACTAAGTCAAATCTTAAACAGGAGTTATGATTCTGTGGTAGGCTTATGGACTATTATCTCCTGTGTGTATTCGTTCTATATTTTCAATATTGCACATGGCGGAAATGCATTTTGCTTATGCTTACTTGTTATTAAAAATGCAAGCCCTGCATACTGTGAACAGACTGTTACCAGCTCAGAAAAGGAATCTGTGCCAACACCAGCAAGAAGTCTATTAGGAATGCATCCCTTAAACAGGGCAGGGTGCCCTGGCCCTTGGGTCCTGTTCTCTAAAGCTGCACCCCCACCTCCACTTCTGGCATGGGGACATCCACCAAGGCCTGACTTCACTGAAGACTCACTCAGCACCAGGGAACGTGAGCTTAGCAGACGTTAGCTCATTTACTGGTGCCACAGTCTTACCAGTTGCTTGTTTGATTCCCACTTCACAGTGAAGTGAATTAAGTGTGTCCTGGGGTGCCAGGGGCAGGAGGCTGGACTGCCTCAGAACCTGAGACCTCAGCCATCACTTCTTTCACTGGAATGCACCTGTCACTCCCAGGAGACTTCCTGTTCTTCTCAGCTCTGTTGGTCCTAGCCCAGTGGGTCCTTGAACACTGTTCCCTGAATGGTGTGCTGACCAAGGTGGCTGATCCAGGCCTGCCATGGTCAGAGTGCCCAAATCCTGCCTAATCCACAGCCTCTCAAATCTGGAATCAGAACATGCTCCTGTGGATCCCTCATCCAGCCAAGAATAGTGGTATTCTTGGCCTCAGCCTCATACCCCTGCCTCACTCCTGCTCACTGCCAGCTCTGTGAAGCCAGCGGCCAGGTGGCCCTCCTCAAATGTGTTCCTGAGCACCCAGACTCATCTAAACCGTCCTTGGTCCCCACTGCCTGACCAGACCCTGCTGACCTGCTGACCTGCTGACCTTTCCAGCCTCAGCTCTTCACTCCCTTTCAATCTTACTTTTTTTTTTTTTTTTTTTTGGTTACTGGGAGTTGAACCCAGAGGCATTTAACCCCTGTGCCACATCCCCAGCCTTTTTATATTTTATTTAGAGACAGGGCCTTGCTAAGTTGCTGATGCTGGCTTTGAACTTGTGATCCTCCTGCCTCAGCCTCCCGAGCCACTGGGATTAGAGGCGTGCATCACCGGACCCGGCTCAATCTCGCTTTGGCTGCTCTTGGCAACAGCACCCCAGGGGATTTTTCCATCATGTCTCCAGGACATTCTGCTCCCCACTCTCCTGTCTGGATGGTTCCTCAAGTCTCAGAAGGTCCCACTTTCCCAGACTAGGTTCAATCCTCCCCTCTAAGCTCTCATATACCTCTTTCCCCTTTAGGGCACAGATGGCCTGTCTGCGGGTAAAGCTATGGTCTCTAGTGCCAGTCAGACCTGAATTCACATTCTGGCTCCACCATTAAGAGCTCCATCTTCCTGCCTAAGGTGGAATTGCTCCATGCTTCAGTTGTTTCACCTCTAAAATGGTGGTAAAAACAGCGCTTGCCTCATGCCGTTTTTGTGAAGACTAACACTGCTAATTAAAATAAGTCAGTTAGCACAATGTATGGTGCACAATGACTCAGTGAACAGTAAGGGCTAAGATTTCATTTCTGCCTTCCCACCTGAAGAGCGAGTCCATAGGACTGACACCACACTGGCCTCCCAGCACCTGGGCAGGGCTCAGCATGCAGGTGTGTGTGATAAATACCCGCTGCATGGAGACTGAATCTGTCTCACCTGGCACTTGATATTCACTTGCAGATTTGTCATCAATCGTTGGATTTTCTCTATGAAAATAAGGTCCACAGACAGGTTATGGAATTTACTGTCAAATTTGTTGATGACATCATTGGCCTATAGAGAAAGCAGGGAGTTGGTTAATCTGGAACTTTGGACCACAGAAGAGAAGACAACAGGCTAAATTATTGCTTGGACAGAGACACAGCCCTTCCTTCACAGGTGACATCTGTGATGGGCCGTCCTGGGAGTCTGTCTGGAGGGTAGGCAGGGCTCTCCCACCTGGTCCAGGTACTCATTCTCCATCTTCTCCATATTGACCATGATTAAACTTTCAACATATTCTATGCGGGCAGCTTCCTTCTCCAGCCGACTACACAGTGAGTCAACTTCCTCAGGGGAAAAGTTGCCTCCCTCTGAAAATAATCTGATAATAATTGGAGAGAAATAAAAACCACCAGTCAGACCTGAAAGTTCTCCCCTATCCCCAACACTGTGGTGAATACACCCTTTTAATCTAGGTTTCAGATCAAAGGTGCATGATTATGCAAAAATAAATGCAAGTGGTACAAACACAGGAGGAGGCACCCGTGACTGTGGCAGGCTTGCCACTTTTGTTAGTTGATCAGATTGAGTACCCTGACACACCCAAATGAAACAAGAAAAATCATGGATTCCATTCAAAGCAAAAATGGGAACTGCATAAAGAGAAGAATTCTGGGGAAGTAAACATCCCCATGGATAGTGGGTGGGCCTGGAAGCTGGACTGTGCCTGAGACTTTGGCCTGAGCCTGGATGACTGCATGGGGGGAGGGGACAGCATGGAGCTGGACTCTGAGAATGACACTTGCAGTGTGAGATTGAGTGGGAAATGAATGCTACCAGGTATCAGGACACTACCTTGCCTAGATTCCAGAGCCAGAAGAGGAGAAAGGTCTCTCTCCTCTGAGGATCTGTAACCACAAACTAGACTTTGTACATGTTTACTAACTGAATTCATGCTCTCTGGAGTGATCCAAAAAAACTCAAGCAGAGAATTTTGATTATTCCTAAGTCAGTAATGCTCTCAGCTGTGCAATAGAAACAAATAAGAATAATATCTAGGGCTGAGGTTGTGGCTCAGTGGCATAGTGCTTGCCTCGCATGTGTGAGGAACTGGGTTCGATCCTCAGCACCACATAAAAATAAACAAAACAAAATAAAGACACTGTGTCCATGTATAATAAAAAATATTTTTTAAAAAAGAATAATATCTAAAGGAATATCATTCATGTGAATTCAGGCCTCAAATAATGTCACAGATAAAATCCCAAGGAAAATAAATGACTTAAGTAAAAAAAAATTATAAGGCAACAAGATGCCATGAATGAGAAAGACAACAGAGAACAGAAACACTCTCCACAAAGACCTCAGATGTTATGATTTATCCTACATAATTATAAAATAACTAAGTGCAAGATGTTTAAAGAAATTAAAACAGAAACTTGAAAATATGAGCAGAGAGCTGCCAGTTTTGAAGAAGAACCAAATATAACTAGAAATAGAAATTATACTAATTAAAATTAAAAACTCAGTGAAAAGATTTATCAGGGTATTGAACACAGTTACAGAGGGCATCAGTGAATAGGAAGGACGATAGGAAGAAATCAGCCAGAATGAAGCTAAAAAAGTGATGCAAAGTACTCAGGACAGAGATGTGTAACATATTTCAAATTATAATTCTGGATTTTGCAACTTTCCAAATTATCTTTAAAAATTCTATATTTAGGGCTGGGTTGTGGCTTATTGGTATAGCACTTGCCTCTCACGTGTGAGGAACTGGGTTCAATTCTCAGCACCACGTATGAATAAATGAATAAAACAAAGGTCCATCAACATCCACAAAAATATTTTTTTAAAAAGTCTATATTTATATTCATAAAAATGTTAATAATATTTCAAACAAATGCATCTCTTGCAAATGCCAACATGGAAGATGGCTACAGTGATTTGTTTGTAGTGGAGGGAACCATAAGTCAGCATGTGTACCAGTATTCTGATTCCATTTCTGTACAAAACTAACAGTCATTGCTTATGTATAACACATAGGAATTTTATTTTTGGAGATCTTCCAGTTTTTACTTTTCTTTTGTGTTTGATTATATTATAATGGGTAAAAAAAAATTTTAATTTCAAAATAATATAAAGATTTTTTATAAAAAGAATGTTAGCAAGCTAAAAATGTCAAAGACTAAATCCAGGATTATTTTCATGTTGGAGTAAGTTAAGATCATGGGGGAAAAATAAGGGGGAACAATAATCATCAGGGACATACAAATCAAAACCACAATGTGATATTGCTTTGTATTCATTAAAATAGCTACTATAAAAAAGGAAAATTCTAGTAAGTGTTGGTAAGGATGTAGAGAAATTGGAGCCTTTGTACAGTGCTAGAAGGAATGTAAAATGGTGCAGCTGCTGTGGAAAATAGTATGATGGTTCCTTTAAAAATCATGAAATTAAAAGAAAAATAAAGAATTATCATCTGATCCAGTAGTTCTACTTCGGGCAATATAAAGAATTGAAAGCAGGACTTCAGACTGTACACCAATGTTCTTCAAATCCTTTTTTTTTTTTTTAATTGTCAATGGACTTTATTTATTTGTAGGTGGTGCTAAGAAATGAACCCAGTGCCTCACACATGCTAGGTAAGTGCTCTACCACTGAGCTACAATCTCAGCCCTCAAATCCTTAATTCACAAGAGCCAAGAGGTAGAAACAATCCAAATGCCCATTGATAAAACAAATGGATAAAAAATATGTGGTATAAATACATGATGGAATATTATTCAACCTTAAAAATTTTTTTAAATATTTTTAGTTGTTGATGGATCTTTATTTTATTCATTTATTTATATGTGGTGCTGAGACTCGAACCCAGTGCCTCACACATGCTAGGCAAGCGCTCTACCACTGAGCCACCATCCCAGCCCTCAACCTTAAAAATTTTGACATGTGATACAACATGGGCAAAACTTGAAGATGCCATGTATGCTGAGTGGGATCCACCTGACACGAAAGGACAGGTACCGCATGGTTCCCCTCATGTGAGGTATCTGGAGTCATCAAATCAACAGAAATGGAAAGTCAAGCGGTGGTTGCCAAATGTTCAGGGAGGGAGAATGAGGAGTTCCTGTTCAAACTCCGACGAACAGTTTCAGTCTTGTGAAGGTAAGAGTTGTAGAAGTGGCTGGTGGTGACAGCTGCACAACAGTGCACTCAGTGCTGATGGATGGACATCTAAACAGTCACGATGGCAGACTTTAAGTCACGCATATTTGGGCACAAATAAGAAGTTAAGGGAGTAACAAGATCGCCTCCCCACAGAGCAGCTCTGGTGGCCAGCAGGGGCCCTGGTGCTGCTCCTACCTGCAGTGCTTGATGTAATCAATGTTGGTGTAACGGAGTTTGCCCAGACTCTCCTCCAGGTACTGCCGGAAGCTGCGCAGGGACACCTGGATGACATCCACATAGCTAAGCAGCTCTCGATGCAGCGTGTTGCTGAGGATGGCCAGCCTGTGGGGACAGAGGAGGGGCAGGGGGAGATGGGTGACCAGCCTGGGGAGACATGTTGATGTCCTGGCCTTGGGTTGGCACCCTGGGATGCTGCTTGAGCTTCACACGGCACCCAGCTGTGGAGCCACCACAACCACTGCCCAGCTTCTCTGATTAACAGAGGGGCACTAGGAAGAATTTCCAAATGCCCATGTATGCAGGACAAAGTGTGTCACTCTGGGGATCACAGAGCATTTCTTTCTTTCCTGTCACCTCTATCACCAAACTGGTAAAAGAATCCCAGCCCCGCGGGTCCAGCAGACTCTGACCTGCACCATTACGGCTCCCTTACCCCGTGCTCTCTCAAAAGAGCACACTGCCAATGTCCTCTTTATGACTAAGACCACCAGAACTGGCTGCCCTTTGACAGCTTAGACACATGCCTAAGTCCTTCCTGTGACATGACTAAGGCCACCATCTCATGTCTCCGAGTGGCCTCCCTGGAGCCCCTTGCTTTGCCCTGAGCATAGCCCTACTCCTGGCCAAGGCTCCTTTTCTGGAGAACTCAGCCTTTCCCACCTTTTCCCATGCTAGGCCAGGGCGCCCCCTGCAGGGATTCCTTCCTGACTCTCAGCAGGGAGATGGTCTTCTGGCATTTCAGGGCACATGTCAGCACCCTTGCATGCTACTGTGTGCATGTAGCCTCTTTTGTCCCTGGCTGCTCACTCCCCACCCCCTGCCAGATATTGCCCAGAGTTCAACTCTGACTCTTATGAGAGGATCAGCTCAGAAGCAGGACCCTCAGTGCCTACTTTCCTTGCTTCCTTTTAAGTAGCAGCCTGGCTGGGCTTCTAAAGCCAGGCAGCTGGCAGGGAAATTCACAGTCCCTTACTTTTGGCTTTTGGTGGCATTCAAAAAGATGTGCTCCATGTCGTAGATCTTGCGGCGAAAGTTTTTGCTCTTCGTGTTTTGCTCTTCTTGGAACTGGCAGAACATCAGCCTCTCCTTCTTGAGCGTCTCAATCACTCCAGCACAGTGTCTGTCCAACCGCTCTTGGTGAAGCAAGAGCTCAGCTGCAAGAGGGTGAGGAGAGCTGGGGTCCTCTGGGACCTGAGCCACCTCTGCACTTCCCTTTCTTGGAACAGTGTCTACACACTGCTGCTCCCAGGCTAGTCTAGGTCCCTTGCCCTGCCACAGTTGCTCTCACCAACTGGAAATGGGCACTGATCTCAGAGAGGAGGCTCTGCTGGGCCAGGAGCCAGGAGCTACCGGCTACAGAAGAGCAAAGCTGAGGAGATGGAGAGTCCTGAGGAGCATCCTGGGAGCAGGGGAATGAAGGGCTGAGTTCTATGGGGAGGGTCTGCAGGGAACAAGAGGCACAAAGCCAGGCAGCCTGGGGTGGGTTCCTTGACATCAGTGGATGCTCGTGTCCAGTGAGTCCAGATTCGAACTGGCTTCCAAGGTGGAGTGGCACGAACATGGACTGAACTTCCAGAGCCCTACCACAGGCATTAGCGTGAGTAGAGCCCCTGCACCTCCCACCTGATACCCTCGCCATCATCTGGAGTAGTGCAAGTGCTGTGGCCCCATCTCTGCCAAAAACAAATCGTGTGGTGCTGGGATTCATTTCTCTGGCTTGGTTTCTATACTGTACATTGGCCAGGGAACTGGGAAGGAAAGGGAATCAGCCTTCAGGGAGTTTCTACTCAGTACATAGTGTTATTCCTCAGTGCATTCTGTACACACATTTCCCAGGTGAGGACGAGGAGGTTCCAGATGACAGGTAAGTGGCCCGAGGCTGCAAGTGTTGGGATGTGAGGTCAGCTTCTGCTTACACACCTTCACTCCTCCAGTCAGTAGGGGTTTGGGGGGTATCAGGTAGGGGATCTCTGCTAGCTCTGAAGGGCTGTAGTGGACCTTGGAACACGATTCAAGTGAAAAACCAACAAGGGTCACTGAAAGGTCCTACTAGAATTGTGCATCCCTATTAACGGAGCCCACCACATAAGAAAGAACTGGCATTTCTTTTTAAGTATGCTAAATGATAAGGTGGAAATAATGGCCACCACATTTTGGAGGCTGTGTCTTTTACCAAGTGCTTATAATTCCTCACTATGCCATTTTAGGAGGCTTAATTACCACCTCCAGCATTCTTTTCTGCAAGTGAGGGAGGAGACAGAGAGGTCAAGTCAAGTAACCTGGCCAGAGTCACATAGCCAAAGGAAGTTGAGCCTAAGAATTCTAATTCCTAAGCTATGGACTTGCCTCTAGAGCATTCACCTTGTAGGTGTGTAACTGATCTAAAATCCAAAAGCTATAACAGAACAACACTCTTAATTTTAGCCTCTAATACCCTCTAGGAAAAAAAAGGAAGGAAGGAAGGAGGGAAGAAAGAAAGAAAGAAAGAAAGAAAGAAAGAAAGAAAGAAAGAAAGAGAAAGATAGAAGGAAGCAAAGAAAGAGGTCATAAAAGTCTTGAGGGGCTGGGGTGCAACCCAGTGCTTGCCTAGGGCACACAGGCTCTGGGTTCTATCTCCAAAAATAAGAAAACAACAACCTGAATGGGGGATTCTGAGCACTCTTTTCATGGATATGAAGAGATATTCATGGGGGCCCATGCCCCCATGAATATATTCCCCGATGTGATGAAAATATACTGTTATGGGGCAGTTAACCCAGGGCCACAGGACAGCAGATACTGCAGAGGGGTCTGGGGACAGGATGGGCCTTCCCAGGCAGTGTTCGCACCTGCCCTGACATTGTGGATGTCCTTCTCAATGTGCTGGATCCTTGGCTGGTGCAGGTGCAATTGTAAGTCCAGCTCTGAATCCAGCTCATCAATCTTGGTGGCTACGATGACCCGGGCATTGAGCGCACATTGGTCAAACCACTTCTCTAGGTGCTCAAAGAAGCCAATTCGAAGTCTGAGGGAGAAAACAGCAGGGTCAGCCCTCCCGGCAATCACGACCAGTAAGAGAGCTTTCCATCTGGAGACCCCGGTGCTGCCCCTCTGCACACTATCTTCCTTATTTTATATCCCAACTGCCTCCTATGTCAGTGTGTGGATGGATCATCATTTACTCAGTTGCTGGAGTACTTCAGGTGGTTTCTAACCTTTTGTTCTTACGAAGAAGACTGTGATGAATAACCTTGTATGTACGTCGAGTGAAGAGGCAACTCTATAGGGTGAAGGCCCTGAACTAGAATTGCTGAATCAGAGGTTAAAATACATTTGTGGTTCTTGTAGCTATGGCCGAACTGTTTCCATTGGAGAACAACTTGTATTCCCACCAGCAAGAAGTAATAGTTCCTGTTTCCCCACAGCCTCAGTGTGTACTGTCAAAATTTTGAATTTGACAATTCTGTCATATTTTGATCGAGATTGTGCATTTTTTCATGTGTTTGACTACATCCTTTCTTTTTCAGTATGATATCCATTAATTTTTTTTGCTCATTTCTCTATTATGTAGCTGTTCTTCATTCAAAAAAGTAATTTCTAGGTGAGGCCTATTGACTCTGATGTGAATTACAAATATTGTTTCTCAGTGTATCATTTTTTTCTTTAAAAAATGTACAGTGTTCTTTCGAACATGTATTGTTAAGATACCAGTTCTCCGAAAATTTATCTGTAGATTCAGTGCAATAACAAGAAAAAAATCGCAGCAGATATTTCCTTATGGAAATGGATAAGCTGATTCCAAACTTTATATAAAAATATGAAGGGCCAAGAATTGTGAAGACAACCTTGGAGGAGAACAAAGTTGGAGGACTTATGCTACCAGATAGTAAGACTTAGTATAAAGCTATAATAATCAGGCAGTTTGGGGTCATTGTGGTAGGATAGACACAGAGAAATAGAAAAGAGGCATGGCAGACAGTGGGGGAGAGCAGAGTCTCTCTGTAAAGGGCCAACTGGTTCTCCATACAGGAAAGAAAAGAATCTCCACTCCTGCCTCATGCCATAAACAAATCAGTTCCTGGAGATTTTAGATCTAAATATGGAACTTTAAAATAATAACATTTCTACTGTATGATATTGAAGAATCTTTTCATGACCTTGGGGCAACACAGAGGACCTCACATAGACGATCAAGGTAAACGAATGAAAATAAATGAACAAATTGGATCTTATTTAAGAAAAGAATTTCTATTTATCAAAAGATATACAGTAAAAAAAAACAGATAAAAGGTAAATCTAGAGATGTAACAAACTTCCATAAATTAATAAGAAAAAAGACAACCCATCAAAAATATATAAATAAAAGATTTACCTAGGCATTTCACACACACACACAAAAATCAGATGGCCAGCAAGTCTATGACAAGGCACATAACATCATGACTCACCAGGAAAATGCAAATTTAATCAACAATAAGACACCACTACAATTACCCCTGAAGGGCTAAAATAAAAACCACTGGCAATATCAATTGTTGTTGAAGGTGTGGAGCAACTGGAACTCTTATATGTTGTTTGTTAAAAATTATAAAACTATTAGGACCACTTTTGAAAGCTCTTTGATGGCACCTTTGGGCCATGTCCCCTAAAGATGGACCCACACATACTCTGACTCAGGACATTCTATGAGTTATATATGGAACAGAAATGTATTCATGTGATCACAAAAAGACTTGTACGAGAATGTTCAGAGCAGTATTACTGGTATATCCTCAAATTGGAAAATACCCAAATATGCGTCAGTAGACTGGATAAATAAAATGGATTAAAATGAATTACATTTATAATGGGATACCATACAGAAATAAAAAGTGGATTCTAGCCACATTCAAAGATATGTAAAAATTTGATAAACATAATGAAAGAAGCCTGACAGAGTGAGTTCTGAATTATTTCACTTAAATAAAATTCAAAACAAGCAAAATGGGCTCAGAAGTTAGAATATTTATCCTCCGGGAAGACAGGGCAGTGACTGGAGATGGGCCCATGAGATGGTGTCCTAGAGGGTTGGTAATAGTTCTGCTTCTTGTGGTCTCTGGGTGCCAGCTGTGTTCTCACTGGACAATTCATTAAGTGATATGTGTATGGCTGCCATGCTTTTAGATTTGTTATCCTTCAATATGCAGACTCAAACAGTAGGACATAGAACTTTTTTTCTGGTTAGTTACAAAGGTCAAATAGCACAGTGGTTGGTGTCAGACTCTGGAATCATAGGGTATAGATTCCTGTCTTGGATCCAACTGCTTCCTATCGTGGAGATCGTGACTAAATGAGTAACTTTTTTGTGAGCTTTAGCTTCTTCATTTGTAAAATGGAGTTCATTATGGTACCTCTCTCACAGTTGTTGAGGGAATTAAATATGCTCAGTAAATAATAGTTCTTAAGTGATCCTTGTTGATCTTTGGCGAAGGCCCTTCTCCTTGCTCCACCTGCATGTCAGGTGATTGGCATCTCCAAGTCCCTTGGATGATGTGGATTCTGAAGTCTTGTTGCCTCCTTAGGCTGACATGCAGGTGGAGCAAGGAGAAGGATAATGTTTGAGTTGAGACATTTTAGATGTGAGGTGACCCTGAAGTGCAAAAGAAAGAGCCCTATGCCTGACTTTCCTCCTGCTCCCAGTCTAGAGCCTCCTGCCACCTGTGAATGTGGGAGGTGGACCAGGCAGGGGATCGTGAGCTGATTAGTCCTACCTACGACATGGTAGAGGTGGGAGGGCAATGGTGCCATTCAAAAGCCAAATGTGAATTTCCACATTTGATTCAAACTCTAGTACAAAGACTCAGAAACTGGGGAGTTAGGAGAGGTAAATCCTCACTGGTGGGATTATGGATCATTTCTTTATTTGTCATTGTTCTGTTTTTCTGCCATGAGTATGTCAAAGAATTAGTGTAAAATACTGTACATGATATATTCATACCTATGGTTTATATCTATAGAATTAAAACAAAACAAAACAAAAAAGATGTGCCAGGAAACCAGAAGGATCTTTCAGGGAAAACTGTTTCTGTTTACAAGGCCTGGGACTGCAGAGCCGCCTGGGAGGGATGAGGGGGCCACACTCACCTAGGATGTCTGTAATGGCAAATAATTCTTGGACTTTTGCCATGTTTTATTGTGTTTTCCTCAATTACTTATATTTCTTTTTCTTTTTTTTTTGGTACCGGGGATCGAACTCAGGGGCGCTCGACCACTGAGCCACATCTCCAGCCCTATTTTTGTGGGTTTAAAAAAAAAAAATATATATATATATATATAGAGAGAGAGAGAGAGAGACAGGGTCTCACTGAGTTGCTTAGCACCTCGTGGTTGCTGAGGCTGGCTTTGAACTCACTATTCTCCTGTCTCGGCCTCCCAAAGCGCTGGGATTACAGGCATGTACCACCACGCCCAGCTTATATTTCATTTTTTTCAGCTAAAGCTAATCTTTTCTTGTTTTTAAATGTTAACTTGTAAATAAAACTCTGAGCAAGACAATGAGAATCAAAGGGTTTTATACTCACTGTTTCTTAATTTCTAAAATTAGCGTGGATGGAACTATCACTCTTTCTGTGAACTCAGTGCGGGAAGCGTTGTCAAGGTGCAGGGTTGAGAAGGTAGAATCAGGCCTCCTGAAACCCTCTTTTTCTTCTTCTTCCAGGGACAAGAAGACAAAATAAGTGTTCCCACTGGAGGTTGTGAAGGACTCCATGTCCTTGGAGAAGAACTCCTCCAGATACCCTTCCTTGGCGTCAGCCTAAGGAGGCAACAAGACTTCAGAATCCACATCATCCAAGGGACTTGGAGATGCCAATCACCTGACATGCAGGATTGTACACCTTTGGGCCAAATACGCCTATAATTGCCTCCCCTGCACCCTCATGTACACAGAGTGCTTTTTAAATTGCAAAAGTCCACATAAAAATCTGGGTTCCTGATTCCCCTTTAAATATCAGAAAACATGCCAACTCTGAGCCCAGGCCTGGCCAGCATCCGTGGCGGGTGGAGCAACGGCTGCTGGGTCTCCACCACTTGTCGTCATTTCACACTTGGCCTCTGGGCCTCTCTTCTTGTGCATACCTGTGGCCATCTGAGTTTGGGATTCCCTGATCAGGAAGAAGCCTCATCTACCACTTATTCCAGAGCAATCCAGGAAATGAGTCCTCTGCAGTTCCATCATTATGGAACTTGAGTTATTGGTTTGTGAGTTTGAATGTGCTTTTGAGGACAAGGTCTCACTGCCTGGCACTCAAAGGAAAGCTTTGTCTGGTTCTCTGTGTTACACAAGTAGTGGAGGGGAGCGAGAAAGAGTGAACCGGCCAGGGTGAGCAGGGGCTGGGTTCCCATGTACAGTGAAGAAGGGCCGAGAAAGATGGAGGAGCAGGGAGGGATGAAGAAACCCAATTTGAAGGGTGACTTCAGAGTGGGCTGCAGGGATGTAAGAAGAGGAAGGTGAATTTTTAAAACTGTTGCTGTGAATAAAGAATTGAATTCCTGTTGACAACACTTAAAATAAAAAAATACATTCGTAGATTTGTTTTGTTTTGTTTTGTTTAATACTGGGAATTGAACCCAGTGGTGCTTTACCAGCTGAACCACATCCCCAGTCTCTTTTATGTTTTATTTTGAGGCAGGGTTTTGCTAAATTGCTGAGGCTGGCTTTGAACTTGAGCTCCTCCTTCCTCAGCCTCCTGAGCTGCTGGGATTGCAGGCAGGCACCACCACACTCGGCCCAGCACTTTTTTGCTTAGTTTTGTTTTGGTTTTATATATTTTCCCATTTTTTATTTGTGCATTATAGTTGTACAGCCCAGCATTTTTCTAATTGTTTACCTGCACCTCTAAGGAGACCAGGTCACTGAGCACCTCAGTTTATATGAGGGATACACACAGAACGAACACAGCAAACTTTCTCCTTACCCAAGAAAAAACCAGCTGCTGACCTACCTCACACACAGACAGACTCTCTTGCTCTTCCTGTGCCGCCTCCTCCTCTTTTCCCTTCTCATCTTCCTCTCCCTCCTCTTCCTCCACTTCCTCCTCTGCCTTCTCTTCCTCCTCCTCTTCTTGGGCCCCCACACTTTCCTGGTTTGGGGATGGTTTTGAGGAGGTCTCCCTGTCAACCTGCATTTCCTCTAATCCTTGTGGAGAGTCCTCTCTGGACTCGTACGTCTGGTCACTCAGTGCAGATCTGTCCTGCTGGCTCAGCACCTCTTCAGTTGTGGGGGACTCTCTGTCTTTACCTCTTTCTTCTTCCATCTCCTCTTCAGGCCTCACAGAACTTGGCGCTCTGCTTAGGCTCTCGTCGCTTCTGCTCATTTCCACTCTGGCCTTCTGTCTTTTCTTCAGTTTCTTTTTCTGCAGGAAGCGCAGTTCATGGTTTTCTGTTGATGTCCAACACACCAAAGCACAAGGAGAGACAAGTCACCAGTGTTGCCTGGACTGGGTTTCCCAACCCATATGTGTACAGGGAGAACTAGACTCAAAATGTGAAAGTGTTACCTGGTTGCCTAAATTGGAAACTGACTTCCCCAGCCAAGTTCTACAAGGAAAAAACATGAGTCACTGAAGGACCACCACTGCCTTTCTCCAGAGTGCCATTCCTAAGGGTGTCCACTTTTCTTTCAAGTAAAAACAATTCTTCTTTCCCCCTCCCCGTCTAGGTTTGATGCCAGCCTTGACCAGCTTCATTCACTGAGGTAATGACATTTCCAGCCCAGGGAACACGTTTTCCCTTCATTCCAAGCAGGCTAGCAACCCCTTACAGCACACACTGGGAAATAATGGAATAAAAGTTCATTCTGACGTATTTTGGTATGATCTAGAGAAAAGGGAAGCAAAATATAAGTTGAAGGGTGCAGACAAGGGAGAAGGAATCTGCTTCTGGGAGCTGGATGGGGATGGACAGAATGAGCCTGGTCTACATGTCTTGGGAGTCTCCTTGTTAACCCTAAAATTCCCTGTTTCACAAACTCTGGGTGAAGTTGTGGACATACTGTTTTATGGATGACAGTGTGGGTTTCAGAATTTGCAGGTCTAGATTAGTATCCCAACTCCTTACAAGCACAGTGGCCTTGGTCAAGTGCCTTAAACCCTGTGGGGTTCCATGTCCTCCCCGGTGAAATGGGGATCATAATGGTGCCCACATCTTCTATCAGGCAACAGAACCATCTCAAAGGGCAGATAATGAACTTGCCCTCCTGCAGGATGAGCCTCTACCTCAACACAGGTGTTGTGGGGAATGTTTGTTAGCAATCCAAACAGGGATCCCTTCTGAGGATGAACCAGGTACCCCATACCTGTGGGAAACACTCAGCCAAGTTCAGCTTCACTCTGGCCAGGAAGAACTCTGGCTGGGGATGTAGGGGAATCCAAGCCACTCTAGAGTATTCAAAACAACCCCTTCCAGGGCTGCATGAGCTTACCCGGAGAGCATTTACTGTGCCTAAATTATGTGCAAGACCCAGTGCTAAGGGGAAATCAGAGTGGAATAAAACACACTCTTCAGGAAACAAGGTCTGATTGTATGTTTTGAACTCTTGTATTTGATGGTAACTAAGAACAAGCAAGTTCAGAGAACAAAGTGGTGGCAGGGTGGGAGGAAGGTGAGATGAGGGCTCAGGCTGAACGGGTAGCATCCTTGCTCTGGTAGTGGACTGGGAGTATGGGTGGGCTTGGGACCCAAGAGACAGAAAATCCCAGCACAGGGAGCAGGAAGAGAAAGGGCTGTGAGCAGGGAGCTTAAGCCGGAGGGGGGATGAGTTTGCTGAGCCAGGAGGACTCAGGGCAGAAGGCAGAGAGGGTATCCCTGGTCACTTAGGAATAGTATACAGAATCTGGTGGAGGATGCAGGGTTGGTGAGTAGGTCAGTGTGAGCAGGTGGGAGTTTGATTTTAGGAGAATTATATGACAGTAGAGGGTGTGATGAATAGAACTTAAAGTGTTGTATAAATTAGCCCTTTCTTTTTAAGTCCGTGCAACCCTGGAGCCCAGCAACCTCTTTTACACTCAGAAAGAGATGGTCCCTTTAGAGACCCTTTCTGCCTCTTTCTCCTTGCTGTCTGCACATGGATTCGCACTCTTCAGTGGCAGGCATGACTTCCAAAGATTGGGCAGTGCAGACTGAGAGGCTTCCTCTCCCCTTTGCTTCATCATGAGCGGCCAGGGATATCGTTTCCCTCTCCATACCTGCTCAAAGATTTCACGAACAAAGAAATGTTGGCTGAGGGCGAAGCTGTAGGCGTTGAGCTCTTTCAGTACGACCACGGGGTATTCCATCACTTCCTTGGTCAGGATGCCATGGAAACACTCATACCTGGGAGGGAGGGGGGTAAGACCACAGTCTAAGGGGAGCTCAGTGGACTCCAGCCAGGAGCCATGCCTTTGACCCCAACAAGGTGGGCAGTGATCTGATCATACAGGGAAGGAATACATGCTCTTTGTAAAAAAGTCTAGAATATGCATGTGTTTTCTGTCATGTGGGTCCCCATTTCTTGTCCACTGTCCTATCTCTGACCTGGAACTTAACCTACATTATCCCATAAAGCCCTCAAACATTCCAAGGCCCAGAATTTTATGTTTCTCAGATAAGGAGACCAAAGCTCAGCAGGTACTGAGTTGCCCAAAGTTATTCTTCTGGATCCAAGTACTGAAATTAACTGGAGTGCAATTTCATTTCTGGAAATAGTCCTTACAGAATAGTTGTACAAAAGCAAAAATATAAGGAAGTTCACAAAAACTGTTGGTAATACTGTACTGAGAAACTGGAACCAATTGAAAAGAGTTAATCACTTGTGAGATGGTTAAATCATTACAAAGTATCAGTAATAATTAGTTCTTCATAGTCATTTTTTAAAAAATATTTTCTTAGTTGTAGATGGACGCAATATCTTTATTTATTTATTTTTATGTGGTGCTGAGGATCGAACTCAGTGACTCACGCATGCGAGGCAAGCACTCTACCACTGAGCCACCGCCCCAGCCCCTCTTCATAGTCATTTAAAAATTGGAATCTAGGGCTGAGGTTACGGTGCAGTGGTAGCGTGCCCGCCTAGCATGCATGAGGCACTGGGTTCGATCCTCAGCACCACATAAAAATAAAATAAAGATATCCTGTTTGCCTACAACTAAAAAATAAATATTTTTTAAAAATTTACAAAAAAAATTGGAATCTAGCTGCAGCTATATAATTTTCATAATATAATCCATTCTTTATTTTTATAATAATATGTGTCTATATCTACATATATGTTCATTAAAAGGAAAAGTTGGGGAGGAATGAGGGGAAAATCTCTATATGTTTGTAGTGGTTGATTTCTTTTCCCTTTCATAAAGTGCATGCATGGCCCAAATTCTTGACCTTTAAACTACATTGCCTTGAAACTTCTCTCCACAAACTTTCCAAGACTCTTCCTGGAAGCTTCTGTATTGGCTTCAAGCAGGGCTACAAAGGACCATGATGATCTACAATGCTGGGGCCACAGGACAAAACCCAGGGATGCTTAGCCACTGAACCACATCCCCAGCTCTTTTTTTATTTTTAATTTTGACACAGGGTCTCATTAAGTTGCTGAGGCTGGCTTTGAACTTGCGATCCTCCTGTCTCAGCCTCCTCAGCTGCTGGGATTGTAGGCATGCATCACAGTGCCTGGCGTGGAGCCACAGTTTTTATCTTAAACTTGCTGGGCACACCCAGCCTCCTGTTCAGGCTGCCTGTGACCTTGAATGTGAATCCAAGTCATCCCCTCCTGTATTTTGGGGATGAAAAACCAATTGAAAAGAGTTAATCCCTTGTGAGATGGTTAAATCATTACAAAGTATCAGTAATAATTAGTTCTTCATAGTCATTTTTTTAAAAAATATTTTTTAGTTGTAGATTTAACTGTATTTAACCTACCTAGATTTCATGTTCTTCAGAAAAGTTTTGGCCTTTTCCAGGTATAACTTCAATGTTTCTTCATGGTTTTGCTGCCTCAGTTGGTCCAAGAGCTTATCAAGGTGGGCCTCCTGGGTCTGGCAACCACCCCCAAAATAAGAGGAAGCAAACATGAGCTCCCAGAGTATAAGTGACATTCAGAATCCCTGCCACTGGAACTGGGGCCTGGGCAGCTGGGGAAGGCCTGGGACTTCTTGTCCACAAAAGGGGCACCAGATCTGTTACTGCTGTCACTCTCTGCTAAAGACTTCTGATCTCCTCTCTGTGCCTAAAATGTTCTTGCCCATTTTATTTCCCCCCTAGGACCCAGCTCAGGTGAGACTCTTCAGGAATATGTACATCCCTCACACCTACCCTGCCTTGTCAGGTCTGGGCTACCCATTCCCAAGTGCTTCTCCTCCCTCTTCTTCTCATCAGTCCCATTCAAGATCATTTACGGATTGTTTTCCCCAGCCTCTGCCCTCCACCACTTCCTACACTGTGAGGGCAGTGGGGTAAGGACCAACTGATCTGTGGGGGGCAGAGAGGCTGTCAGACACACATACTCCATTCCCCCATTATAGAGCCTCGAAATACCTAACATGTACATAACTTGCTACATGAATGATGTATATTTTGTTGTAATATGAACTTAGAGAGTGTTGCCCCCAATTAGAGGATGTGATATCTTATCATTCGACATGTATGAGAACTTGGAGTTGTCCCCCTCCCCTCAGGAGAATTACATCACATTTTATCAGACCCTCCCCTCCCATGTAAGTTATTGACCTAAACTATTGGACTTCAAAATACACATAATCCAAGAGTTTGGCTGCATTTTGAGCACTCAGGCTGCCACAGGACTTGGAGCTTTGAAGCCACCTGTCAACACTGACACCATCCTCCAGCATAGAGGGGCCTTCCCCACCTTGCCATCTCCGCTGAGTTGGTGTCAAGCAAGTTTCTCCCAAGAAACCACTTGGAGAAAGGCACACATCAACCTTCAACTAGACTTGACTTCCCACAGAGGCCTGCTTCCACTGACTTGGGCAACTAGATGTTAATAATTCTGGAACTCACAATGTACTGAATGAACCTGGTCTATTGAGTGTATTCAATGTGGTTTGTCCACATTATTCTCCTCCTCTTCAAACACTGTGAGCAGAAAAAGAAATCTCTTTGTATGATAGTAAACTGTGATTTATGAAATCATATTTTGATCATTGCCTTATTTTAGCCATCCATAGTGTTCCTGATTCCTCCTGTCTCTGTCTTGTACATTCTCTTCCAGACAGGCTTGGTTCTGAAGGTCTATCACACAACTGCAACCTTGTTCAAGGTTTCTACTCCTTCCATCTAGTCTTATGATGGAAGTGAGCCTCAATTTCCCCATCCACACACATTTTTCAATTTAAGGTTTTGCATTTGGGTCTAGGATCTGTTTTGAGTTCATCTTTGTTTGTGATGGATTATTTTTTTTTTCTTTTTTGCATCTGAATGCTGACTGAGTCCACTGGCCTGGCCTGGGACAGTGTGACCCATTACTCTTTCCCATTGGAGGTTACCCGGGCTTGGGGGCACCTGATTTTCCAGGCTGTGCTTCTGCCGGTGCTGCTCCATACTCTTCTCGAGTTCCAGCTCCTGATCTGACAGCACATTCTGGTGCATCTCCCATAGCTGCACGGCCTGATGGAAGTACCTGAAGAGATCTGAGCTCTGCCACTCGGTCTGCTTGGCCAGGGCCTCGAAGGATTTCTGTGGGGACAGAACCCAGAAAAGGGGCTTTAAGGGTTGACTGGCCCAGGGCCAGAAAGAGGCCTGTCCATGGGACTCCATGTCTCCAAGGACTGGATATCACTGTCTGGGTACCATCCTTCAAGGTTAACATCTGGGCCACATCTGAGTTCCAGTACCTCCCTGGGCCTGGGCATCTTTGTTCTCTAGAACTCCCTGACTCATCTAGACTGAACACCATACCTGCTGCTCACCCACCATGTACCACCACCATCACCCCCACGTTTAAAATAATATTCATGTCTTATGTCCCTGTCTGGGTCATGGGTTGGCAAATTGTTTTCTGCATGCCAAGTGTGACCCTCCCATCTGTTTTGTTTGGACCTGTGAACTAAGCATAGATTTTTCAGTTTTAAATGGTTGAAAAAGTCCAAAAGAAATGAAAACAAAACAAAAAAATGATGTGAGAATTATATGAAATTCAAATTTCAGTGTCCATCAATAAAGTTATTAGAATACAGCCACGCTCATTCATTTCTGTATTGCGTATGGCTATGGAGCTGACAAGCTGTGACAGAGAACTGACGGCCCACAAAGCCTAAGATAGGCACTATCTGGTCCTTCACAAAAAAACATGTGCTGACTTCAGCTCAAGACTGTCAGTGTCATGGGGCTGGGAACGTCTTATTCCTCCACAGTCCCTAGCACCATCAGCAAGGCTCGGGTGCACTCATGGCCTGAGATCATTTCCTGGGATCTATGCAGCACCTATGTCAGGGGCTGCAGCAAGCGGTCAGGGGGTGTACTTTTGGAGTGGCCAGAAGAGGAGGTCTGCCATGAGAAAGACTGGGGAGGGCAAGGGAGTGCACATGTATAGGGACATAAGAGAGGCTGCCTTTGCTAAAAGCAGTGACACTTTACTTAGGCCCACAGATGCCCAATGGGTAGTTACAGGATAAAGCTTGGCCTCCCTGCCTTCATTTTGTATCTATCTCCTCTATTAACTTAACATTTGTGATCTGCTCAGCATATTAATCACTTAAGAAGTATTAATCTAAAAACTGGCAATACAAGTTTATTATCCCTAAACTTACCTAATCTATTTCATCTCCCTTCAAGATTTGCAGGGACATTTACAGCATCCTGTTCCAGGGCCCTGGACTGGTGCCTAGAAATCTTCAGTCACTGCACTGCCCTACACCTTCTGGGACCACTGGAGCCTTGCAGGCACATCCTGCTGCCTCCTCCCCTCAACAGGAGCCATCATCTCATGGGAACCGAATTGTCCCCAGGATCACAGGTCTGATCAATAAACTTGTTGAGCAGCAAAAGCCCCTCGAGTGATAAGGACCTATCCAGAGCCACCTTACAGAACCAGAACTGAGATAATGATCAATCAGACCATAGTCTGACCATGACTGTTTAATTATGCATTAACTCTCACCCCCTGCCTCAATTCTGTTTAAACCTGAAGCTCATGCCAGCACCTGGAAGACAAAACAGACACTCGATCTCACCTTGCCTTTCTAATATGAGTCATGTTGATTAAAGTTCCTTTCCTGCTTTTCACCATTACCAATTTTGCTTGTTTTAGGGGGTGAGTGGCAGGACCTGGTTTATTGGAACCCCTGAGTCTGGCCTCTGGCCTACAACTTCTGTAAAAGATATAGCAGGGACACACAGTTTGAAGTCCCCAGATTTCTACTCTCCTTATTGCCCAGTGCCCCAGGGCAACACTCCCCACCTCACGGGTCCCTACCACACACGCACATCCAGGAGCTCCAGCTTCCCCTCCACCTTGCTCTGAAGATTTCCCACCATCTGGAAGAAGGCTGGGTTCACCAGACTCTCCGCCTCTGCCTCAGTGAAGGACTTGCAGTCCAGCAGCTGCTTCTGCAGAGAGGAAGATGAAGGTGAGCCTGGCTTAGGGCTGCAGAACCCTAGGTATAAAGCACATCCTACAGGGGCCCCATGGGCTGCAATTCAAACGTGGGCTCCCTCTGTTGAGTGACAGAGAAAAGCTGCCCAGAGGTGCAAAGGGAGCAGCAGGTGGGGTCCTCAGGGCTTGAGCACTCTTCAAAATGACTAGGCTTTTGTGCGGTTTTCACCTAAACTAACTAAGAAAGCAGGAAGGGGATGTTTTTGCAAAATATTTCCCCTACCCCAGAAAATCAGTCACTGTCCTGAAGGGGTTTGGTAGTGAACTCACTGTCTCACCTTGTCATGAGGTGCACATGGCCGGAAGAAAGGTGAGTCTTGACAGCAGGGGCAGCACTGTTTATGCAAGGGACATTGCAAAAACCCCTAAGGTGCAACCTCCAATAGCGAACAAGTCTTGTGCTATTAGGGACACAGTCAAGGGCAAAATAGGAGGTGGCCCGAAAGTTCACAATTCCAATTCACATGGGCTTCCTGGGGAAGGTGGCACTGAGCTAAGCCCTGAGGGATGGCAGGGACAGCTGGGGATTCAGGCAGAGGGAACAGCACCAGAATGCTCAGAAGCAAGTGAGCACCTGGGGCCGGGAGGAAGGAACAAAAGCCTAGATCAAGGCTGAAGGGCATGGAGGAGGGCCAGGCAGGCTAGGAAGGGGACACCTCAGGCCCCAGCACCAGCACTGTAGACTTCCCAGGTCTGCAGAAAGAGGTGCCCACCTTGCAATTCTGCACACAGGTCAGGCACTCCTGCCAGCTCTTCTCATACAGCAAGCGGATCCGCATCATGCAGTCCATGTGGTAGTTATCTCCATGTGCAGAAAACAAAACAGGGCAGTCATTCTTCCAGGAGGAAGAGAGAAATTAGAATCCCCTTTGCAAAGGGAGGCAGCTCTCTGCAGCAAAGGCCTCCAGTGCAAAGCGGATTTAGGTGGAGATTGGTAGGTGGTCCTGTTTCAGACCAGGGGCTGGTATTTCTGTCCTCACAGAGTTCCTAGGATAAGGACCTCACATAGGGAGCTCATCTCTATCTGTTCTGAGTGCATGTGACTGAGAGAGTCCTTCTATCACAGGACAATGACATCACTGACCTTGCAAGGCTGCTGGGAGCCTCAAAGGAAAAAGGGAAATTTTTCTAGGTTTTCTAGAGTGAGGCTTGGCAAACGTTTTCTGTAAATGACTAGAGAGTAAATAGTTTTAGTGTTGTTGTCATGACGTTTCTGCTCTCGCAGGAAAACAAAAAACAAAAACAAAACAGAGTGCAGAGGGTGATAAAATAGCATGGTTGTGTTCCAGTGAAACTTATTAATAGGCAGCTGGCCCTTGGGCTATAGCATGGTGACCCTTGTGAGAGCACTTTAGAACATTCCCATTTATGACCGAGTCCTCTCTGGGTCCACCAGGAATCCAACTACTACTGGACATCAGCCCCAGGAGGGAGGGGCTGTTATTACTCCTCTTAACATCCCCATTTTACAGAGGAGGACTGTGAGGACACAGGAGGTCCTGACTTCCTGAAGGTCGCACAGTTGGGATGGAGCAGTGCTCGGCATTAGCCTCAGGTTTCTGATGCAAGCCTCTACCTTCTCAGGAGCTGCTCTCTTGAGAGCTATCTCTATGTCTCCATGCTCGGATCAAGGGTCAGGGGTCAGAGTGTGGGGCGAGGCTGTGGGCGGGGCAGCCAGGCAGGCAGGTCCTGTGAGGGGTGGAGGGAGCTTTCCAGTCCTCACAGTGTACCATTCCCTACACACTCTGTTCCCTCCTTCCGGGGATGGAGGTGCCACCCACATTCCTCTCAGATTAATGACTGACTAGTGGAGCTACCACAAAGCTACTAGTTGAAGAGAGTTTTGGAGAGATCTGAGAGATTCCCACAAACGTCACTCACCGAGTTCCTGGTTCAGGGCTTTGAGAGAGGCATTCCACTCAGTCAGCTGAGCCATGCTGTAACTGGGGGGCAGGAGGTTACTGGAGAAGGAAGGTAAGACAAGTCAACCACGTATGCACAAAAGGTGTTCTGCCCGAATGGACAGTGGCTTTAACAGGCTTATTATCAACTGAAAACTGAAGAGACAAAGGGAACTGTTGGGGACTTCCTGGTACCAAAACCCAACTTATAAAAAGGTCTTTTAATGTTAATATGAGTTTTTTACTTAGAAAATAAAACTGAATTTTCCCAGTGGGAAAAAACAAACAAACTGCTCACATGACTTGACCAAGGCAGCCTGCCTCTAGGAACCTAATCTGGGCTGACAGTATAAAAACCTGCAAGGTTTATGCATTAAAATTAAGCATTGTGTTTTGCATCACTTAAACAGTAGTACTTATAAAAACATACAACGATGATTTTGTTTTTTAAACTCCATACCCAACAGTAAGAAACTGTCTCTGGTGAAGTCATTAAACTAGTGTGGCAGATTGAAAAAAAAAAAAGGTGCTGTTAGCTCCTCCCCTTGGGAGGTGGAGCCTACTTCTCCAGCCCTGGAATCTGGGACTGTCTGCGTGATTGGCTTTGGCCAATGGGATGGTCAGTAAACAGATTAGGCAGAGGCTTAGGAAGGGCTGTGTCTGCATTTGCCCTCTGTTGTAGTGGTGACAACTTTAGGGGAAACTTGGTGAGGGCATTAGGGTTAGAAATTCTGTGTGCTGTCATTGTAACTTCTCTGTAAAGCTAACATGACTCCAAAATACAAATTTTATTTTTTGAATGATTATTTTAAGTGATATGCACATGTATTTTATCGGGGCCAAGAAAAACTATGGAGCTTCCCTCAGGCCTTTGATTAACTCCCTCTGGAGGTCTTGGAGAATCTCAGCTAGATGTCTCCCCTTTGCCATCAAGGCCACGTGCCTCCCACAGGGCAGTGTGAGTAGCATCCCCACCCCAGGCTTCAGGTACTCTGGAGGAAGGGCCTGGAGCTGTGAATAGGGATGGGGTTTGAGACTCCCCATGCCACCCTATGAGGCAGTTCCTTGCTTGCTCTGGGATTTGTATCCACCTTACCGATTTTTATACCTGGATCAAAATATAGCTGCATGTGGGGCAGGAAGCATTTGCCTGGAGGAGATCTTTCTCAACCCGGTGGGCTCCTAAAGTCATTTATATCCTAGGAGAACTTAGGAGCTAGGGTGAGCAGACTAGAAGAACTTGTGTTCCATGACTACCAGAGAAGGAGGGATAACCGAAGAGTACAGGAAGTGGGGGAACTGCTCCCCATATCAAAGTCTCCACTCTGTAGGACTGTGCAGGCTCCATCTTGCTGCAGAAGCTGGAGGCTACAGACTCTCTGGGCAGTGGGCTTCTAGGATCTACAATGTTCAGTGGGCACCCTGATGAACAGCTTTATTATTGGATCAGAGTTGGTGGACCCACATCTGGAGGGAATGTCAACAGCCTCTAATGGGTCCCTTGTCTGATGGCAGTAGTCTCCTCACTGACTTCTGGGACCTCCAATGTAAGACTCTTCTGACCCAGGTTTCCAAACTGCCTCAGGTCAAGGTCCAACATATTGATTTGGCTCACCGGGCCTGCATGCCCTGCCTCTCTCACCCCTGGACACTGCCTCCCGTCAAGCTCTTTGGCCTGGCTACCCAGAGCTGCTTTCTGCAGCAAATGGGCTATGCTCATTCTTGCCATCAAACTAGGCTACCTCAGCACGTGTATCCAGATGGCCAGCCCAGTACTAGAGAACCAGGAGATGGCCTTTTCTGGAGGACCTGTAGGCGACAGAGTAAGGACCACACTACCTCCCAGCTGGACCCCTTACGGTGCCATCACAAGTGACCCCTCCCCCTCCAGGCTCTACCAGATGGTGCAGAGGTGCTCCAGCCGCTTTTGCTGCAGAACCTCCTGGGTTATCAGCATTTCCTCCAGCTGTTTGTTCACGGCTGGAGGAGACTGGATATCCTCACTGGCCATGAACTCTCTGGATGGCCAGACAGGTTGGTACCATGGACAGGAAAGAGAGGAGGGGAGGCCAGGGGTAAGAGGGGAAGAGACTCATGACAAGAATACTCAGAGCCCAGCACCCCTGCCCTTCCTGCCCACCTCAGCCTCCCTTCTGGGACACATAGGAGCCGAGGGAGGTGGCGGAGAGAAAGACAAGCAGGGAGGGCAAGACTGACCATGCCAGTGAAATTCTGCTGCTAACAGCATAGGATCAGCAAGCTCGTATCTAGTGGGAATCCTATGTGCTGCCTGCCTGCTCTGTGACCTTGAGCAAGTCCCTCCCCATCTCTGTCCCAAGCCCAGTATCCCAAGTCATGAATAATAAGGAGAAAATAATAAGGAAATATACAGAAATCAGGTGAATATTTTCCAACAATTTGTGCTGAAGTCAGAAAATGCTCATGAAATAATGTGCACGAAAAAAGTAAGATACAAAACCGTGTGTGCTATATGGGTCTAAAAAAGCCTGGGAGAAGCTATGCCAAAGTATTAGCTGTGTTTCTCACTGTGGGGAGGGGTTAGTGCGGGGCTTACATTTCTTCTTGATATCTCTACTCCTGACTTTGTAAAGAAAATGAGAAGCACTTCTAATAATGACAAAATGGGAGGGAGGATGCCACCCTAGGGGCCCCTGTGGGCTGGGGAAAAGCCATGGGCAGCGCTGGCATCACCAACCTGAAGCTCTGCATCAGGGCCTCCTTCTTGAG
>CM053399.1:153511432-153528187 GCA_028644305.1 Xerus rutilus | reverse complement strand
AAGTCCACCCCTATTCTCCCTCTCCCAGCCACCACCAAAGTTACAAGGACAACTGTGGGGGCCTCCTCTCTGGCCTCCCTGCCTCTTTCTTGTAGCCTCCTTCCACATGCTGCCCAAGGGACCTTGGATGTGCAAATCAGCTGCTCACTGCAATAAAATACAACACATCAACCGTGGCCTGCCAGGCCTCTCTCAGCCTCATCTCTGCTCTCTCTCCACATCCACTCATCTTTTGCTTTCTAGAATGAGTCAAGACCATCCATCCATCTCAGAGCCTTGCCCCTATCCTTCCCCTTTTTCACACTCTGGTCTCAACTGAGGCTCCTCCAAGAGCTTTCCTGAGCCTGTCCTGAGGCAAGGCCTTCCCATCTTAGGTGGGTGTACTTACTTGTTTCTGTAGTGGCCTCCAGTTCCATGAAGGTGGGATCCCCCTCCCTAGCACCTGGCCCTAGGCACTCAACCATTACTGGGGGCGGGGGGAGAAAGAAAGAAGCAATCCTTCCAAATAGGTGTTAATACCTCCCTGTTTCCAGGCAAGCACTTGAGACTTCCTTCCTACCTAGCACTCATTTTGTGTGAGCTCTTCCTGAGTCTTGGAAGACAGGGTACCCCAGTGTGTGTGTATGGCCTAGATGGCAAGACTTACTTGTAGAGAACAGGGTTTTCTGTAATCCAGTCATTGGGAAGGCTGTGCACCCACTTCCGCTGCCGAGGAGACATCATCTCCCCTTCGGGAATCTCCACCTTTTTCATCATGGGTATTCTGCCATTCTTTGGGGTCATAAAACGCTCTGCAGACCGCTTCCTGGTAGCTGCCAGGGACTGGACCAGCTGCACCTGAATCCATGGACGTCCAAAGGGAGGAAATCAAAGCTGCAGACCCCTCAGTGCCATCAGGTTGACTATGCTTATCTTAGAAGGACACCTGGGAACTGCCACAAGAAAGGCCTCTCCGGGGAGGCTCCAGACCCATGCATACCCTGTATAGGAGGGCTCTCCTCCCCCTTAATAATCACCTATCCACTTCAAGGAAGGCATGCTTTAATAAATTAAAATAAGGCACAAGATACACATCTCAGCCTTTATTATTCTTATTATCATACGAAATTGGAAAAAAAATGTCCAATAGTAGGGGATTGGTTTAGTAAATATGTTATGTCCCTTAAATGGACTGCTAGGTGTTTATTAAAGATAATACTTAGGATTTTTTAGTCACATGAGGAAAGGCTTATGAGATGATTATAGTTAAACATATCAATTAAGAGTATAAATTTTAAATTATAACCAAACTATACAGTATGATTTCAAGTTTTAAATGAACAGCAAGGTGGGAGGGAGGATGCTACATGTTAAGAATGGCATATTGCTTACAGGGAGTGGTGGTTTCTTTATACACCTGAAACTTCCAAGGGTTCTACAGAGAGCACCATCTAGGGCTCCAATTAGGAATGAAAATCCTATTTAAATAATTTTGAAGGAAGGGTTGGAAGTCGTGGGTTTCTCCTAAGGTCTTGTTTGGTCTGTGCAGTGCATTAGAGAGGACAAGGCAAGTTGGACAGCTGGGGCGATCATCCGGAGGCCCTGACTTTATCACCATATGGGAGGTTCCAGAGCAATGAGGCAACTGCTGGGAACCACTGAGATTGGGGAAAGCCTTGGATATGGGAACAGATCTGTGAGGAGAAAGCAAGCGTCAAAACACTCATACAGCATGAAACTCAGTCTCTAAATAAAATTCTTTTATGTATGAGAAAAGGTACCAGCATACTGAACAGTTAATTTGGGCTATTTCTGAGTCCTTTCAATTTAAATTTTTATTATTTAACTTTCCCAATTTTTAAGAATAGATATCCCATTCATACATTGTAAGAATTGGTAAGAATTATTTTTAAAAATCAGTTTCAAAGCCCTATTTCATTAGATTCCCAAGCAGGAAAGTCTTTAAAGGAAGGGAAATTTGGAGGGGAGCAGAGGGAAGTCAGGGGAAGCAGAGAGAAGAGGGCTGTGGAAAGAGGGACAGAAAGCCGGTCCTACCTCGGCCTGGAAGATCTGATGGTAGACTTTGCCGCTCTGAACCTGGGTCACCTTCCCCACTGACGACATGGTGGCTGCTGGCGGGACGCCTCTGCCCGGAAGCTGTCGTCCTAGAAACGCGTCTTGTGCTTGGTGTTAACTCCCACCCGAGGTTGGGAACCCACGCCTGCCCCAAGTGCAGGTCTAAACCGCACCTCGAGCCTCAGCGTCGGCTCAGGGTTTTTGATTTTAAATAAAACAGAGAGGGTACGGGGCAAGGAACGACAATGAGACAAACCTCGGATGAGCCCAGACTCTCCCAGCTGGCTCTCCCAGCCGCACAAGGCGCAAATCCGACAGGGACTTTGCGGACGAGAAAAGTTCGGGGTTACTGTTTGCGCTTCACCCTGAGGAGATTTTCTGGGAAAAGTCAACGCGCCAAGATGCCTGCTGGGGTTGGAACCCCAATGCCAGGAGTGCTTAGGTCCAGGACCCTATCCCAGCCTCCAGGAGCCTACTGAGCCTCCAGTAAAGGCTCAGGCCACACTAATTAGGCTCCTACTGTGTGCCCAGAACACCCAGCGAGATCCTTCCGCTCCCCTTCCCAGACCCCCAAGCGGCCTAGACAGCCCTTGAACGTCCCCCTGAGCCCAGACTGGAAAGGCCCTGTCCCCGGGCTGGCCGCTTCCCCACCTCTTGAAAGCGCCACTCAGGTTCGCCTTGGCGAGTCCTGCCGCAACTGCAGCGGGACACCCATGGTCTCCAAGGCAACGCGGAGGGGCGGGGTCAGCTCGCTTCCTTTCGCTGGGAGAGGGGTTGCCCTTAGCAACCCAAGAGCCCCTGAAGTGGAGTAGTGAAATTTAACTAACTGCTTCTTTGGACGCCACTCTTTCTTCTGTATGAGAGAATACCCCAGAGCTGTGGAGCACCCGAGCAGCACATTAAACTTCCTGAAAGCTAGTAGGACATCAGAGAGGTAGCATTGAGCCATCATGATCAAGAAAATCCAGCCTTTCTTCCTTGCCTTTTTTTGAAACCAACCTTGGCAGGGAGGAAATCTGATAAACTCTGAAAGGGACCATCTATCTCCGTTTAAAAACAAAAACAAAACAAACAGGGCTCAGAATTCAGGGCTCAAGCTTGCCTGGCCAAAAATGAAAATGCTTGTGGTCGGGACCAAAGGGTGGTCGAAATTTCTACATGCTGTATATTGGATACCCAGCTCCTTCTTACGAATCTCTTCCTTGGAAGGGATCCCTGGACAGATAGCTAATAAATATTCTCTATGCCAACTTCCTAGAGCAAGAGATTGTTCTGTCCAGTACAGCACCAGAAATTAAGAAACTGTGAGTAGAAAACCCTTTTCTTCTCATTCTTTGGTCTGGAATTTTAGCAAGGTGAAATATTGTAATAAACATCGAATTCATTTTAGATGAAAAAAGAAAAAGCTGATTGAGGGAAGGGATGAAAAACACAATATAAAATAGAAAGTGTCCAGGAATCATTTTCAGTCTCTCTTCTCCTTCCCATCCAAGGAAGCACTCTGGCTTGAGCCTTATACATCAGAAATACAGTTTCCCTTGCTCAGAGACATTCTAGGTTCTGGTTCCTGGCACATCTGCAATTTTAAATTTTCTTTATTCCTTTTTAAACAGAATTTCATGCGTTTAAATATATAGGCATGGATATATGCTGTATGGTGTTTTGTTCTGATTAAACAACACACTTGTTGCAGAAAATGGAAAATAATTCAATGGGGAAAAAATAACCCATAGTCCCATCCCTAAAAATGTAGCACACTATTTCCAAGTTTCTGGGCCTTTGTTTTTCTGTTTGGATCAAATGTGGAAATTTGTGTGTGGCATATTGTTTCTTTGTTTTTTGGTTTTTGATTGTTCTTTTTTCTTTTTCTTTTCTTTCTTTCTTTTTCTTTTTTTCTTTTTTTTATTTTTTGCAATTCTGGGGATTGAAAGGGTGCTGTGCCACTGAGTTACATCTCTAGCCATTTTTACTTTTTATTTTGAGACAGTCTCACTAAGTTGCAGGGCTCACCTGGAACTTGCTCCTACCTGAGACTCCTGAGTCACTAGGATTACAGGCGTGCACCACTTCCAGCTTGTGCTTGGCTTTTGAAGAGCATGTCTATTTCCTTTTCAACTCCACAATGCCCTAGTCAGAAAGACTAATCAGTTAGAGATCACCTGGTTAGTCTCCTCCCATGTTTAGGGATGGGCCAGGGCCGAAGACAGAGAATGGAAAATTGGCATGAGGCTCTGGACTCTCTTGAACTTCTGAACCATCTCTGATTTTTTCTCTCTCATTCTTCATTTTTAAAAATGTCTTTTGAGGTTTATTGGGGTACAAAATTACAGTTAGAGAGGATAATATATTCTAGTGTTCCCAGTAGTACAGTACGATAATTATAGTTAAAAATTTTGTATATTTCAAAATAGCTAGGAGAGAATGTTCCCAATATAAAGTAATAATAAATGTTTGAGGTGATAGATATGCTCATCACACTAATTTGATCACTACACATAGTGTATGCATATCAAAATATCACACTGTACCCCATAAATTGTATGATTATTATGTATCAGTTAGCAATTAAGTAAAATAATAAAATAATTTTTAAAAATGTCTCCTGAGTTGAAGCCCATCCTTCTCTTTCCTTTACTCTTGTCCATCTTTTCTATAGTGCACAGAGGGAACCCAACAACAGGGACTCCAAGAGCTAATATTTATTGAGAATACTGAATTTCCCCCAAATGACTAAGGCAGTACCATAATTAACCCATCTGAAGAAACAGATGCTCAGATTAGTAACTTGGCTCAGATCTCTAAGCCACAAAAAAGTGCGATTCAAGGTATGAATCTAGACCCTGCAATTCAAAAGTCTTGAACTAATCTGTGCCATTTTGCTTTGTGGAGTAAGCAGAAAAAATAGTTCTTCATCCAATTGGTGGAACTTGCACATATCAAACATAACATACATACCTAAAAGTATGGAACTCGTATGTGTATACCTCAATGAATTATCTGAAAGGAACCAGTGGCCACAGAAACAGAACATGACCAATCTTCTAGCCGCCACCCTTATGTACCCTCTCAAGTCATTGCCCTGTCTTCCTCTAGGCCATCGAATATTTTTTTTTTTTTTTTTTTTTAGTTGTAGATGGACACAATGTCCTTATTTCATTGCTTTGTATGTGGTGCTGAGGATCGAACCCAGGGCCTCACGCATGCAAGGCAAGCGCTCCACCGCTGAGCTACAATCCCAGCCCGGCCATCGAATATTTTAACTCCTCAAGTTGGTTTTTCTTTTTTAAAATATTTATTTAAACAGAATCACACAGATTAGACGCTTTTATGTTGCACTTCCTTCATTATGTTTGTGGATTCCATACATTTTTAGATATGATTATAGTTTATTTCTGTATTGTATTCCATTATTTGAAAACATAATCCATTTTGTTTATTTGTCCTTTCTAGAATTGAATCACATTGTTTTTTTTTTAATTTGGGAATATATCCATAATGCTGCTCTAATGATTCCTTTGCATGGTGAACATATGTAGGCATTTCTTTTGGGTATACACTTAGAATTGTTGGGTCATAGAGTCTGTGTGTGTGTGTATATATATATCATTAGGAGAAACCATTAAATAATTTTTGAAGTGGTTATAGCTGTTTTCACAAACCCCAGTGTATGAGAGTTCCTGTGGCTCTAAATCCTCCTCAACACTTGATAGTGTCACCAGTTTTCATCGTAGCCATTATGTGATGGTATAACAGTATGGTTTTAATTTATTTACTCTAATTAGGTTTACATAACAGCAGAATGCATTTTGATTCATTGTACACAAATGGAGCACAGTTTTCACTTCTCTGGTTGTACACAATATAGAGTTATAACATGTGCAGTCATACATAAACCTAGGGCATTGTCTATCACATTCCACCATCTTTCCTGCCCCCCATGTCCCATCCTCTCCCTTCCCTCCCCTTTGACCAAAGTTTCTCCATTCTTCCCATCCCCCCTCCCCATTATGGATCAGCATCCACTTATCAGAGAGAACATTCAGCCTTTGGTTTTTTGGGATTGGCTTACTTCGCTTAGCATGATGTTCTCCAACTCTACCCATGTACCTGCAAATGCCATAATTTTATTCTCTTTTAATGCTGAATAATATTCCATTCATAGTTTCTTTATCCATTCATCTATTGAAGGGCATCTAGGTTGCTTCCACAGTTTAGAGTATGGTTTTAATTTGTGTTTTCCTAACGAGTTATAATGTGAAGCACCTTTTCTTACACTTGTTAGCCATTTGGATATCTTCCTGTGAAATGACATCTGTTTAAGTCAGCTTCTTGTTACTATAACAAAATATCTGAAATAGTTAACTTATAAAGAGCAGAGGTTTATTTTGGCTCATGGTTTTGGAGGTTCCATTCCACAATCAAGTAGACCATTTCCTTGGGCCTGTAATGAAGCAGCACAACGTGGCGGGAGCAAATGGTAAAGCATAACCGCTCACTCCATCAGCCAGGAAACAGAGAAAAGAGATCCAAGTCCCACAGTCCCTTTGGAAGGCATGCCACAGATGACCTAAGGAACTCCCACTAGACTTCACCTCATAAAGGTTCCACCAAAGGTGCCACCCTGGAGACCAACGCTTTAACATGTGAATCTTTGGGAGACATTACCCATATTCAAGTCATAGCAACATACAAAGTCAAGTCTTTTGCTTTTAAGAGTTTAGGATAGTGGGGCTGGGATTGTAGCTCAGTGGTAGAGCGCTTGCCTCACACGCGTGAGGCCCTGGGTTCGATCCTCAGCACCACATACAAAGCAATAAAATAAAGACATTGTGTCCATCTACAACTAAAAAAATATTTTAAAAAAAAGAGTTTAGGATAAGACAGAAACTAGCTTCAGAGTGTTTATATTTATTAACTCACTTTATCCTTAAAATAATTTTGGCAGTTAGGGGTGTTATCTTACGGGGTCTCTTTTTATAGATGAGAAAAATGGATGGAGAAGGGCAAAGTAATTTGGCCAATGTCAAACAGCTTCAAAGTGTGGTATGAGGGTCCTTGTTTTTTGTTTCTAAATGCAGAATGGCAAAGCTTTGGTTTTGGAAATTAAGCTAAAAGAGAGAACTCTGGCAAACATGCTTAGCCACAGGATTGAGTTTACATCAAGTACTTAATAATGATAATTACAGTCATTCCAGGACTCATGAGGTGGATGGGGATTTTCCTCTTCAATGTTGAGGGGTCCTCAGGGCACTTTCCCAGGCTCATGAGGGACTCTGAATGGTTGATCAAACTTTACACAGATCTTGAGCCATCAGAGACTTTATGCTTGAGCATTAAGAAGATTGAGTAAGTACTGAGCTCTGCACCAGAACAAATGTCCAAGCCTTCTGGCCTGGCTTTGCGTGTCCTTGAAGTGGTCCTAACCAGACCATGGCACCCTGCACCTTCACATGCGATGCCTCAAGGCTCACCTTCATCAAACATGCTGGGGCTTGTCTGCTTACACCACTTTGGTCTTAAGGTCCCCTGTCTGGAATACCTGCCTACTCCATCTCTACTTCCTCAGACAGGTGGTTTACCCAGGTGATCCCACCCTTGTCAGACAGAGTCTGAGCATCTTCTCTGCAAGCAAAGCCCAGGTCAGCTCTGATCCACTCCTCATCCCAGGGGCCATGGGATAGAGTACCATGTGCCTGCTCATCTTCCCAGATTAGGGGCTGGGTCCATGGGTTTCCTTCTCTCCCTCCACCCTAAAGCCTGAAAAGAAGAAAGTAATGAGGGCCCCACTGGATTGCAGACCACACTCTGTTCTAGAAAAACAGAGTTTTCTGATGTAAACATTTTATCATCTTCAGTGACAAAGTTCTGCCTTGGAGTCAAACTTTGTGCTTCTGAATAGGTAACTTTCCAAGGCTGCCTACCAATGGTGGATAGTAGAAATATCAGAGGATAAAGTTTGCTCAACAAACTTTTCTTTAGTTTTTTATCTTTTTTTTGTTCCCCAAAAGAATGAAATAGTCCTGAAACTTTGACCCTCAGCCCAAGTGGCCATCCACAAGTGGTCAATGTTGTCTGCCATGTGCGTGGACAGTGCCTGTGCCATCCCCTCCCATCACAGGGAACAGCTGCTGTTTAGATTGAGCCTTCTCACGGAAGCCGACGGCCTGACCTGGCCTTGGAACAGATGTCGGTAGCCAGCATCAGCAATCTGAGCACGTCAGCAGAATCTGGGTAAACTCCTGAGAACCATGCCCTGATTTTGATTTTCTAAGCATGATGAGTCTGGGATTGTTGATCAGGGTCTGCAGCAGAAGCCACCTCGTCCTGGACCTAGCTGAGATACGAGGACCTAGGATAGAATCACAGCAGATTAAGCAGAGCCTGGGAGGCAAGGTGGTTGGTTGGAAGTTTGCCTCCGCTCTTCTCAAAGGGTTTTGGAAGAGCTGCCTTGTGTGTATGAGGTACAGTAAAGGAGCTGGTTTGGGACTTGTGTAGACATAAGGGAGGTGAGTCATACCGTGGTCCTGGATACTCACAGTGTTTGGAATAGCAAGGAACATAAAGAGGAGCCCTAGAGCACTTGTAAGAAACCATAGAGCAGAACAATCAAAACTGAAGGCCACCTTGACAGGCATCTGGCATGTAGCCCAGAATATGGACTGGAATCTTAAACAAAAGGAAACTGGCAGGTTCTGCTAGCAGAACTAGAGCTCATTTCCAGGAACAACGGTAGACGCCAGTTAGCCAGACAAGGACACAAAGCTTGAGTGGGTCCCACAGTCAGCGAAGTTGCCCAAGCTCCTTGGTGAAAGGACACCCAGAGTGTCCAGACACCCACACAGAGTCCACAGAAGGGCAGAAAGCGGGGAACCTGGAGCATCTCAGGGACCCCAGGGAGCCTTTGTGTGTTCATCTCCTGCTCTTTGAACCCAGTGTGGTTCAAGCAGGAGGCATTACCTGCTGATTGGTTCAGGTACCAGTATTTGATGGCCTTCTGCAGCTTCCTTTCCCTGTGCCCTGTGATCAGGATGTGGCAAAAGCTGACGAGCACGGGGTTGGTGTGATAATGGTCCACATAGAGCATGCCAATCCACGCACTGAACCCTGAAACCCAGAGGCAGGTCAAGCCAGGTAGTACCTCTCAGCATGGCCCAGTTGGTGCTTTTCATGATAAGCTCCAGGGGTGCCTAAGGCTTTGCTGAGAATCTAGAAAATGAGGTATAAAGATCTGAAAGGATGCTCTGAGATCATATTCTAATCTGTTCATTTTATGGAGAACTTGAAGCTCCAAGAGGCTATCAGCAGCCTTAGCAACAATCGAGAAAGCCTCTGTTACAGACACTGGATGGCATGGGTACTGAATGATCATGGCCTAAAAGCAGAACAAAACCTTTCGCTTCTTCAGGAATGGCTTTCATTTGGGAGTGTCAAACTGAACTTATTTAGTAAAGAAATAACTTATTTAGTTATTTCTTAACTAAATTAGTTCCAATGAACAGCACTACTGATTCTGAGATCTGGTCTTTCTCAAATTTTTCAGAGCTGTGTATTCATAAATTAACTTCTCACTGTTCAGAAAGTGATTACCTCTGACTATCCTTCCTTTACACCTGAAACATCTGCTGAATAGGCAGGATTGAATCGCCTTGAACTCCCTCTGAACATGGGGCACCATGTGCTTCAATTGCTCAGCTTTATAGTCTCCACTGAGGATAAACTCTGAGCATAAGTGATGGTGTGAATTCCAGGCTTCTCATGCCTGTCTTGACTTCCCAAGCAGCCATCAAGAAGATGCAAGTCCAGCCCTCCCCAGAGGAGATAGCCAGCAGGGGCTAGTCACTCACCCATGTCTGCTCCCTCATAGCCACTCTGCATGATGGTCCTGTCAATGCGTGCAATCAGCCACGTGCCCAGGACACAACTGATGAGCAACCTGGAGAGGCAGGCGCCCAGGCCCAGCAGCACATTGTAGAAAAACAGGAAGTAGTTGAAGTTGTGGAAGGCTTTCCTGCAAACAGAGACAGATGGCTAGACAGGCAGGCTCTGGAGTCCTCCATACCCAGCATCAAACCCTGAGGGCTGGGGGTGTAGCTCAGGGGTAGGGCGCTTGCCTAGCATGTATGAAGCCTTGGGTTCAATCTCTAGCACTGCAAAACAGTACAAAACCCTGCGGCTCTGTCTCCTAGCCTTGTGATCTCACTCTGTGCTTTAAGGGAAGCTGAGTGCCTGACTCCCAGAACTGAACAGTGCAGAGGCCACAGAGCAGAGCCCAGGACAAATGTTAGGGGGGCCTATACTTGTTTTATGTGATCCTTAGAGTTTGAAGATCCTTATATGACAGGAAATCTCCTGGTGCTACAGCTGGTGCAGGGGTTGTACCAGCTGGTGGGGCTTCCTCACTGTCTGTGGCAACTAGGACCTGCCCCAGCTGGAGCTGTTCCCAGCCCCCCAGAAGAGATTTCCTAAAGGGCCACCGGATCACATGGTTCCTGCTGCCTCTGGAATAAAACCCAAACTTTGCATTCTGAGTGTCAGGTCCCCCTCAGAGAGGACATCCCTTGGTCTTGTCATTTTGTGTCTCCTTTGTGCCCCACAGCATCTAAAATCCCTATACGGTGACCCATTTTAGATCCTCAGTCTTCTAACACACCCTGCCTTTGGGGTCTCCTGCCTTCATCCATGCTGTGGCAGTTGCAGGCCATGCCCTCCCCTGTAAGTGCAGAAATTGCACCATCCTACTCAAACTTCCCATCTGCAGTGCAATTACCACCCTACCCCTGCCCTTCCACCCCAGCTCCTCCTCCTCCACCTCCGCCTCTTGTCCTCCATTATCCGTGTTTCTCTAGAGATCCTTTGGCACCCTCTAGGGTCTGCTGCCCTCGTTGTCTGCGCATGTGTCTGCTCTGATGGGCTGTGAACTTCTAGGCAGGTGGTGTCAGGTGGTCTCTTTACCCTCAGCACCCAGGTTTCCCCAATGAATGTATGAATCAGCAAGGGTCCCCAGTGCTGGACACTATTGTTCCTAGTCCATACTTGAACACATTTCAACTTTACAACACATCAAGATATGCAAAATGATTTGTAAATGGGAAAGGAAGGTTCATAGATGTTTTGTAAGCTCACGCAAGGTCACAGGGCTCCTAAGGGGTGGGGGCAGGCATTTGGATGCCTGAGCTCAGCCCTGCCCACTACATCACCTCTCAGAGGTCCTGGAACCTGCCAAGGGTGAAGGGGAAGGACCGGGAGACAGCTGAGACCTGGCCACATCCCTGTTCCCTCTTGGTCCTCACCTGTTGTTGAGAGCCAAGGGCTTCTGCTTGTCCCCTGGGCCCAGCTTGGGCTGCAGGAAGAAGCTGGCAGCAATCCACACCTGCAGGATCATGAGGCCCACGATGATGGAGATGGTGAGGCTGAAACACAGGCAGGCAGCCTGAGGTGGCCTCCTCTGCTCTGCTAGGCCCTTTTCAGATGCCCAGTGATAGGGAGGAGAGAGATGCCGGCCGGAGTGTGGGCTCCGTGCTTCATGCTTGGGAGCGTTCCCACGCCCCCCATGCAGGTGAGAACTGAGGCTCATATGTGGGAGGTGACTTTACCAAGGCAACGGCCAGATCTTCTGGCTCCAGATCACAACCCATGGCTCTCACTGATGTCCCTTCTTACCAGGAATGGCAGCCCGTGAGAGGCTTGATAGTTTGACAATGAGAGAAAGAAATGGGGTTTGGGAAAAGCCTGAGAATCTGTGGGAGAGCACACAGGGCAGGGAGGTCCCCAGAGAGTGTCA
Source organism: Xerus rutilus (assembly GCA_028644305.1). Classification (NCBI taxonomy): domain Eukaryota; kingdom Metazoa; phylum Chordata; class Mammalia; order Rodentia; family Sciuridae; genus Xerus; species Xerus rutilus. The sequence goes on along the minus strand of CM053399.1, from coordinate 153,516,351 downwards.
CATGCTATGGTGACAACCCTAAGTGGCAGTGTGGGGCCATGGTTAGAAGCCTTTGGTTTCGGATTGCCTGGCTCCCCAATGCTGCGTCCTCTCTTTGGACAAAGTACTTGGTCACTCTGTGTCTATTTTCTGGTCTGTGCATAAGCACCAAACTCATACAACTAACATGAGAAAAGATGACACATAGTAAATGCTCAAGAATATCAGTATTCACTGTTTTCAGATGGGTAAACTGAGGCTCAGAGAAGGGGAGTCATTTACCCCAAGTCACACAGCACATCCTAAAGTTTAGCCAGGATTATTCCCTGTCTCCTTCCATCACACTGTCCTGCCTCTCATTTCACCTCCTTAGAACTCAAGTTTTCCCAGATGGAAAATGGACAATGGACAAACAGACATGTCTCTCTCTCTCCTTCTCTCTCTCTCTCCACACAGACACACACCATACACACAGAGTTATAAGAGAGAGAAAGCCTTTTTCAAACTGAAAGTTTCCCACTCAGTGAGTTGAGAGGAGGGCCCAAGATCAGGGGCCCAGGGACTGGCTCCCAGGACTCGGCAAGGACAGGCCACCCACTCAGCACTTACATCCCCAGGCCCAGCCCTTGGAGCATCTCTAGGCCCCTGTGGTGGGTGACAGGAAGCACCAGGCCATACATGATCACCAGGCCACACAGGCTCTGCACCACATGGATGATGAGGTAGCCTGGGGACAAGAGAGTAAGGGTCACTTGGGGACCTTCATGATCTGCCCCTGTGTCTTCGCTGCAGTCGACCAGAGGCCCTGGCATGTTTGCTGATGCTATTTCTTCTGCCTGGTATGGCCTCCCCTGTCTTCCTGCTCTTCTCCTTCCACCTGGCCAGGTACAATTCAAATGCCAACTCTCTTAGAAAGCCTGGGAGCCCCGTCCTGGCTGTGGTTAGTCACTCCTCCCCTGGCGACCGCTGACCTTAGCATACATGGCCTGTGAGTTCAGGACAGGTGGGGAGGGTGACGGGATGATGGATCAGGCGTGTGTGTCTCCCCCATCCTGAAGGTCCCTGGAGGGCAGAAGCCGCTTCCCACTCACCTCTGCTCCCTATCCAGGGAACATGTGTTGGGTTGCACAGGCCCCAGGATGGCACTTACCCCACAGAATATAAGCTATTTGCCAGCCAGAGTATCTTGCAATGGCCACCTGAGGTTTAGAAGGAAAACAGCGGCCTCAGAGCAGGAGGGAACTTTCATTCCCTCTGACTCCCATGCCAGCACCCCTGCCTCAGATGTTCATCCGCAACCCAAAGAGGCAGGTTTGGGCTCATGACTCAGTCTCGGACTTACCACACTCTCCAATGGAGAAGGATTGTGGAATCGCAAAGGGAGAAAGCGTTTATCTCCTGCCCACAGCCTCTTCATGTGCTTTCTGGAAAAAAAAAAGTGTGAAATTAAGTAATGTCCATAACTATGGCTCTTTATACACAGACAGAGCTCCCTGGGCATAAACAGTAAGGCCTGTGGAAGTGGGGGGCAAGAGGCCTGGACTCCGCTCCATTCACTACAGCTCGCAGCACAGTCCTGATTTGCCTTCAAAACCTACAAGTTTAATGTATTTTGTAAAAATAATTTATACTGAGTCCTAATGGCGATTGAATCTGATGGATGGGCGTGCGTGGCTTTTCTTTTCTTCCTTTTGCCTTCTACATTTGCTTATTTGCTTTGAGGAGTATGTATTACTTAGGTAATGAGACTCAAAGAAGAGGGAGAAACAGAAAACCGATTTTGTTGTCAGCCTACCCTTCTGACAACACAGGGGAAATCCAAAACCCGCAGCCCCTCCCACTCCCATCCCAGCATGTCAACTGCTTCCTTGCCCACGTCCTTCTCTCGTCCTTGGCCCTGGACAGGTCAACCCTGGTCAGGTTGACCTCGCATTCTCAGGTTTGCATTCGTGTGCTGCTTTTTCTTTTTAACTTACTACCTCCAGCATTTTTCAAGGCTTTTTTTTTCCCCCCACTTTTCATGGCCACTAAGTTAGAAATTCTTAGAATAAAAAAAGAATATAAGTATCCCATCAATTATTCTCATATTTATTACATTTTGAAATGAAAACATTTAGGCTATATTGAGACAAATAAAATATATTATTGAATATATGATGTAACCAGTCTTTTTTTACTTTTTTAATAATGGTTACCAGAAACTTCAAATTTGTATGTATGATGTGTGACTTCCATGATGTTTCCTTCTTTTTTTTTTTTTTTGGTAGCACTGGAGTTGTATACTACTGCCAACACACACACACACACACACACACACACACACACACACACGGCATATATTTGCATTGTGCATAAGAAATTTCTGGAAAGATACACAGAAAACAGTTAACAGTAGATATCTGGGGGCAAGAATTAGGAATCCAAGTGAGAGGAAGATTTACTTTACACTAACTGTTCTTTATAATACTTTTTAAAAGTGTCTGCATGTAGGTTAGGATAATGCCAAGAGCAATTAAAATGCTGACACAGTGCTAGTGCCCTGAAGTATGTAGGGGGCTTTCTCACCCATAATTTCCTCTGCCCCACTGTCCTGATAAGAAGGCAAGGCAAAGGCTGTCACTCCTGGAGGACAGGCGAGGAGCTGCCCGGACTGGAACACAGACCTCCTCTCTCCAGATACCCTCTCCTCTCTCCTCTTGAGCCACACTCCTCCAAATCCATCAGCCCCTCTGCAGTGTGGTTGCTCCTGGTTGTGCTCAGAGGTCTCACAGAATATCTCTAGCCACATACAGACCACCCACCAGGTCCACAGAGAAGAAAGCAGAGAGAAGGAGCAAGGCAGGGATGGGTGGAGAGCTGGGGCCCTTCGCACCAGGAGAACACTCATGTGGGCTCCATCTGTAAGAGACCTGCTTTTTGGGTCTCTGTGAGCAGGCAAATGGGGAGAATCTAAAAATAGGATGTTTCAGAGATGCTCTGTATTGGCCCTGTGGGGGTTGGGGGGAGAAAGGTAGCAGTATACACCAAAACTGACACCTCCTAGTAAATACTTATACACATTTAAGGTCATCCGCTCTTCCTGCACTGTGCACTGCTGTTCCTGCACTGCCATTCTTGAGACTGATGCTCCTGGTCCCCATGACCCAAGCTCCATTGATGTCCCTTGATCGAGATTTACTTGTTGGGAGCCTATGGTTATCAGCCTCAAATAGCAGAGTAGGTCTGATGCCAATAGAGATGCCAGAAAGACTTAGCCATCTGCTAATAGCTCGAGTCTATTATTTAATTTTGCTGAGTCTCAGCTTTCTCAAGTGTAAAAATGGAGACATTCAAATGAGGATTTTAGCTTGATGCTAGTTCATTATAGAAGTTCAAATTCATAGTTGAATTTTTTCTTCCTTCCTATCAAAAGATATGGCTACCCCTGGACATTGTATTCAATTCCTGGACACATATTGGGTATTGCAGGCACTGCTCAGGAGTTCTGAGAAGTCTGTCAGAACATTTCTGACTGAAGTCATACAAATGACTCCCAGAGTCCTCTTACCTGTAACAGGCCAAAATATGGAACAAATAGCTCACACTCGTGAGAGAGGCAGGCAAAATGGTTGCCACCCAGACTCCTGAAATATAAAAAGTGAGATGAGAGGCCTTGAAAAATAAACTTAGAATGGAATATTCAAGAAGCAGAATCCCATATCCAAATGGTCTAAGCAAAATCTATTATGCTTCCTATTAAACTTCCAGTCATTTTTCTGTTTCATTTTACCCACACACACTCTTGATGTATTTTACTTCCTTCATAATCCTCTCCTTTGGTGTTAATATTTTTCACTCTATAGTAAATAAAGGGAAGGAAAAATTATGGAGTACACATATCATTGGTAGCCCCTGTCCATGGAAAACACCATTAATGGTTGACTTCAAATTACCACTTTTGGGGAATGCATTGGTTACACAGCAACCAGATACAAGGAGAATGAAGATCAAGAGGTCTTGGCTGGAGCTGGGGATATAGCTCAGTTGGTAGAGTGCTTGCCTCACATGCACAAGGCCCTGGGTTCAATCCCCAGCACCACAAAAAAGAAAAAGAAAAAGGTCTTGGCTATTCACTCATTCACCTTTCATCAGGTTTTTGATATTTAGAATCTAACTTGCTTTCAGAGAGATTCTGTGTGCTAATGAGGGAGGGATGTGAGAATCAAGGGAGGAAGGTGACTTAAAAGGTTCTGTAGAGGGCTGGGGCTGTAGCTCAGTGGTACAGTGCTTGCCTAGCATGCGTGAGGCATTGGGTTCGATCCTCAGCACCACATATAAATAATGAATGAAATAAAGATCCATCAACAACTAAAAAAGTATTAAAAAAAAAAAGGTTCTGTAGAAGCTAATCCTCAATAGGTGCAGGAAAAAAACAGCATTTGACAAAATCCAACATCTCTTTATGATTAAAAACACTCAATGAACTAGTAATAGCAGGGAACTTCCTCAGCTTGATAAAGGGCATCTGCTGAAAACCCACAGTAAGTATCATACTTAATGGTGAAAGAATGAAAGCTTTCCCTCAAAGTCAGCTCTTGTACTGGAGGTTGTAGCCAGTGTAATTAGTCAAGAAAAAGAAAATAAAATGTATCCTGGTTGGAAAGAAAGAAGTAAAACTATCTCTATGTACAAATGACATGATCTTATATATAGGAAGTCCTAGGGAATGCACACAAAAAATTGGTAGAATAAATGAGTTCTGCAAAATTTTTAGGATACAAGAACAATATATAAAAATCAATTGTATTTCTATATACAATGACCAATCTGAAAATGAAGTAAGAAAACTATTGCATTTACAATAGTATCAAAAAGCCTAACACACTTAAGAATAAATTTAGTAAGAATCAATAAATGGGATGGACTTAAACTAAAAAGCTTCTTCTCAGCAAGAGAAACTA
>CM053399.1:153388889-153510932 GCA_028644305.1 Xerus rutilus | reverse complement strand
AAGACTTTCAAATTTTGTTCCATTTTAAAAATATAGAGTGCCATAAACCAATTCTAGTTTATCCACTTTTATTTTCAAAATTAATTTGGCAGGATCAATTATTTCATATTTAAATGATTTGAATTTTGTTCACAGCACAGTTTATTGACTAGAATATATAATTATGTTCTATTTTATTTTTATTTTTGTGGTATGGGGGATTGAACTCAGGACCCCATACATGTTAGGCAAATACTGAGCTACATCCTCAGTGCTAATTGTAAATTTTCTTTAGGGATCATTAATTCTATCAATTTTCCTGGGTCAAATTTTGCATATTAAATGATTTCAAATGTATTTTTTCTTCCATCAATTTTTTAGTCGATGATAAATTTCACCATGTGGAGTTTTAACTACTATCAGTTTTATTTTGTGTGGATTCTTTTTCTTAGTGATATGCATCTTGTGGGTAAACACGTCCTTTGGAATCCATGGTAGCACTGAAGCTCTGTACTGCCTTGACTTACCAAGACTCAATTTTGACCCAACTGTTCAGGAATCTACTCAACAGATTCCATGCCTCGAAGACCCCACAACCCCAGCCCCTGTCCTGCTCCATTTATAAAAGGATTTTCACAGAGCTACTTACAAGGTAGAGGCAAATGAAAGCCAACACAATAGTTCCAATCATTCTGCTTGGGAATTGAAAACAGGGGTCCCAGTCATATACTCTGGTTTGGAACCAAGACTTTTTTCTCTCTCTGTGAATAAATAAACACCAAAAAAGGAACACAGGTAAACAAACATCAGATTCTTCCAGAAATAACATCATCTTCTCCTCTTTGTCATGGAGTAGAGAAAGAGCATTAGTAGTTTCCACTATTTTCATAATCCCTTATCTTTACAAAGATTGTGGAGTTTTTTTAGGGGGGGGCAGTAATTCACTAAGCTAAATGACTAAAATTCCTAGCCTCTTATCAGTAAAGAGTAATCAGACTAAGTTCAGGATGTAACAATTTGACACGAAGTGGGGGGTGGGAGTTACTTTGGAAAGACTGCCCAAGGGTACTTTACCACTGAGGGACATCTTCAGCCCTTTTTATTTTTCATTTTAAGACAGGTTCTTGCTCAGAGTCTTACTAAGTTGCTGAGACTGGCCTCCAACTTGCAATCCTTCTGCCTTAGCCTCCCTAGTCACTGGGATTACAGGTGTGTGCCACTATCCCCAGCTACTATGAGACTTTTATTTGCATAACTAGAAAGGAAATTTTCTCTTTCTTCTGAGCTGAAGTCAGGAGGATATAAATTTAAAAGTCTGGGAGCACCACATAGAAGAAGCCCACCTACCGGTGAAGACCACACAGTGAAAGCCTATCTGGGAGATGAGTGAGGGAAAGAGACCTAGTTCTGATAATATCAATAAACCCCTGGAGGGCTGGGCACAGTGGTGCACATCTGTAATCCCAGTGACTCGAGAGGCTGAGGCAAGAGGATCGCAAGTTCAAAGTGACCCTCAGTAACTCAGTGAGACTTTTTTTCAACAAAAGGGGCCTGACTCCCCTCAGATTTCTTAGCAGTGTGAACATACAAATTTCCTTTCTTGTGGCTAGTTCACTTTGGGTTGTTTTCTGCAATTAGCAAACAAGAGTCCTGACTCCTATAACACCATTCCATTTGTCTCAGGGCTTGTCCAATGGGGACCCATCAGTGAACCTCAGGGTGAATGGCAGAAGCCAGCTTACTGTGGGCAGGCCTTCCTCAGGAGCTGTTTGACATGCTCAGCCTGGTGAACTTCCAGCAAGAGCTTTTCTTCCTGTGAAAAAGGACACAAGAAGGCCCCTGTCTTATTAGGATTTGGGGCTTTGAGGGGTTACACTTCTGAGGGCAGGAATTTGGGTCTAAGATGTAGCCGTTGTTTCTTGGAGGGCTACATCAGCTTCCTGTTGATCAAGCACTCGCTGTCCTTGACCCTCCTGCCCCTAACCGTGCCAGCAACCATTTCATAGTACTGATCTCCCATAGACGCTTGGTGATTTTCCATCATAGTTCAAACCTTGAATTATGAAAGACATACCCCAAATCCTAACACGCTTATTGTTTGTGAAGAGGAGCTTCTTTTGCTCATTTCTTATCTTTTCAGCATTTAAAACAAGAAATTTTAGTGGTATAGTTTGAAATGTTTTCTCCAAATGCAATGAACTTTCCACAATAGTCAGTTATTTTTTCTACATATCGAATGTGTACATTTTCTGTGCTGTGAGAGGAGATCTTATATATTTAGGATTTGGGGTAGAGTCTAAATGATCTGGTTAGGATCCTGACTGCAGACTTACTATCTGTGTGCCTCAGACAAGCTACGTCTCTATCCTTCGGCCCCTCATTAGCAAACGGAGAAAATAATACCTTCCAGAAAGTCATGGTGGGGACTCAGGAAGACACAACACTCTCCATAAAGCACTTACACAATGTCTGTCCAGGAAAAGCCCCCAACTAGTGGCAGCTATTTTCCTCAGAACAAAAGAAAATTTCCTTGTTTTCCAATCTTTAGCAAAATCATCCAAAACGACCTTTTTTTCTATATAGGAAAACGTATATATTTAGATAAATTTTATATTTTAGAAAAAGCATCTTACCAGCAATTGTATTTGAGGGGAATCCAGGAAGACCTAACTTCCATATTCAAATATGGAACATTTTGAAGCTCTTTGTCATAACTAGAATACTTTAATGTCATTTTCTTTTTTGTTCTGTTTTTAGGCAGCCTCAGAGCACATCATCTCTATCCCGAGTCTTGCAGCTATCCATAAACACTTTGGTTCTTCATCCCTCAAGATACATAATAGGATTGTGTCTTCTCACCCACTTGAAGGTGTGTGTGACCAAAGGATGGCTCTGTCTAAAAAAGTCTGAATGGCAAGTGACATCATGGTGGAGGCTTTAAAAGCCAGTGCATTCTTTACCATGTTTTCTTTCCCTGTTTTGTGCCAATCAGTAGTGTTCTTGGTGATGGCTGTTCCATCATCCTGGGTCACAGAGTGAGAGAATATGGGAGAAACCCCCCAGCACACCTTTGATGGACATGCAGCAATAGTGAGACGTGAGCTTACTGTTTTAAGCTACTGAGATTTGGAGGCTTGTTTGTTACTACAGCATAACCTAGTTTGTCCTGACTGTCACATATTCCTTTTGAAAAGATAACCAAAGAACAAGAAAAATTCAAGTTAAATAAAACAAACCATTCACAACTCCTTCAAATTCAGGAGATGCAAAAGACTAAAGAAGCAGCAAATGAGTCCCAGGTGTCTCTGGAAACCCTAAGTTCTGATTCAACAGGAAGGTATGGGGAGAGAAGAGGACTTATCCTAACCCCAGCATGACCCCAAGCTACAGACATTTACCCCAAGCCAGACAGGCTGTGTATAAGAGCGGTTAAGAGAGAGACTCCCTAACCCCACTGTTTGGGTTCCAATTCTGGCTGGGTGACCTTAGGCAAGTCAACTCACCTCTCTGGTCCAAGTTTTTGAATCCAGAGAGTGAGAAGTTATATGAGTACCTACCTCCCAGGGCTTAAACCTGTCAGGATTAAACCTATGGTACACACAATGAATATACTCACCGCCTGGGGCTCCCAGCCCAGGTGGGCCCTCAGAGCCTTGACAAACATGTGCAGGAAGCGGCCCAGCAAGAAAGCGAGGCACAGCAAGGATGGCCAGTAGAACAGAAGGGTCTCGTACCTCCCCACAAACTGCAAGGGAAGCAAAGCATTGTGCAGGCTGTAGCGGGGCAGGGCCTGGCCACCAGGAGGCGCTGCGAACAGAGCTGGCCTGCCCAGCCCGCCCAGCCAGCCCAGCCAGATCCCACGAAGACCCGCCCCCTCCGCGCTCGGAAGTCCCTTCCCGCAGCCAATCCACGTCATCCTGCCCGCCCGAGATTTTCCGGGGAGCTGTAGACTTGGAATCCAGCAGCCCGGGTTGCAGGTCTTTCCTCCCCCTTTTTATTTTATGAAAACAGTGTTTGTGGCTTTTTTAAGTTTCCTGATTAGGAAATTAAATGTTCCTTTTGAAAAATATGAGAGACTGAGAGTCAGGTAGGCAGATGGAAGGAGGAGGTGGGAAGGGCGAGAGGAAGAGGGAGAAATAGGCACGGAGGGAGAGAGGCGTGGGCCCCTTTGCATCTTGCTCGTCTCTGGGCTCCAGGATTGAAGACCTGCCCCAACTACCACCAGCTCTGAGAAGGACAACTCATGGCCAAGCTGGAAGGGCTCCCTAGTCTAATTCTCCCACTTTATAGACAGAGAAACTGAGGCTACATGGAGTGGAAAGAAATGGGTTTTGGAGTCAGCCCGACCTGGCCTCAATTTCCAACTCTGCTCCTTCCCGTGAGTTACTTAATATGCTGAGGACTCAGTTTCCTCACCTGTAAAATAGGTTTGATGAACTTCCCCACCTGGTGGGGCTGCTGTGAGGACCAAATGAGAGAACACGTGCCTGTGAACGGGCACCCAGATGACCCCTTGATGAACGTAAGGTGCTACACAAAAGGAAGCATCACACGTGGCTCCAACTCTCCTTTGTGCACATGAGGAAGCTGAGGCCCAGAGAGTGACAGAGGTTTGTCAAAGATCACACAGCAGGTAGGCCATGATGATGGGACCGAACACCCTACACATAGGTCAGCAGGTACTTACCTGCCCATGGGGACACTCTGAGATTTGAAGAATGGTGACAACAAACCTGTAGGAACAGAAACAGGATTTGGGGTCCTGGATTCCCTCCCAGCACAGCCCCTCAAGAAGCTCCTGTGATAACAGCCTAGACTTGCCTCCCTCTCCATGCCCCTTCGAGAGGGCTGGTGCCTGAACCCTGTGTATATCCCTCCCTGGTCAGGCACCCTGCTTGGAGGATGTAGGGAGCTTGTTTTCCTCCCCCCATCTCTCAGGGGGGAAGTTGCAGTCCAGAGTTGGCCAGGGAGCTTTCTAGGTCATACACAGATGTGGGGTCAAGCCAGGGCTCGGGCCCAGGTCTCCTGACTTGGCAGCTGAGGCTCTTTCTGCCTCTCCGCGGCCTTGTCTGTGAACCCTGCTCTGAAGTTGTGAGCCTCACTCAACACGCCTCCCTGGTCATGTTTAAGGTCAGGTCCCACCCCCGTGGCAGCCAAGCTGCTGGGTGATCCCCATGGTCCTATTTCCTTGTCCAAAGTTTGTCAGCAGCTAATGGAGGATATTGCTCCACATCGAACCCTAGAAACCTTTCATTTAAATTTCTAAGAAGTATGTCATTGACAAATTGGGATTGTGGCTCCTGGTGTGTCTGTTGCTTATGATGTCCCCCCCCCGGGGGGCCAATGGGCCTGAGGATCTGCCCCCTTGTAAACACTGGATGGGGAGCAGGTTCAGGAGGAATTTGGAGGCAAGAAAATGAGCCTCACCCCAGAGGCTAGAAAATTCATTCTTGGGGTTACTCAGTCAACAAATGTTCCCTGGTGCCCAGTGCTGAGAGCACTGAGCTCAACAGGAAAGTCAAGCAGCTGGGTGACTGGTAGGAGCCACTGTCCACAGAGCAGGAGTTTATATCTATCCCCTGACCAGGTGGAGGGAAGATGATCCACACCAGGAATAAGAACATACAGACCAAGAGGCCGGAACACGTGGCCCCACGGATCTGTCTTGTTTTCCGGTGAATTCCCTGGCTCATCGTGGACATGTAGAGAGTGGTTGCTGAGTGAATCGGTGCAGGAATGTAGGCGTGTGGTCTTGTAGGCTGGAGGTGTGTGCTCGACACTGCTGGGGACTGGAGAGGGAGGAAGGGGCCAGGGTTGTGATGCCCCTGAATGCCAAGCAAAGGTGCATGAACTTCTTCAGAAGCCATGATAGTGTTGAAGAGAAGCATCAAATGGAGTTCTTACTTCCCCCAGTGGGACCCTCAGCAGCTTACAGAAATGAATGTTCCTAAGTCTCTGACTTCTAGGAATATGCTAATAATGAGCAGCCTTAGATGAGGCAGACAGATTGCTGCCCTGACCTGTGGAAGCCTCAAGTGCATCCCAAGAAGGGGGTCACAATGGGACCCTGGACAAGTCACCCCTGCCGACCCTGGGCCCCAGTGCTGAGCAGAGGTGTCCTTCAAGGGTTGCTCTCAGATCACCTCCAGCCTCTGTCCGTGTTCAGCCATGGCCAACGGAGTCGGGGGCTGCAGGGGAGCAGCAGAGTCTGTCTTACCAGATCAGAGAGTAGCAGAAGCCCAGGATGGAGCTGATCAGCCGGAACTCCGACGAGAGGCAGGCAAAGAAGGGGAAGTAAGACAGGCCGACTTCCAGGCCTCCGATCAGAAGCACAAAGGCTGGGAGGGACAAAGCCAGAGACTGTGAGCTCCCCTCCCACCCAGGGAAGCTGCCGCGCTGTGTGCAGATCTCAATCAGGGCAAGTGGAGAAGCCCCGGGGTAAGCCCAAGGATGCAGCAGTGCCTTCCATTCCTGCAACAGGCCTTTCCTGGTCCTTTTCTGTGCCAGGCATGGGGCTTTCTAAAGAGATGAAGAAGATTGATCCCTGCAGGTGACTAGCTCACAGTGTGACAGGTGGAGAAGGACCACAGTAACAAACTAACAAAAACCACTGAGGTAAAGTACCACAAGTGCATGGTAGCAGCACAGAGGGGGGCATGCTTTGTGCACTATAGCACACTGTCTTCATAAGGCAGTATCTTATGGATCCTCCTACTAACCAGCTCTGTGATGGTCTAACAGGATCTAGGAGAATCCATTCAGGCAGGATGAACTGTTCTAAGTGTCTACTCTAAGTTGGGTTCTGGGAGAGGCTCTGAGGACATAAGAGGAAAAGGTATCATAGCTCTAGATGTAAAGCTTAAGACTAGACCATTTCTTTAAAAAACAAAAACAAAACAAAACAAAAAAACAGAAAAGCTACATGACCTCAGCCTAGGCAGGAATTTCTCATATGATACCATAAGCATCATCCGTAAAAGAAAAACTGAGTAGATTAGATTTCATCAAAATTAAAGGGGTCAGCCTTTCAAAAGTCTATTAGAAGGATGAAAGTACAAGCCATAGATGGGGAGAATAGATTGCAATTCATATATCTGATAATGGACTTATACCTAGAATATATAAAGAAGTCTCTGAATTAAATAAGAAAACAAAAATCCCAATTTTCAAAAATAGGTAAATGATTTGAACAGAACCATTGTTATTAAACACTTATTAAAGAAGGTATAAGAACAGCAAGTAAGTACATGAAAATACTCTCAGCACCATTACTATGAAAATGCAAAGTAGGGGCTGGGATTGTGGCTCAGTGGTAGAGCGCCTGCCCCTCATGTGTGAGGCACTGGGTTCAATCCTCAGCACCACATAAAAAAATGAATAAAATAATAATATCTGTCCATCTACAACTAAAAAAAAAAAAACTTTAAAAAAAAAAAAAGAAAATGCAAAGTAATACCACAAAGAGGTGCCATTACATACAATTCAGAATGGCTAAAATTAAAGACTGGCCATACCAAGTGTTGACAAGGATATGGGAAAACTAGAATTCTTATACTGATGGCGGTGATCTAAAAATGGTTACAATGACTTTGAAAAACTGTTACATAGTTTTTTAAAAAGTCTGATCTACTATATGATCTATATGACCCAGCTATTCCATTCATAGGTATTTACCTGAGAAAAATAGAAACAAGGACATATTCTAAGACAGGTACACAAATATTTATAGCAGCTTTATTTGCAATAGCCAATAAGTGGAAATCAATCAGATGTTCATCAACATGTCAATGGATAAACTGTGATATATAGTGAAATACACTCGGCAATAAAAAAATGGACTACCGATGAATGCTAAATATGTACGAATTGCAAAATAATTATGCTAGGTGAAAGAAGCTATATCAGAAAAAGAAAGAAAAAAGGAAAGAAAAAACATTCTGTATGACTCCATTTATACAAAATCCTGGGAAATTCAAACTACCAGATCAGTGGTTTCTTGGAGATGGAAGCAGTGACAGGTGACAGACAATCAGAGGTTAAAAAGGGGAATAAGGAAACTTCTGGGGTCCATTATGTTGATTTTGGCAGTGGATTCATGGGTATAAATATTGGTCAAAACTTCTCAAATTGGATACTTCCAACAGATGCATAGAAGTGTGTCTTTTTGGTTTTAAAGACAAATGAGACCCTGGTAGGCGTTTGATCGTTTAAGCTTAGAGCCCATGAGAGGGAACTGGGCTAAACAGACAGGTTTTGGAATTGTTGTATAAGAAAGCATTCAACCTGTAAATTAGACCCGCTCCTTCAGGTGGAGCACAAGGCGGGAGCTGGGGGTGGGGGGAGATGAGACAATGGCCAAAGGAGCAAACATTGTGCTTTGAGGAAGACTCCCAGGGCCTGTCGATGACTAGAAGGCAGCCGCGGCTGTGACTCAGGAGAGCAGCTGGGGTGCAGGTGAAGAAGAACCTACTTTCTGCTCCTTTGTTACATCACATCTAAAGGAGCTCTGAACCTAACTGGGGAAAGCCCCACAAACAAGTTTTAGGGCTTTGTGGGCTAGGCCTTGACCCTGGGCAAGTAACAGGCCAAAAAGAACATGGCAATTTACAAAGTCAACCCCCTGCCCCCAGAGAACCCCTGTGGTCCCTGATAGCAAGGAAGCCCATGGTGAAGTTCCCAGTAGGAGTGAGGCAGCCCTGTACCTTGGGCCCACTGCGGGACTTGCAGGGGCTGGTAGCCTTCTGAGAACAGGAACATGACCTTATTGGCTGTGGCCCCAAAGGCAAGCCCATAGGACCACCGGTTACTAAAAGTCCCCACGAAGTCCAGAGGCCTGTAGACAACAGAAGCAGCTTATGAGGACAGAAGATGACTCTGAGACATTCCCACAGATCATTTCCAAAGTAGCCATCTCATCTGGAAGAGGGATGATTGTGTAATAAACTTCATTATAACTGAAACTCTGAGGTCCCCTCTGCTGGGCCTGAAGCTAGGCACAGATTCAGGATACGAAAGTGAGGAAGACAAAAGTCTTTCCCTAGAGGACCTCCAAGTCCATTAGGGGACACAGCCAGGACACTAGTAGCCATGACATAACTGGGACAAGTTTTGTCTATGAGACACACAGACAGTACGACTTGGTAGAACAAAGAACATGTCCTACACAGGTTTGGGGGAACCTTCCCTGTATCCAAACATGTCCTAGGAGAATTTTCCCTTCCAGTGTATTCGACGGGGAGTCTGGGTATCTTAGGCCATGCTAGTGCCAGGTGATTGAAAGAACTAAGATTATACTACCCCAAGATAACACCACTCTGGCACATTGACTATTTTGAATTAAAGACAGTTTTTAAAAACAGCTGGTACAAGAAGATTAACTCTGACCTTCATGTTACTTCTTCAACACAGGAGGTGAAATCCCCATGTGAAATTTACCCCTTTATAGGAGGAAAATAACATTCTTATCACCAAAGATGAGAATTGGAGATTGGAGAATTCTGTATGGAACTAATTAACATGACTCTTATCTTCACGTCATTTAGTTACTTTTTCACAACTTGTTACCTTTGGTCCAATTCAATATATACATGTTCAACTTTCACTGGATCTTTGGACCTTTATTTCCTTAGGAGGGCTCCTGTGTCATGTAAAATTTATATAAAATAAATGTGCATGCTTTTGTCCTGTGGATCTCTTTTATGTCAATTTAATTCTTGGGCCCAGCTGAATCACCTTAAGAGAGTAAAGAGAAAAAATTGCCTTCCCTGTATGACCATGCCTTCCTGGCCACAGTAGACAGGGTCACCACTTGACTTTGGATGGGCCAGGTGGATGTCCAGTCTTGTATTTTGGATTTGTGGCCCTTAAGCTATAAGCTAGCAGGTTGTTAAAGGCCTTGTTTGGAAAGTTACACCAAATTGCGATCAGAGTCAGTGCCACACGGAGATCCTAAGTCAGAGATCCTAGCTAGCAGAGAGGAACACAGCATAATAATGTTGAGGGGGCCCTGGTGACACAGAAGAGTTCATCACCCATAGATTCCCAGCTCTAAAGATCAGTTCTTATTAGGCTATCCTGGTTTCTATGAATTTTTTTATTTTTAAAACTTTTCTTTTCCTGTAACTAAGCTTATATGCATATCTGTCTCTTTCAGCCAAGAGAATTTTGTCTAGATCAGAGTAAACAACAGTACCTATAAACTCTGGGGTGACACTTAGCACAGGACCTTGGAAAGGGTCCACACCCAGTGCAGATGTGCATGTTGTTGAACTGAATTGCATTCTAATCAAGATGCCACCGACAGCACTTACAAGCCACATGAGACTCAGTTTTCCCATCTTTAAAACACAGATTGACACCCCTATTCTGCTCATCAGAGTGCCAATGTGGATAGCAAATGAATAAGGTGCCACACACATGAAGTTACTATTCAGTAAAGATAATAGACAAAAACTGTGAAAAGAAGTAGGAGTTCTAATGGAAAAGTGGCTAGGGAGCAAGTCAAACGTGGCCTGGTCAACTTAATTCAAAGAAGTTTAATATTATTGCTACAGAATTCCTTTTCTTATCAAGTCCTGCCCAGGCCCCTTCATGCCAAATGCCAGGGGTGGTGTCTGAGGATCTTTATCCACCAGCCTCAGGTTTTTGCTTTGCCTCCACCGTGTGGCTCACACCTGGCAGTGAAGGAGGGATCAAATGTCCTAGTGGGGAGTGTCCTACATTCCTCTAGCTCCTTCTCAGAGCTGCTGTTCAGTATCCTTGGACATTGTGGTTGGATTCTGTCTCTCTGCATCTCAGGCCAACCTCAGCCTCAGTCCTGACATCCTGGCTTCCTCTTCCTTCTCCAGAGCCCAGCGATGAGATCTTGGGGTGTCCCTAGCTTGAACCTGCTCACGTTGACATTGGGAGAATGGAAAGAATATTAAACAAGTCTGGGTTAAGTTCTTGTCACTTGTAGCTCTGTGGCCTGGGGCAAGTCATTTAATCTCTCTGAATTTTCTCATCCATGGTATGAGGATAAACGTCTCCACAATGCTATATTTGGCAAGAGGATTTATGAAACTAATGCAAGCCAAGTGGCTTAGGGCCCAGGTCATAAATAGGGTGCAATAAATGTTAACTGCATGATGACAGTGATGATGATGATGGTGGTGGTGATGATGGTAGTGATGGTGATGATGGTGGTGATGATGGTGATGATGATGGTGGTGGTGGTAATGGTGGTGGTGGTAATGGTGGTGGTGGTGATGGTGATGATGGTGGTAGTGATAAGGACAGTGATGATGATGATGGTGGTGGTGATGATGGTAGTGATGGTGATGGTGATGATGATGGTGGTGGTGGTGATGGTGATGATGGTGGTAATGATAAGGACAGTGATGGTGATGATGGTGGTGGTGATGATGGTAGTGATGGTGATGATGGTGATGATGATGGTGGTGGTGGTAATGGTGGTGGTGGTGATGGTGATGATGGTGGTAATGATAAGGACAGTGATGGTGATGATGGTGGTGGTAATGACAATGGTGGTGGTCATGGTGATGGTGATGGTGTTGGTGATGATTAGATGATTGGTGAGACAAAATAGAACTCAAGAAAAAATATAATCAGGAATGCAGAGACATAATGGCATAACTAGAAAGAAACTGAAAGCTCCCTTGGTATGTGGAAGGCAGAGAGGAAAAATGAAGGTGGTGGGTATTTCATGAAAACCAAAGGGAGATCAGTAAAGTAGAGGAAGAGATCAGGGGAAGGGGAGGCCTTTATGAGTAACAACCCTTCCTGTGCATGTGGCACTGCACAGCTTATAAAGCAATTCTTCCTTTGCTATCCACATTGACACTGGTGAGCAGAATAGGGGTGTCCATCTCTGTTTTAAAGATGGGGAAACTGAGTCTCACATGGTTTGTAAGTGCTGTTGGTGGCATTTTGATTGGAATGCAATTCAGTTCAACAACATACACATCTGAAAACCTGCACTGAACCCTTTCCCATACTGGGGAATGATATTGGCCAAGTCATATTGTTATATTTTGTGCATGTACAAATAGGTAACAGTGAATCCCACCATTATGTACAACTACAATGCACCAATAAAAAATACAGAGGGAAAAAAATTAAAGAAATCTCCCCTGGTGCAGCAGGATCTGGCACATGACTCATGGCACCATCCAACAGGAAGACGCACTGCCTGCAGTCACAGGGAACCCTCTTCCTCTCATCCCCGAGGTGGCCACACCTTCCAGGAGGGAAGGCCTTTTCCACAGGAGTCTGAATCTTCTTAGTCTCCTCCATGCAGATCTCAGTACCCAGGGCTGCGATGGCTTAGAAGTCGATTCTCATAGAGTTTTGTTGGGATGGGGGAAGGATGGGCAGGACTGTGCATGTGGGGGAGGGGGAAGGGAGATCCTGGGAGTCACCCAGCCTCACAGGGGATGTTGGTCCCAACTACAGGGCACCCCAAGCTGTAGGGGCTGACCCCGACTCAACTCACACGATGATTCCAAAGTGGTTCCCCAAGAGGTAAGAGGTATCGTCTCTCTGTCTGCAATGCTCTCGTCTTTGTAGGAAGGACAAGACCAAAATGATGAAAAGCTGTAGAAGAGAAGATGGAGAGTCAGTGAGCCTGTTCATCTTCAGCAGGGCCTCGGTACCCCCACAGAAAGAGGATGTGTGGCTGAGCCCAGCACTTAGAGTGTCCCTGTCACCTCAAACTGACTCTGAGGCCCTGAGCTACCAGATGTTTTGCATTGAGCTTTCCTTTTTTTTTATTTTTTGGTACTGGATATTAAACTCAGGGGCACTCGACCACTGAGCCACATCCCCAGCCCTATTTTGTGTTTTATGTAGAGACAGGGTCTCACTGAGTTGCTTAGTGCCTCGCCGTTGCTGAGGCTGGCTTTGAACTCGCGATTCTCCCGTCTCAGCCTCCCTAAGTGCTGGGATTACAGGCGTGCGCCACCGTGCCTGGCTTTGAGCTTTCTTTTGTGTTGTCAGGAGCAGATGTAGGTTCAAACCTGGTTTCTCCCACACACTGGCTTGGAGAGTTAGGACTTCCCTGAACCTTGGTCTCTTCATCTGTATAAAGGCAGTGGTGACTGTCAGGGTGCAAATCCTTCTTTGCTCTGTGGATTTGGTCATGTCTTCATACATGGAACATGTTCTCATGTTCCAAGGTTCTTAACTCTATAACCACACATTTGGTATTTCTTTGGGTGTCCTGGAAGCATCTTACATTCAGTATGTCTTAAATGGCACTCATGACATTGTCTCTACCTGTGGTTTCATCCACCCCAAACCTGGATCTCTTCTAGTTTTTCACAACCAGTGAATGGCAGCTGCCACCACCCTTCCAGATGTGCAAGTCAAAACCCAGGAATCACCCTTAACCTCTGCCTCTCCCTAACCTCCCTCCCCAACCCGTGACCAGGTCCTGTTGTTTTCACTCCCAACATCTCAAGTTGACCACGATCATCTAGAAGGAGCCAAGCTGCCCCTCCCTGGACCCCCACCACAGAGTCCTAATGGGTCTTCCAGCCTCATCTCCACATTGCAATCAGAGTGAGCTCTTAAAAGCACAAATCTGACCATGCCATCCTCACGCTGAAAACCCCTCAGTTATTTCCCATTGTCCTCTAATTGAAGACAAAGCTCAACAGAGAGCCCCATAGGGCACTGCCTGGCTGGGCCCTGTGCTCCTCCCCAGGGTCCTCCACCTGGGCACCCCACTCCAGCCTGCTGGCCTTCTCAGTTCCTCACATTCTGCATCTCCTCTCTCCCCACAGGGCCTTTGCACAGGCTCCCTTCTCTGTCTGGAATATTTGTTACTGTATCTTCCAGCAGACCTCAGCTCTGGAAGTAGCTCTGTCACTACTTTCTTGGAAAAACCTTTTTCCTTTTTTAAATCCCTTAAAAGCCAGACCCCTGATGGCTGAATCCTTAAAATTTTTCTTCTATGAGTTTGGTGCATAATGTAAGAAATTGAATGAAGGCTTTAGAAGGAAACTCAGCTAATGTCCCTCCCCTGACCTATCAGTCCTCTGGGGGTCTGTGTCACACAGCTACCCAACTCCTCTTTTCTCCCCTCTTCATCCCTCCCCGGTCTTTACTTACTGATGGGATGAGGGAGTAGTGGAGAAAGAGCTCCATGTCCACTGAACTGGTGCAGGTGCCATTTAGCTGCCTGGTCCTGGAAAACAGCCCAAAATCACATCATCAATCACTGCTATGGACTCCTCAGCTTTGAACATCTCTGTCAGGAGTTTGGCTTGTTGCCCACTAAGACCATCTGATCTTTTTAAACTTTGTTTTCTCTGAATCAGGGCTGCTCACTTGTGGTGTGTCTTCCCTAAATGAATTAATTTTCCTTCATATTTCTTTCTCCAGCTTGATGATTTATCCATCTTCCCGGGTAACCGAAACTAATTCCTTCATTTCTTGATGACACAGTCAGGGGCAGATTCAGGTTATGTGGGCCCCAAAACTTACACAATTTGGTTGTTCTTTTTAAATATAACTACAAAAAGATCTTATATTTTCACATTTTAAGGAAAACATATGACCACATAGACACTTAACTAGGGTCCCTCCACTTCCCCAGGCCTTGGAAGTGTACAAATGAGGAGACCCAAGACTGAAGCATCATTAGCTTCCCAGAAAATCTATTTGTCGACATGGTTTTCCATGGTCAAGGTCAAGAAGCACCATCTGGGCTGTTGAGGCAGGAGAGAGGCTATTTGGACTACACTACAGGCTGTCCTCTCCGGTTCTCAGTGTCAACAGGATGGGGTGGTGGGGTCTTGTGTGGTCTCGTGTCTGAAACACACGGAGGTAGTGGCATGACTTTTTTTTTTTTTTTTGGTACTGGGGACTGAATCCAGAGGTGCTTTACCAGTAAGTTACATCCCCAGCTCTTTTTATTTTTTATTTTGAGAAAGTATCCCCCTAAGTTGCCCAGACTGGCCGTGAACTTGGGATCTTCCCGCCTAAGCCTCCTGAGAAGATAGGATTACAGGCTTACGCCAGCATACTCAGCTTCATGGCTTCTTTGTGAAAGGGATTTCCTCCTTTCTGGGGTTCCCACCATACTTTGTTCTGCTGCTCTAACTTTCCTGACATCCCCACAGCCCACCCTATCGCACTTCCAGATCTTTACTCCTGCCATCCCTGACCCCTATGGAATCCATCCAGCCATATCCTGGGCTTCCTTTCCTGGCAGCAAGGACTGTCCCCTCCATAGTCTCAGGGAAGAACACTCCTCCAGGAACCCACGAACCTGCCACATTCCCCATAATTCTGAAAATCCAATAAATGGTGGGGTGGAGGTGGGTAAGACTCAAGCTGCCAGAAATGTGATGGAACTGTAGTCAGACTTCTGCTCTTAGGAAGGTAAACTGAGCCCATACACCAGTCTCCCTATTCCATGTGAACCCTCAAAGTCGAAGAAAGGCAGGCAGGCAGTTATGTTTGCAAGCAAGAGAGGAATCCGTCAGGGACACAGTCTGCTAGTAAACTCTGGACAGCGGGGAGCAACTGGGACTATATCAGAGAACAGGCACCAGCCGGCGTGAGCACAGATCGCGGGCCATGCAGGAAGGCTCCATGCCCACAGCGGCAGAGTGGGAGCAGAATGGGGTTGGAGCAGAGTGGGGAACGGAGGTCTTCTGAGGACAGCAGTAAGACAGGATTCCCAGGTAACAAGAAAAAATGGATCTGTGAGGAAGGAGAGGGATTTAAAAGCAATAATCATCAGAGAAGTTAGTAGAACACAGTTAAATATCTAAAAGTAATTATCAGCGGGGCACCATGGCGTACACCTGTAATCCCAGCCACTCGGGAGGCTGAGGAAGGAGGATCTTGAGTTCAAAGCCAGCCTCAGCAACTTAGAGAGGCCCTAAGCAACTCAGTGAGATCCTGTCTTTAAATAAAATACAAAAAAAAAAGGGGACTGGGGATGTGGCTCAGTGGTTAATCCCCCTTGGGTTCAATCTCTGCTACCAAACTTTTTTTAAAAGTAAGTACTTATCATAAAAGAAGGTATTTCAACTGGCAATTAAGCTAAACTACCAGACAATAATCCCAAGGGAGAAGGGAACAGGTGGGAAGGAGGACAGAGGGAAACAAAATGGAGGCCAAGTTCTTATGTGTAGATGGCAGACATAGAAGCCTGTTTTCCCTCAGGGCTTTTTAAGAAAAATATACTTCTAAGTAAGTATGTTAAAGATCCGTGGTCAACTGCCACAAGAATATGAATAGGCCAGGCATAGTGTCACATGTGTGAAATCCCAGCAGCTTGGGAGGCTGAGGCAGGAGCACTGCGAGTTCAAAGCCAGCCTTAGCAACTTACCAAGACCCTGAGCAACTTAGCAAGACCCTGTCTCTAAATAAAATATAAAAAGAACTGGGGATGTGACTCAGTAGTTAAGCACCCCTGAGTTCAATCCCCAGTACAAAAATAAAAAAAAGAATATGAATAGAATGTAAACCATCATATTAAAAAGTATGTATCAAAGAAAAATTCAGTCTCCCCAACAAATGACCAAGATGGCAAGGATACGGAGGAAAGGGAATGCTTTATGGTATTGGTGGAAATGTACATTTGTACAGCCATTAGGGGAAACAGTACGCAGTTTCCTCCAAACATGAATACAGAACTATCATGTGACCCAGAAATCCCACTGCTGGTTTCACATCTAAAAGAAAGGAATTCAGGGCTGAGGATGTACCTTGGTGGTGGAGTGCTTGCCTAGCACGCATGAGGCTCTGGGTTCCATCCCCAGTACCAAATAAATAAATAAA
The DNA here is from genome assembly GCA_028644305.1 of Xerus rutilus. NCBI lineage: Eukaryota > Metazoa > Chordata > Mammalia > Rodentia > Sciuridae > Xerus > Xerus rutilus. Next base: position 153,494,156 of record CM053399.1, on the reverse strand, counting down.
GGAATTCAGAGTGTATTGTAGAGACATCTGTAATCCCATGGTCATTGCACTGCTGTTCAAAATGGGCAAGATCTGGAACCAACCCCAGTGTCCACTGGCAAATGAATGGATAAAGAAAATACAGTACATATACATAATGGAGTATCATCCAGCCATAAAGAAGGACTGAAATCCTGCCATTTGCAGCAACATGGATGAGCCTGGAGAACATGACGTTAGAAGTCGGGCACAGAAAGAGCAAGGCTGCATGATCTCATTCATAGGTGAGAGCTAAAGCAGTTGACCTTGTACAAGTTCAGAGTCTAGGAAGCAGTGGGAGATAGACATAGGTTAATGGGTGGGAAAATACAGCTAGATAGGAGGAATCAGTTCCAGCATTATATAGCACAGAAGAGTAACTACAGTTAACAATAATTTATTGTATATTTCAGAATATACAGGATATAAAGGATAATATAAAGGATAAATGTTTGATAGACATTTGATAAATGTTTGAGAGTATTAATATGCTAACTATCCTGATTTATCATTACACATTGTTTACATGGAAATATTCCACTGTATACCACAAATATTTGCAATTATTTTGTGTCAATTAAATAGTAAAAGATCAAAATAAATACCTAGAATTCAACTAGTAATGAAGGAAAAAGTTAAGATGAAATGCTCCCTGATCTATGAAATTGGGAACTATTGTAAATAGTTACCCAACAGTATTGAAGGTTAAGACAACTGGTATTCATTTACTGATGGTCAGACTGTACATTGGTCTAGCCATTCTGAGGATTCATTTTGCAATATATACCAAGAGTCTTTAAGATGCAACAATTCCATTTCCAGGAATTCTATTTCTAAGAAATATAAGCTATGGACATAATCAGAGAAGGGCTTGAAGGTATGAACTACAATACGAAGGGCTCTCTTTTCCTCCCTCTCTCATATGTTTGTATAAAATTTTAAATGTAATATATGCTCATTGCAAAACCTTCAATATATTTGCAAGCATATAAAGTAGTAAGTGAAAAACTTTTCTCCTTCCAAAATTACGTTTATAACCTCCTTCATTTTTTAAGCAAAGAAACAGACTAAACTTGATTTTTCATTTAATAAATAAAAAAAAATTATCATGTCAGTATAGACAGACTCATCTAATTCTTTTTGATGGGGGACCTTGCCTGGACAGATTCGCTGCTGGGCCTGTCTCCTGCATAGAGGGGCTAAGTCAGGAGTTAGACTGGTAGCATCTTAGTGACAGGTTTGCTCAGGGGAGGTGTGCAAGCAGCTCTCTAGGAATCCAGAGCTGCAAAGTGGTCCCCTAACTAACCTCTCAGTCCAGCAGCCACTGTGGTGAACAAAACTCACATGTGCTGGACTGAGTCCAAATGAGAAGCCCCTGAGTCCATTGCTCATATGGTTCCTGGTGAGCCCAGGGTTGCTCTAGTGGACTTGTTGAAGCTACTCGGGCAGAGGCCAAATGGCACCCCTTCCTCCACGAGATCCACCTAACACTGAGAATGGCTTGAAAATGTGTTTATGGTACACTGTTAACCAAAACAATTAAAAGATTATAAAACAATACAATCCCGAGTTGAAAGAGTGGTCATCTCTGGGCAGTGGGACTGAAGGCCATTCTGCTTTCTTTTTCTTTTTGCTTTTCTAAATTTCTCACCTAAAATACAACAGAGGTGTTTGGCTCCACAGCTGCATATCTACCCCAGTGCACAAAGAGCAGCTGGCAGGCATTAGAGAGCAACGAGCAGAGAGCAGACATGGAATGAAGAAAAAGGTTGCATTTGCAATTGGGGAAGACTGAATGCCGTCCCAAAGAACAGAAGGCCATTCGGAAGGGAAACTGTCCATGAAATCGGAGTTAAGTGGCGAGACATGTGCAAATTCTGTTCTGGAACAGAGCAAAATGCACAAATCTTTCGTTGAAGTTAAAGAAATCGAATATAAACGGGGCTCAGACTGCATAGCGATAAGTATTTACATATATCCAGAACATAGTTATCTGTACTCCCATCTCCTCCAGCCCCCAGCAGGATTGTCTCCCGGGGAGTAGAGGGTCTCCCACAATCCTTCTGCCTCCGTTGGCGCTAACATGTTCGCTCTGTAGTAATAGGAAAAACCCGTGATAGGTATCCTCCTCCACACTCAGGGACATCATGCAGCCTGACATCGGCCATGGTGGGAGGACTTATACTGTGACAACTGGCGGTCACTACCAACCAGGGCTTGGACTATTGTTTTGTAGATTGTCTATAAAGTAATGGAGAAATGTTTATAATGCAGATTTTTTAACATATTATGTTTGTAGCCTTTACATTGTGAATTGCAAAAAAGATATATCTATTTTTTTTTGAGGAAAAAATATATCTATTTTTTTTTGAGGAATATTCTCCCAAACTCTTACCCCATTCAGCAAAGCAGCAGCTCCTGTCAGCTGATATACAAGTGAAATTCTGACTAATGTCTTCCTTATTTCACATTTGTCTTGCTCATTAATGTAAATAAAAATGTCAACCAACCTTCATGTCGAAACTACACTCATCGATCAGTTGTGATCATAGGCTAGCTACAGGCCCGAGGACAGCAAAAATCGATGAAAGCATTCTGTGCAAATCAATCAGCTCTGTAGAATATATAATAAAGAGTGTGGCCTATTTTATTAACATTTGTAAATTGTGTGATATATCTGCTCTATAAATATGATTCACAGTAAATGTGTATGTGAGGATGTCACTTTCCTTTCAGGGAGTCCAATGTGGCACATTTCCCAGCACACGGCTGCAGATGTGATCCTGGCCTTGGGCGTGGCCTAGAATAACGAGATGTCCAAAACTGGAGGAGGGGATAAATATTAACTATGTATTAGGATAAAGCCAAGTTTAGAGTGAGGAGCACAGAGGAAGCCAGTGTGCCAGCCTTTTCTCTTTGGCCACTCCTCCATGTTGTGTAAGCCCCTACTCTGTAAAATGAACAGATTGGGCTAGGTCAGTGTTTCTAAATTTTTTTGACTACAAGTCACATTTGTATGTGTTACATACAACACACAGTCACAGTGACGACCCAGTTCAGGGGTGTGTGTGTGTGTGTGTGTGTGTGTGTGTGTGTATGTGTGTGAAATAAATTTTCATAAAACAATGCCCTTACTATGCTTGGTGCTCTCTGGGTATTTTTAATTTGATTCAAATCATTTCTGGTCTGATCATTTCATTTTGCAAAATGTTAAACCACTAAAAAATTAACTTGTCGGCCCAATTTAGTTCCAGCCAGCTGTTTGAAAAGAAAAAATAAACAGAAACTGGACAATCAGATGATGGCTAAGGGCCCATCCATCCTCAGGGGCCTCTGACTCTGTGACACATTCAGCAAGCATGTGTCTTTGCACTGTAGATCCCCAAACTCCAGGGCTCACTAGATGTGTAAATAGCAAGTGAGGTCATTTGGGAAGTTCAGCTAGGCCTTATCTTCTCTCTCTGGAACTGGGGCCACAGCTTCCTGGCTCATCTCCCTCAGCCAGAGACGCTCCGCCTCCTTTCCCTGGGGGTTTGGAGAGTCACTCCCCTCTGGCAGCCCCTCTCCAGCATTACCACTTCCACCTCAAGTTACACGTGTGTTTTTTAAGTCTAAACTCTCATCTTTAGGTCGTGGGATTTTCAAAAACTAGGGGCATGTTTTATTCAAAATTGAACTTGAACCCCACCCGCACCCCTGGCTTCTGACTTGAGTCAAGGTACAAATCCAAGCACACCCTTGCTGAATGAGGGAAATGAGGAAGGGGAGGAGGAAGGAGAGGAAGGAGGACAAGGGAGAAGTGCTGTCCTATGTGCATGTGGCATGCAGGTGGCGGAGCTGCACCCTGTCCATCATGATGTAAACAGCCCCCATCCACTCCTGCTCACAGGAGCAGAATCGGGGAGACTCAAGGCTCTGGAATCCAACCCTATGTGAGGTTTGACTGCCTTGGCCCTACTTCCATCCTCCTTGGGACAGCCAGGAAACCCCATTTGACCCCCCAAGGCCAACTTCCTCTGAGTCCTTGGGGCCAAGGGGGAAAGGGCTGGTTTTGGAGCTAGGCAGACAAGTCCCACCACACAACTGCTGTGTGACCCCAGGGCGAGCCATGCCCCTCTCTAGTCCTTGCTCCCCTCTCTAGGCCTTGCTCTGCTCTTCCAGGAAAAGGATCTACTGCCTCCCTTCAAGATGATAAGAGGATGAGATACAAGGAGAGTCGAGTGCCCCCTCAATCCCTGACAGGAAGAGCAAAGCTTCCCTTCCCCACCCTTCCCTGCTCATGGGCAGCCCTCGCCAGTAAGCAGTATTGCTCCCTTTGCAAAGCTGAAAGGGGACACCACTAGTTATGCTTGTGCCTCTGCAGACTCTGGCTGCTCCTGGGTCCCCCAAGTGCCTGCGGGGCCTCCTCCAGGCCGAGCGACCTCTGCCCTCCCTCACATCTGCCTTCCTGTCCCTCTTGAGCCTCCTCCAGTATGTGTCATGATCAGCAGGGCTGGGAGTGTCAGGGGCTCCTCTGCTCTTGAGCCCTGACCATGCAGTGGATTGCAGTCCCTCACCTGGTTAACCAGTAGCTAAAGCCACAGCCCACGCCTGGCCCCATGACCAATCCCACACTTCCATGCTGCTAGAAAGATGGCTCCATACCTTTGCCCAGAATGGCCTAGATCCCCCTGCCCCCATACACTGGCCTCCTCTGATCCTCTGACAAAGAGGCCAGGCCAGGAAAACTGCATTGAATGGACCCTAACTCTGTTATTCAATGCAGTGCCTCCTTAGGCTCAGAGAACCCAGGGGTTTGCTTGGTCACTGGTGAATTGAGACACCGTCACAGAAACCAGTCCACTGTTTGAGGGTCTGTGTCCCTCACTGGATGAGGAGCTTGTTGAGGGCTGAGATCCTTCTGCTTCATCTCCAGGTGCCAGCTCTGGGCCCAACCCCAGGGCACAGTAGAGGCTCACTGCTATTTCCTAAACAGATGGATGGCATGCTAATATCCCTCGAGATCCACGCTATGGTTTAAGGGTTGTACATTTATTAACTAATTTCATCCTCACAATAGCCCTGTGAGAAAGGTACCCCCCCCACACACACACTTCACAGATGAGGAAACTGAGGCACCTAAAGAAAAGAACCTTGTCCAAGTTAGCAAATGAGGGAGCCAGGCTTTGAGCTCTGACCACCTGGACAAGCACTTAGCTTCCACCATCGAGTTCCATGAGTCTTCAATTTCTAGCTCCTGTGGACAGGGTAGTCTGAGTTCTCTCAGGATGAAGATGAGAGAACAGCAGAATGGATGAGAGTGAACTCATGTGCCAGGTCACCTGGACACAGTGTAAGAATCCATGGGAGAAAGCAAACCTTCTTTTCAAAAATGAAATCCCTGAGGCAATGACAGTGGAATGTCATGAAACATGACTGGCCACATGTGGACACGTGTTGAGGCTGGGCTATAAATATGTGGGGGTCCAAGTGACCATTCTTTCTTGTATGCATTTGTGCTTTTCCCTAATGAAAAGTTTAAGTTTTTTAAATGAAACAAAATGAAGCCCTCAAATGCCATAAAACCCAGACTGTCTTTTCTGTTTTCTTTCAGTTCCTTCCTCCCCTTCAGGTCTGCCTCTTGGTCCTACAGATTGTTGTGTGACTCTCGGTCTGTCATTCTGTCTGTTTGTTTATCCCAGTGTGTGTCATTTTCTCTGACTCGAGAATCAGGGGAAAACATGGCAGTGTAGTACACATACCCTGCCTTTATTCCATCTTCTCCCGGGGCCTCTCCACGTGTCCAGATCTCTGTTCACTTCTTCTTGCTTTGACGTCATCATCCGTGTTAAGTTTACTGTACACCTAGGCATAGTTGGCTCCCAGTTGGTGCCCCTCCTCTGGACTACATGCATGGGGTGTTTTCATGCATGTTTAAAAAGCGCACACCTATAATCCCAGCAATTTGGGAGGCTGAGACAGGAGGATTGTGAGTTCAAAGCCAGCCTCAGCAAAAGCAAGGTACCAAGCAACTCAGTGAGACCCTGTCTCTAAATGAAACACAAAATAGAGGTGCTGCATGTGGCTCAGCAGTCAATCAGCCCCTGATTTCAATCCCTGGTACCAAAAACAAACAAAAAACCCCAAAAACTCAGATAATGCTGCCATGGTAAAAATACATTGGTGCTCAAAAAAGACAAAAATCCGTTTTCTACCTACCATTCTTTTTCTTCTTTGTTTTTTTTTTTTTTTCAATACAACCCAGTGGGGGTGGTGGGGGGTCTTTACCACTTCACAGCTGCACCTCAACCCTTTTTATTTTATTTTGAGACAGCATCTTGCCAAGTTGTCCAGGCTGCCTTTGAACTTGAGATCTTCCTGGCTCAGCCTCCCAAGTCGCTGAGGTTACAGGCAAGCACCATCACACCTGGCACAACTCCCTACCACCCTTAACTGTAAAGTAAAGCAACACTCAATTTCATTTCTTTTCACTTACTAAACATAATAATGGCTATTGTTTGTGGAATGCTTGCCACGTGCCGCCTACTGGGCTATGGTTCTCCCAATTATTATCCCACAGAGGCCTCTTACAACCTATGCAGCATGTATCCCCACTGCACAGATGAGAAAACTGAGGCTTTGGGGAGGTTAAGAAAAGCCCAAAATCACTCAGCTACTGAGTGACAGATCTGGAATCTAAATTCTTGTTATAGTTTCTAAACAGGAAACACATTGAGCACTAACAGTACATGAAGATATTGGTAACAGTTTCATGTCTGGGATCCTCAGTGATCCCCTACTCTTAACTGGAGAACAAATCTGAATAACATGCTCAGGCCTGAGACTGCCCTGTCAGAAGTGCCCTGACCCGATGGACCATGTCCACCATGATAGCAAGGAGGTCCTGTTGGGGATGAATGGAGGCTCTTGGGAGCCTGGTGCTGACTGCACAGATCAGTCAAGGGCCCAGAAGGCACAACTGGAAAGGTTGGATCACAGGGCCAATTGCCTGCCTCCTGGGTATCTTTCAGGGTGTCCTGTAGGTACCCCAGTCCAACCTGTCCCAACTAACTAGTCCCACCAGCCTTCTCCCCTCTGAAGTCCCTACCTCATGAGAGCTGCACTACACATCCAGAGTCACCTCCCCTCCTTCCCTAACAAATCCAGTCACATCTGTCCATGCCTACAGCTACCACCTTAGTCTAGGCCACCATCATCTTCACTGAGACTATCGCAGTAGCCTTCTGCCCCTTCTGCTACCTCCAACCCGTTCTCCATCTGGATTGGAGGCCCCTTTCTAAAAACCCACAGCTTCTCCCTTCTCTCCCAGCCACAGAGCCCCACTGGAGAGAGAGGAGAAAGAGACAGGTCCTCTCAGACTCTCCAGCTCCACATCCCCCACCCACCTCCAGCTGATACTTAGCTCTCTCTGTCCACCTGTCCTTCAAGCATTCCCCATCCCACCCCAGACCCCTGTCTGCTATTTCCCCTCCACTCTCTCCCTCCTTTATTGTGCCTGGGACTGAAGGTGCTCTTTTTTAAATGTCATCAAGCTTGGCTGGGTATCCGTGGCTCCTTCTTTCTCTTTTGTCCTCTATAAGACAAAATGTTCCCGATGTTTTAAGCAGATAATATGACACCAGGAGGTGATGGACCTATTTTTTGTTGTTGTTGTTGTTGTTATATCGTCTTAGATCTAAAACATTTCCATGTTAGAGTAAGAATTCTTGATTCCCGCCATCTAGGCAGGACTTCACAAATATCCAATCTTTCCCCTTTGATCTTCACAAACTGTTGGCTAACCTCACTCCTGTTACAACAGCTAATAACAAAGACAGCAGAGCTGGGTGTGGTGGTGCACACCTGTTATGCCAGAAGTTTGGGAGACTAAGGCAGAAGGATCATGAGTTCAAAGCCAGCCTCAGCAACAGCAAGGTGCTAAGCAACTTACTGAGACCCTGTCTCTAAATAAAACACAAAATAGGGCTGGGGATGTGGCTCAGTGTTCGAGTGCCCTGAGCTAAATCCCCAGTACCAATAAAAAAAAAATTTAAAAAAAAGACAACAGAAAATGAACGTTGGCAAGGATGAGAAGAAAAAAGAACTCTCACACACTATTGGTGGGAATATAAATCAGCACAGCCACTACGGAAACAATAGGAAGTTCCTCAAAAAATTAAAAATAGAACAACCACAGAATCCAGCAACCTTACTACCTACTGGGTATATGTTCAAAAGAATGAAATTGCTTATCAAAAAGATACCAGCAAGCCAACATCTATTGCAACACCATTCACAAGAGCCAAGACAGGAATCAACCTAAATGTCCAACGGTAGGTGAACTGATAAATAAAATGTGGTTCATCAACACACTAGGGACAAAGAAAGGGAAAAATCCTGTCATTTGAAACAATATAGAAAAGCCTGGAGGATACTATGTTAAGTGAAAGGAACCAGACACTTAATGGCAAACACTCGTTATCTTATTCATAAGTACAATCCAAAAAGGCCGATCACATACAAGTACAGGGCAGAAAGTGCCAGGCGCAGTGGCACATGCCTATAATCCCAGCACTTTGGGAGGCCGAGACAGGAGAATTGTAAGTTCAAAGCCAGCCTCAGCATTAGTGAGGTGCTAAGCAACTCAGTGAGACCCTGTCTCTACATAAAACACAAAATAGGGCTGGGGATGTGGCTCAGTGGTCGAGTGCCCCTGAGTTCAATCCCTGGTACCAAAAAAAAAAAGGGCAGAAAGTGTGTAGCAGAGCCTGGGAGGGAGAAGGGGCAGGATGGATTGGGAGAGGCTGGTCAATGGGCACCATGTTACAGGGGCTATTCCACCTGATTAATAGATGAAGAAACTGAGGTCATAAACTGCAAAGTTGGGATTTGAATCCAGAATCTTCTAATTCCACCTCTGGGCTCTGTTCACCCACTCGGTGGCTCTGAGCTGAAGATGAAAGGAACCGACCCAGGAACCTACCCGTGGTTCTTTCCTCCATGCCAGCCCGCCCACATGTTACCTCAACCATGCCTTCTTCCCGTTTCCACTAATCAACATAGAAGACAGTTGCGGGACACACAGTTGTCTCAGTCTGGCCTCATTACCGGCACTCACCTTGCGTTTGCAGTGAACATCTGGCTGGGAACCGGCCACCTGGAGCCCGGGTGGCCAATGCGTTGGCAGATGGCAGACGGAGTGTCTCTGGGTTGTTCTTTGGGCTCCTTGGGGCTCCTGGTTGTGACTGCTTCCTCCAGGCTGGTGTTCTGTCCAGTTCTCTTCCCAGCACCCAACAGGCAAATCTCCAGTCAAATATTTACCTGAGAAAGGAAAGCAGGTGAGCAGCCCTTTTCCTGGTTTCACAACACCACTGGTGACTCTTCTGCTCTTTCTCCCTGTCTCATGTTGCAAAAGCAGGGACTGCTTTCCTCGTCACCTCTCCCTCTCCTTATTGCTGTCCCTTTCAGGACCCCTCCCTCATCTGGCCCCCAAAGTTGTGAGAGCTTTTTCCTGCAGCTGTGGCCCCTTTGACTAGCTGTAAAAATTACTATAGGCAATAAACTAGGACTCTGTCTCAGAGCAGTAAACTAATCCCACTGACTGGCTGGTTCCCCTTGGAAACAAGGCAGCCCATTTGCTGGGAGAAGGGGCTGGAGACAAATTCAAAACTGAACCCCACCTGCATGGCAGAGCCATCTGACTGCCTGCCGTTGGGTCTTCCTGCTCCCTGTGCAGAAAATAAGGCTGTTACTGGGCAGGATCTTCCCAGAAGGAGCATACCTCAGGAGCTAACACAGGACGAGGTTTCCCATGGGCTGGGAGCGGAAGTGATATGTGCGGTGGTGTCTCCACCAACGTGATTAAGAAGCAAGGCTGTCTGTTTCCTTCTCCTTTCCCATCTGCTGGTTGGACTCCAAGCCTCTACAGGAAGTGAAATCACAAGATTTAAGGAGCCTGGGTCCTTGATTTACCATGTAGAGAAAATTGCCCCCTAGAGACTGTCCTCCTATAGACTAGTCCATGAGCAAGAGATAAAGTTTTCTTGTAATACTCCAGTGATATGTGGGGTTTATTTTTTACTATAGCTCATGGGGATGTCAAATGTGGCACAGAATGTGGGGGCTTGTGAGCATCATGTGGTCCAGGGCCTGTATGTTAAGTATAAGGTCTTCATTTTAATTGAAATACCTCTTTAATGATCCTATGTCCAGATATGGCATGAGTTAAAACTTCAGCATATGAATTTGGGGCAGACACGATGCAGACCATAACACCCGTGATCTAATCAGCTACAAGGGAGCAGGAAAGGGCCGCAGAGGCACTGAACAGGCACGATAACTGACAGGGCCAGGTTACCCACCTGCTTCCTTTACCCCTGCCTGACACCTCTACCCACCCGGGTCATCAGCACCATTTGTGTTCAATGAGTCCTCTCTTGACATTTTATCCTCCTGGAAGTGTCTTCTGATCACTACAATATAATCTGGGCTTAGTCTACATACCTCTTGTGTCATGGATATAGGGCTTCTGTACATTTTTACTTAGAAACATTTATGGAGATCAGAGTACAGTGGTTCAGAGTGTAGACTTGGGAGCAGACTCCACAGTTTATTAATTGTGCAACTATGGGCAAACTACCTTGTCAACCTCTCAGAGCCCCTGTTTTACCTGGGATGAGTTACACCTACTTCATGGGCATGTGTCACTGTGACCAAAATACCTGATATAAACAATTTAAAGAAGAAAAAGCTTATTTTGGTTTACGGTTTCAAAGGTTTCAGTCTGCAGTTGGCTGACTCCATTGCTCTAGACCTAAGGTGAGGCAGAATATCATGGCAGAGGGGCATGGTGCAGGGAAACTGCTCAGCTCATGGCAGCCAGGAAATGGTGGGGAGGGTGGGGGAGAAGGCAAACCCGCCCAGGTCAAGACCCCAGTGATCTACTTCCTCCAACTAGCTTCTACCTTCTAGTAGTTTATCCAGCTCTTAATGGATTAATCCACTAAATTATGAGGACAGAGCCCTCATGATCCAATCATTGCCTAAAAGCCCCACCTCTGAACCTTGCTGAATTGGGGACCACACATTCAACATATGAACTTTTGAGGGACATTCCAAATCCAAACCATAACAACATGTGAGGTTGAAATGAGCTAAGACAATGAAATGCTCAGCAGAAGGCTTGACACAAGGTAAGCACTCCAAGAACATTAGCTATTCTTGAGGACCTACCATGTGCCAGGTATGACCTGGGATGCCGAGTGTACAGTCGCATCATAACTGATAGTGTCCAAGTCCCAGCTCCCCTGACAGATCCTAGTGGCTTGGAAGCCACAGCCAGATGTGAGTTGGCACACCTGGGACACAGGAGAGGCTCTGTAAATGTTTCTTCTCAAAGTGAAAACGAGGCAAGAAAGATGAAAAGGAGACATACAAAGACTGAGTGCAGCAGAGCTCATTCTGGATGCCACCAGCAAAGCCCTGCAACTGAACTTCCTCTAGCCCAGGCCCTCAGCCTCCCCAGGAGAGGTTGTTCTTGGTGCACCTGTGCTACGTTGCCCACAGGAAAAAATCCAAAGCTCTTCTCCTAGGCACATGGAGATGATATCCTTCTCGGAGCTCCCTTCTGCCGGTGCTTCCTGGCTCTGTCACCTAGGATATTTTCAATCTTGGGTGATCATGGTGGTTTTCCTCATAAACCTACAATTCCTCTCTTTATACCCTTAACAAAGAGTCATTATTGATTGTCACAAACTTCCCAGGGGAAGTTGGAAAGGTAGCCACTTTAAAACGGAGAAAAGCTAAGACATTTATTCTCAGATGCTTACATTCAAGGAAATTTCATCCATAGTAATAAGGACCTGGCTCTGAGGGGCTGCCGCGCATGACACATGAAACCTTGCACAACTCTGTGTGATGAATTTCCCTCCCCTTTCCCCAGGCTTTTGCATTTCAGTGTTGAATCCAACAGAATTTGATCTATACCTCCAGAACATTTCAACATCTGATTTCTCTCCCCCATGAAAACCTATTTGGAATCCTGCTTGTTCTACCCAATATTTATTCATTCTATTTTTCAGCTTGTGGGCATTTGAAGACTTTCTTTGATTTCACCTGGCTTGGTGATAAAAGACATTGAGTGGAACAGAGCCTTCTAGCACTCCACTAGAGACTTCTTCCCAGGAGCTACGGAAAAGGGCCACACACTGGCAGAGATGTCAAACTACACCAAAACCCAATTCGGAAAGAGTTGGTATATTTGATCTCTGTATTTAGCAGGGCTCAGAGTTTGGGCAGTGACACAGAAGCAAAGTCAACAGCCCCTCATGAAGGCGTGCTTGTCTCCCAAGTGTTGGGTGCTTATCTCAGGACAGCCTCTATTTATCCTATAGAGAAAGGGCTCACTTACTAAACTCAGAACCAAAGGGACCCAGATGCCTGGAAGACTCAGTGCAGTTTCTTCACTAATACCTGTGGTTGTCAGGGGTGGGACTGTCTGAGAAGTGACTGCTCTAGATCTCGCAGGTGGTGTGTGGCAGAGCTAGGGCTCAAAACGTCCTCACCTAATCCAATGCTCTTCCTGTATAACTTTTACAACCACAAAAATGAATGTCAGAAACAACCAACAAAAAGAATCAACCTAATTTATATTCCCACCCCATTTCTTCCCTCTTTACAGACAGGCTTGGTTTCTCTCTCCTGGTAGAATAAAACCAAGCTCCTTAGATGGGCATTCAGTGGTCTTTGTGATCTGGCCCCAGTTTGTCTTTCCAGATGATTCTAGAGCAGACTCAGCTCTGGATAAGTCTACAGGGAAATTGGGACTAACTTCTCAGGGCCCACCACCTTCCCTCTCCTCGCTCAGTGATTTGTGGGGAGCACCTATGCACCAAGGACTGTGCTAGTTCCTGAGGACAGATGTTCTCGGGTCATGCCTGTTCTATATTCCCAGGTAGGTCAATGGCCTGGCTTATGCAGTGTCCTCCCTGGGGAGAGTTTTAGTGTTTTGCAATCTCACGTAGATAGAATGCAGAGAACAGGGAAGAAATGACTGTACTGGAAAGCAAGTTGTGACAAATTACTGTGATGGGGCCCCATGGGGACAGACAGGGGCAGAAGATCAGGTCCTGCAAAGGTCACTTCCAGCACACCAGGAACAAGATCCATTTAACTGAAGGCCAGCCACGTGAGGAAAGAGAGCTCTGGGCTGGGACTCCCAGAAACCTAGGTCCTCGCCCCTGCTGTGCCTAAGGATGGGTGATGGTAAGGTTTTAATATAGGAGTGTTGCCCTTTGCTTTTGTGGTGGTGTTGGGAAGTGGGGTCTTTAAGAGGCAATTAGGTCATTAAGTGGAGTTCACATGTTTGGGTTTTCACTCTCACAGGATTAGACTGGTTACTGCTAGAGCTGCTTGTTGTAAAGCAAGTCCCACCCATGTTTGGCCACCCTCACACACACTCACTTCCACTTCCTGCCATGCGTTGAAGCAGCACAAGGCCCTCAGCAGAGGCCAAGAAGATACTGGCACCAGGCTCTTGGACTTCCCAGCTACCAGAGCCATGGACCAAAATGAACTTCATTTCTCTATAAATTACCCAGCCTGAGATATTCTGTTATAGCTATAGAAAACTAAGACAGCAAACTTGAACAAGTCCATTCCTATTCCATGCTGCAGTTGCACCCTCGGTCTAGTGAGGATGTCAGCTGGTGACCTTGATGATTCTTCTGCCTACCTGAGCCAGCTCAGGTGTCATCTCTGAAACCTCTGATCCATCCTTGCCAACTCCATCGCTACAGACTCATACCTCTAAGAATTTTGTGATTTCTCTACGTATTTCTGTTCTCTCTTCTTGACCAAAAGCTGTTTTTCCCAATACTTTGACTTCTAATAATTAGGAAACTTGCACAGATGGATTTATGAGGAACAGCCATTCCTATATCTGTAATTCTGGAGTTGGCCACAAGGTGGCGCTTTGTTACAGACGTCCACAGTCGACCCTGCATTTGGGTTGAAGCTCAAGGAAGATGCTGAACACAGAAGCAGGAAGACCTTTCTGCAAAGGCCTATTCTCCCTGGTCCCTTCCCCTCCTCCTGTAAAATGGCAGTCTGCCAAACAGCAATAGAGACCTATGTCACTGGGGCCAAATAGGGGCTGCACCATTTCCAACCTTCCCAGCAGGTGGGGCCAGGCTGAGGACCTGCCTTCACTGACCCTTCCTGCCTGGGCCCCAGACCACCCCACTCCCTGGGCCACTTGCAGCTGTGTGGCTTTCTCCTCCTGCCTGACTGCCCTGTGTTCCCTCTGAACTTCACGGCTTCCCACACACTGCCCTCCACCAGGTTCCCTCTCTCCATCCTCCTTTCAGGCCAACACCTTTTAGCCCTGTGAGATTCAGTTTAGGAATCTCCCGCAGAAAGCCTTCCTTGACAACTCCTCCCCCATGCTTTTTTTTTTTTTTTTTTTTTTGGTACCAGGGATTGAAACCAGAGGCCCTGAGCAACATCCTCAGCCCTTTTTTATATTTTATTCAGAGACAAGGTCTCACTAAGATTGCTTAGGGCCTCGCTAAGTTGCTGAGACTGGCTTTAAACTTGTGATCCTTCTGCCTCAGCCTCTGGAGCTGCTGGGATTACAGGCGTGCACCATCACATGCCCCTCCCCTCCATACTTTTCTATAGCAGCACTGACTGCACTGAAATTGCTTCCTCGTGCCACCGACTTGAGCATAGAGCAGGGCTTCATCTATATCCCCAGGGCCGAGCACAGGCCTTGCATGTAGGGCTTGACCTTGAAAAGCTTGAGGAAGGAAGAATGAATGAATCGATGTATCAATGAGTCTAAAAACTAAGCAATATGAACTGAAACCTGCTCTCCTCCCCAACAAGGGAGACATTTGGAGAATAAGGAAAAGAAAAACAAAACCAAAAACCTCTACTTTAATGTTTTCCCTGGCTGAGGAAGGCATTCGATGCTCCTTAGCACAACAAGGTACATTATTACCTTGAGAGGAGTAGGGCCAGAGGTGGGTCCTTCTGAAAGAGGCTCTCTTCTAAGAAAATGGATTCTTCTACTGGCAAGATAACTTTTCTTTCAATTGTTTGTTTAAAGAACTGGTTGAAGCTATCTTACTGTGTGTAGGAAGGGACAGTTCCAGGGCCTTCCACAGGGCCCTGTCTCTCAAAATGGCCCTTACTTTGTATGTCAAAATCACATTGAGAATCTGCTGGTTGCCAGGTGAGTCTGTTCATTCAGGAGCCGGGAAGCAGCTACAAGATAGGTCACTGGGATTTGAACTCAGTTCCTGTGTGTCATCAGCCCCAACTCTAACTGTGGCTCACTACAGTAGACAAATAGTGGTCCCTTTGGAAAGAACTTACACGATGAATGACGGAATACATTTGTACAGGATCTGTCTTTAAGGAAATCTGGATTCCTTTTCTTTTTTTTTTTTGGTACCGGGGATTGAATTCAGGGGCACTCGACCACTGAGCCACATCCCCAGCCCTATTTTGTGTTTTATGTAGAGACAGGGTCTCACTGAGTTGCTTAGCGCCTCGCCAGCCAGTTGCTCAGCCTGGCTTTGAACTCACAATTCTCCTGTCTCACCCTCCCAAAGTGCTAGGATTACAGGTGTGCACCACCACGCCCAGCTTCTGGATTCCATTTCATGCAAGGGGCTACAGGTCTAATTTAGGTCTGAAAAATAGATGAGAGGCCCCAGCTCTCCACCATGGTGATTCCAATTGACTTTTGGACACCCAACTTGGAGATTTTCCTGTTATATGGAGCATGTAACACTTCAATAGGATGCTCATCTGTCATTCTTAAGGATATGGTCATGACAAGTCAATGCCAAAGATCCCTGCGGGTCAAAACACTGGGATGCCACCTGCTCCTGCTGCCTATGAGATGTGTTTCCTGCTGTCTTTGGCACATTTTGCTACCACTCGGCCCAGCTATTCTGGGAGCCCATCATTTGTAGTGGAGCCAGAGAGCCCATCTGTGGCGGAACTCTTATCTCATATGGCCATCAGGAGCTTTTCGAGGATACTAGTGCTCCTCTCGCTTGTGGGCTTCCCAGTGTCACAGTGAAGGGAATGTCCTCTGGGACTCCTTGAGGAGTGTAGTAGGTAGGTGGCTGTGTAGGTTGTCCACAATAAATCTATTCTAACATCTCCTCAAGCCCTGTTATTCCTTCCTCTACAACACATCAAGAAAGTTCTGGCATCTCAACATCATTACATGCAGGTAATCACTGAGTCCTACTTCTATTCCAGGAGCTAAGTAAACTATAGCACTACCACATCGAATTTCTAGTAGGGACACTTGTATCCATAAATTTGACTTAATACAGAGTTGCATTCTTTCTCCCTCCAAGGCCATTAGAATCCATTTGTGCACATGTTTCTTGAGCTTCTACAGTGAAATGTAGCAATATCTCACTCTTTTGGCATAGAAGCTCTGTCTTCTCAGGTCAGGCTTTGTACCTGCCCTTTTCAAGCACCTCTGATGCCCTTTGAGAGTCTAGAGGCCACAAGAGGTAGGGCTTGAGGAGAAAGGGTATTCCTTGCAAGGTAACTGCCTCGGTGATCTTATTATAGGGTCCTTAGGCAAAGGAAAGTGAATCTTCTCCGATATGATGGCCATGCTGCTTCCAAGGCAAGGGATGCTCAGAACAACTCAAGGGTTCAAGATTGTCAGCTTCATCAGAATCCACCCAGATATCCCCATTCCAAGTCTTAAGCTCTTGCTCTTTCCTAAAGAGAGGTAGCAGACTGATGTGAGGGCTGGAAACATGAGGTTAAGGGGACAACTCTATAGACTGGGCCTACTGTGCTGACCTCCACATGCTTTCTTTTAAAAATCAGTTTACCTGAGGCCACTCTGGCCCTATCCTGGTTTAAGCCATTAGGATATGTTACATTTCTCAGCAAACAACATGTTATCGGTAGGAGAAATGTGGACTCGACGATTTCTCCTTGCCAGTAAGAAGAACACAAGCAGCAGTGCCTGGTGGCGCAAGCCTGTAATCCTAGCACTTTGGGAGGCTGAAACGAGAGAATCGCAAGTTTAAAGCCAGCCTCAGCAGACGGTGAGGTGCTAAGCAACTCAGTGAGACCCTGTCTCTACATAAAACACAAAATAGAGCTGGAGATGTGGCTCAGTGGTGGAGTACCCGAGTTCAATCCCCGGTACCAAAAAAAAGAAGAAGAAGAACAACAACAACAACAACAACAACACAAGCTACTCTGAAGGGGGGACTTTTGTGACTTTTACACAGACCAGATTCCAGGACTCAAGGAGACAACTAGAAGCAAAGTCCCCCAACCATAAAATCTGTAAGAATAAGTTCCAATTAGAACTGGTCCATGTGGGACAAAGTGACCCAGAATAGCCTTGGATCTTTAGCTTGTCATTAAAATAGTAAAATCTCCCCGCCACCATGGGATAAGACCATGCACAGGGAGGACTTGAATGTCTGATGCAATCCTGCTGTCAATCAAAAGTTGAGAGGTGGACCTGAATGGAACTATCTGGAAATTCCCTGGGACCTCCAATAAAATAGGAGGGCAGGAGAGGCACAGGTCCGTCTCCTCTCTGAGAGGATACAATCTCTTTCTCCCTTGAGAGGGTCCTTTTTCCCCTTTTCCTTTCTTTCTAATGAACTCCTGCCTGTTACTATGTGTAACTCATTTGAATTCTTCAGGCAAGATTGCAAGAACCGGTGGTTGCTGACTTCCATGGTCACTTAGGCTCCATGGGTGGATCTCACTCTGTAACATTAATCAGTGTCCCAAGAGATTGGCAAGGCTATAAATTCCACTTATGCTATAACCATGCAACCCACATAATTAAATTGTATTTGTAATTTTCAGGACTATTGACCGGCAGCTAGAAGAAACATAATTCTTATTTTTAAAAAATAAAAAACTTATACTACTATTGGAGCTTATTTCTAGTTAAGCTCTGCAGTTATTTGACTGTGACTCATGTTTGAGGGTTGTTTCCTGGGACCACATCTGGTACTCATTGAGATGTCACTCAGGGCCAAGTTAGGTAACACACAGAGCTTGATATAAAGAATTATTACCTTGGTAAGCAACTGTAAGTTACCACCACTAGGACTAGAACAAAGGAAAAGCAGACATTCTCATTTGCTTCAGCGGCTGTGTGGTATGCATGCATCCACTCATCCACTGTAAGTGGGGCTTTAACTAGTCTTTCCTGGGTTATTTTTGTCCAAAACTTAAGCAGAGAAGGTAGAAAGTCACACCTCTGCAGGATCCTGCTACTTGGCCTATGGGAGTATTTTTGAACTTGGAGTAGGGGCCCTGTGGGGCTAGGGCAGGCCACTGTGAGTGGGTCTGACCTTCAGCCATCCCCTCAGCACTATGTGAGCCCCAGAATCTCTGCTTAGCTCTCAGACCCTGCAGCCACTCTCTACCAGGTCACCAAGTCTTGCTGTGTACTTATATAATAGAGAGACAGCCAGAGGTCTAAGTTTTCTGGTATTGTCTCTCCGTGGCTCCTCCCTCTTTTGCGTCTTGCTCCCCTAAAATCTCAGCTGCCCACACCAAAACTCTGATGTCCCTGCATCATCAGTCAAGCCAGACCTTGAGGACCACCTGTACCTACCTCCCTGCACTGTGGCCTAGAAGGCATCCCCAGGGGTAAAGCCCAAGGAAATGTGGCTCAGATCCTCCCCTCTCAGAGACCACTGCCCATGTTGATCTATTCATTTTGTCCAGGTTTCACAGTTGTTAATGGCAGGAGGAAAAGTCCCCTGTCATCTTTTTTGGCTGCTCAGCATCTGAAGTCCTCTCTTTCCCATCTGCATCTTGCCATGTCCCTCGTACACAGCACTGAAGCAAAATCTGTCCCTTGACAACCCCTGCCCATCATTCATGGGCCTTCCCACTGGAAACTCACCTCTCCCCCTGCTCTAGAGTGGCCCAAGGGGGCCTGAGGACACGGATTTTTATGGTCTCTCAGCCTGGAGCAAGCCCTTCTATGAGTAGCCCGTCTGTTCAACTTAAGAATCAAATTCATAGCCTGTTCATGGAGAGGCGGCTCACTTGAACTCCTGTCCTCTTCCTCTGCTTGGAAGTTCCCCAAGGACAGAGATAAAAGGCTCCTGCCATTTCTCTCCATGCAAAACTGGAAGAATGAATGGAGACTCTTTTCACATTCGCTTTGGCAGCTGCAGGGTGTGCACGCATCCACTTTAAGGGGGGCTTTAGCTAGTCTTCCCTGAGTTGTTTGTGTTCAGACCATAAGCAGAGGAGGTGAAAGTCACACCATCCGTGCAGAGTAGCCTGCCCCCCATGCCTGGGATCTCACCACCTGCCAGACAATAGGGCACCTCACTTCCCTGCTGGAACAATTGTCACTTCTGTTTCTTATCATCCTGGGGTAGGGGGCAGGTGTGGCCCACAGTGTTAATTGGTACCTTGGGATCCAGACCGAAGGAAAGAACTATCTGACAGCTATGGGTTTGTGGGTGATTTAAAAAGGAAACAGACACTGCAGATCCGCCTTCAAAGCTTTGGAATGTTTTCTCCACCCAGATACTCAGACTTTGATGCCCCAGGCTCAGTGTTGGAAAATGAGACTTGCTTTAATTCTCAGAGCTATTATGCATACATAATACTCTTCCTACCATTTAAAAGGAATGTAGATAGTATGTAAATGTACTGCTGTGGGACTGCATATTCCATCCTGCATTAAGCACACATTAATTTCTTAATAATAACATCATTCAGTTACTGCTCCCTCAATATTTGCATGAAAAGTGGGCACATCCTTACTCTATGCATTTGCTATGTTTTGTCTGGTCTGTTTTGTTAGGCTTTGTACTATGGGAATGGTGGTTTAGTTTGAGGAACTTAAAAATCATCTTGCCCAGCTCCTAATGCTTTGACCCCCTTTCCATGCTTCTAGCCAGGACATCCTTGAACTCTTCCTTTACAGGGAGCTCATTACCTATGGAGCCACCTATTTTCTCTTTGGACAACCGTGAATCATTTTCAAGTTTGAACATACCAGGTAGGATGTCCCTGAAAAACAGTATGCAGTTTATCATTTGTTTTCAAATCTCGCTCTGTAAACATTATGTTTCCTTTACATCATTAAACAATCTTAAAATTCTTCACATACGTACACATTCACATATGTATAAATATGCTACCACATTCGATGTGCATTTTACAATTGCCATTTCACTAAACAATATATTATAAACATCTTTTTTTTAAAATATTTATTTTTTAGTTGTAGGTGACAGAATATCTTTATTTTATTTTTTATGTGGTGCTGAGGATCGAACCCAGTGCCTTATGTGCGCTAGGCGAGCACGCTACCACTGCGCCATAATCCCAGCCCCATAAACATCTTTTAATTTCAACTAACCTACCTCTTCTTCTTCACTTTCAATGCCTACATAATTCATAGTTTATTTAATCATTGCCTGAGAGTGGGCATTTAGGTTGTTTCCAATGTTTTCTTTCTCTCTTTCTTTCTTTCTTTCTTTTTTTTTTTTCTTTTGGTATTGGGAATTGAAGTTAAGAGTGCTCACTGAGTTGCTTAGCACCTCACTTTGGCCACCTCCCATGGGCCACTCCAGAGCAGGGGGAGAGGTGGGTTTCCAGGGAAGACATCCTTGAACTCTTCCTTTACAGGGAGCGCATTACCTATGGAGCCACTTATTTTCTCTTTGGACAACCAAAGAGAAACTGGCCCTTTCCAGTGGGAAGGCCCATGAATGATGGGCAGGGGTTGTCAAGGGACAGATTTTGCTTCAGTGCTGTGTACAAGGGACATGGCAAGATGCAGATGGGAAAGAGAGGACTTCAGATGCTGAGCAGCCAAAAAAAATGACAGGGGACTTTTCCTCCTGCCATTAACAACTATGAAACCTGGACAAAATGAATAGATCAACATGGGCTTTGAACTTGAAATCCTCCTGCGGAGCTGCTGGGCACCTGGCTCCAGGGCACCTGGCTCCAGCTTTTGCTGTAGTGACCAACTCCAGGAGGAAATCTTCCCACAGAGTGAGTATTTCCCAAGGAGAGACTCATAGACTGGCACAGAAAGTCAAGGAGTGTTCACATGTTAAAAGACCATTCCAGGTAAAGACAGTGGTGGAAAGTAATCACTAGTAAGTACCCAGAGCTGAGCCAGGCGCTTTACCAACATTGTCACCTTTATTCCTCACCAGTGCTCCCTCCCTACCCTGTGGCTGCTGACCATCCCTACTCTATGGTTATAAGGTACGAACTGGAGTGGACTGGCCAAGTGGCTCTGCTCTGTCCACCACAAAAAGTGGCCTCCAAAGGAGCATCTTTCTGAGAATAAGGAAGGACATTCCCTGGAAAACTGCAAACTGGGAAAGAGCTGGGCTTGGGAAGCAAACTGGACACTACCCAAAAGTGCTACAGCTGCTCTTACCAGACACCAAGAGGCTTTCCCCACTCTAGGAGTTCAGCAAAGGAAAGAAAGGGGGAAAAAAGCAGCCAGGGCAAATATGAGGCAGAAGGTGAGGGCAGGAAAACTTTCCCAGAAAGCCTGGCCAGCAAGTTCCTCCCTCCATTCAGTATCTTCACTTGGCTGATCCTCAAATTCCAGCAGCCAAGACTTCCTTAAGGCAGGGATGGGGTGCACAGAGCCTGCATCAGAGTAGACTTGGAGGTGGCAGGACTAACTGATTGCAAAACCTGAATCTCTTGAGGGGACCCCAGGCACCCTGACACTTGTGCACCAGGACTTCATGGGAGCATTGTTTGCAGTGACAAAAGAGCAGAAAACCATGGTTTCAATAACTCCAATTATGTGCAACTAAACACTACAAAGTTTAACCACTCAAAGTCTACTTTCACTTGAACTCCAAAACATATCACTGGAGCTCGTCTAAACGAAGTCACTGACGACCATAAGACACTCCATGACTTTATGAAACATTAAGAAACACACACAATCAATTAACCTATGCTCCCATCGATTGAACAACAGGCTGGATTTCAGACAAGGTGGGGAAACTGTGAAATAGGGGGCTGGGATTCAGGATGGGAGAGAAACCCTGTTTTCATTGTTCGTCTTTTTGTAAAATCTGGAAAATTAAACCATATATTCCAATTTAAAAATAAAACTCTGAAAATTGCTGAATGTAAAATGAAAGAGCGCATCCTCCTGTAATGTAATATTTCGAACCAGCCTTGTAGCTGAAGCCAGGGCATCCAATCCCGATTCCACCCCAGCGACCTCAGGAAAGTTGCTGTTCAGACTGGATCTTGGTTTTCCCCAGAGTCTAATCGGATGTCGGAAGGCTGGACTTGCGATGTCCCTTTGGCTCGGAGACCGGGGCCGGCAGCGAGCCCACAGCGCCGCTTTGGTGCGGGGTCCGGGCAGCAGCCCCCGCTGGCGCCCCGCGGTGCAAACCCGGCCAATCAGCGACCGCGGGGCGGGCGGGGTGGCTGCGCCGCACGCAAAAAGCTGAACGAGTGCGAAGCAGAGGCGCCACTGCCGTCTCGGAGCAGGCCATGCTGCGCTTGTTGCCGCTGCTCTCGCTGCTGCTCCTGCTGCCGCCGCTGATCCCTGCCCTCGGGCTCCGGGACGCGGTCGGTCGGCACCTGGAGTGCGGTCCGTGCAGGTCAGACCATTGCCCGGCGCCCGCGCGCTGCCCGGAGCCCGGGATCGCTGCGCGCGACGAGTGCGGCTGCTGCACGCGCTGCCTGGGCGCCGAGGGCGCCAGCTGCGGGGGACCGGCGGGCGCTCGCTGCGCCCCCGGCCTGGTGTGCGCCAGCCAGGCCGCAGGGGCGGCGCCCGAGGGCACGGGGCTCTGCGTGTGCGCGCAGCGCGGTGCCGTCTGCGGCTCCGACGGCCGCTCCTACCCCAGTATATGCGCGCTTCGTCTGCGCGCCCGGCACGCGCTCCGCGCGCACTCCGGCCACCTTCACAAGGCGCGCGACGGCCCCTGCGAGTTTGGTGAGTCGGTTCCGGCGTCACAGGGCTCTGGCGGGTAGAGAAAGTGAGACCCCAGCCCATGAGGGTGGGGGCAAAAGATTCTCCTGCATAGGACCTCGCAGCCTGAGGCCTCAGTTTCCTCTTGGGGAGCGTATTTCCCATTTCGCTGGTGTTCAGGGAGACCGGGTGGAAATCCACACACTGCGCCCCCTTATCAGGTTCTTGGAGACACCAACTCTGGAGCGAGAGGAAGTTTTAATAAGCCTGCTGCCCTTTTTGGTACTTAAGTGCTTGCTCATTCAGTGATTTGCAGGCTGGCCTCTTTGTCCCAGAGAAACTGGGAACTGGAGAGAGGGCTTCCCATTGGGTATTCCTAGGTGTCCTATGCCAAGTGGATTGTTTGAATGGAGAGGGAAAGGAAGTGAGGCTACTGGAAGAGCAGGAGCTCCTTGCAGGAACTCTGGAGTAATCAGGGCAGAGCACCAGGGATCTGGGTTTGGCTGAGGCCCGGTCTAGTATTCTAAGGGAGCTCTCGCCCAAGGACAGGCGAGCCCTTTGGGGACTTAAGCTCTGAAAAGATTACTGTGCAATCAGGGACAGACCCAGGTTTTGTGGGTCTAACACACATACACTGGAAGAGTCCTGCCTTAAGGAAAAGAATAGAAAATTATGAATTGCTAGGGGCTTAGAAACTTAATCTTCATTAACTTTGCAGTACAGCCTTATCTGGGTGCCAAGGTTGCCCACATTCTCTGTGTAATTTTTAAAAATCAAACAAAAATAAACCAATACATTAGTATACAGGAATGTCCAGTAAAGCATCCTGCTTTGCCAGCGCATTTTGCCTTCGTGTGGGCATGACCCACCCATGAGGTTTTGGAGAACTGCCCCTGTCTACTGTGCCTGGAGAGGGCAGTAGAGAGTTCAGGGTGAGTAAGCCTGTGAGTCCCCTGGAACCTGGCTTACAGCCTGGGCTTCAGGCTTCTGGGGAGGAATTCTGGCCTGGGCCTGGAGACGGAAGTACAGGCTAAATACCTAAGTCAGTGTAATGATTTAGGCTTCAAGATGGAAGCCTCAGGGTGGGGTGAAGCTCTTTCCAGGCCTTAAGTATCTAGTATTGTGTTATCCGCCCCCCCCCCAAAGTATTCCAGATAGATGAACTCAAGTCCAGGAAATTCAATGAGTTGTTGGAAATGGGGCCGGAAGTCTCCTGTCTGGGAAACAAAGAGGATGTGCAGCTCTGTGCAGTCCCAGTTGATGAGAAAGTCACTGTTGCTATCCCTCCTGGGCCTCCCAGCTGAAGACAGAGCTGGCTGGCTCCTTGAATGTCGTTGGGCCAGTTCTTTATATTCTCTGGACAGGTCAGCCCCTGTGGAGCTATTGTTTAGGTCCCTTCTACATCGAACTCTTGTTTCTGCCCTGCAGCACTTAAACGGTCCTGTCTCTTTCCTTCTTGTAGTGCCTAACACTGGTTTTCTCGTAATCTGCTTTCCTCAGCATTAAATTCAGACAGTTCTCTTTGTCTGCAGACAGGTAACAGTTACTCCATATTCAGGAGATGTAAGGAATGCTGACCGAGTCCCCCCAGAATCCACCCAGTGCTGAGGGTCTCAGATCATTTCTCCCTGAGTGGTATTCTGTTCCTAAGAAAAAGGCACTTTAAAAACATGTAGAATAAATTTGCTATTATGCAGAGGAGAATGAGACCCAACAAGGGCAAGGGACTTGTCCAGGATGTCCAGTGAAGGCTGACTAGCTGCCAGGGTCTGACACCCTGTCCAGTGCTCTTTCAGGACAAGACTTGATAGTCAGGCAGATGGTGGTTGTCATGGTTACCAGAGTAAGGACAGATGGCAGATGGAAACCCCAAACCCCTAATTCATTGAAAATTACCAAATGACAAGTAAATGTGACAGCCTCTCGACTCTGATCTATGGGCTCTGAGGCCCTCGCCAGGCTCAGTCCCCAGGAATAAAGATGTACTTGGGGCCAAACAGAAGCAATTCAGAAGCTGCTTTTCTTGACCTCATTAGTGATAGACATCAGGGCTCCTGAGCTCATCTGTCCTTCCCACCAGCGGTTGTGTCATACACCTCAGACCTGACACCCTTGCCCTGTCACCTTCTGTGCTGACTTGCTTGTGGGACCCCCTCCCTTGTGTCTTGGTAAGGCTTGAAGGTGCAGACTGGGAGATGTTTCCTTTGCCTAGCCACAGTGACACCTCATTCTGTGCTGCCCTAAAGCCATCTTTAATTCAGAAGACACAGCAGGAGCACTTTTTAACAATGCCCCTAGGGATCCTAGTTGAAGGATTACCGGGGTGGGGCTGTTCTGCTTTCCCCAGTACGAAAGGAAGAAAGAAAGAAAGAGAAAGAGAGACAGAGAGAGAGAGACAGAGAGAGAGAGAGAGAGAGAGAAAGAAAGAAATTGGTGAGATCACCCTCCACCAGAGTAAGTATTAATTAATTAAACTGCCTAAAAATGACAATGATCCTTTGATCCACACATTGATTAAAGGCCCGTGTATAAATAATTCTTTACTGTTGGACATTGTTTTGGCATCCATTTTCTTACTGGATGTTTGCAAATAATTTGTTTTTTTCATTTGAGAGGTCTCACTCCCATTTAATAGAAGGGAAAACTAAGGCATGCAGAAGGGAATTCCCTGGAGCCACCTGGCTACTCCCTGCTGAAGGCAGCCCGGATTTGCCGGCTCCTTGTGGCTGCCTGCCATCCATCTCTTGCCTGCAGTGTATGAAGCTCTTGCAGCTGCAGTGAGCTCTTGAGATCCTGAATCTCAGAAAATCCACCTTGGTTGAAATTCCAGCTCCACCTAGAAACCCAAGGCGCCGCTGTGTTACCAGGTAATCAGAAGAGGCAGCGGATGCCACTTTGTGAGAGGGACAAAGAAAGGGGCCTCATGCTCAAAAGCCTTTCATGCCGAGGGAGGGGATTTGAGGCACAGGCTGCAGGGAGCCGGATTAAGCTGTTCCGCGTTATATAGTGACTATTAGCATAAATTATCGGGGCTGCTCTCAGTACATTGATTATTAAACTCTTTGGTTGTGCCCTTCTTAGTACAAGCAGATGGGGCCTGGGGGACGACTTTTGATATTCTTTCTTTCCCTAGCACCATTAACTTTAAAGAAATCTCAGAGACATTTGAGAAGATCTTTTATTCCAGCCATCAAGGACCCATTTAATTGACCGGGTAGGGAGACAGATCACCACACATGATAATATTAATATTGATCCCTTTCATCTCTGCAGATCCACACAGTTAACGCAGTCACATCCGTTATCTGCCTCACCCCAGAGGGTGTGGGCAGCTGACGCTCTCTTCATTTGCAGACAGGGCGGAAATGGTTAGCAACTTGCCGGGTCCTGAATGCTTGGCACCTGGACCCCAGGCGTTTGAGTCTCCTTCTGCTTCTATTTTGTGCACCCTATGGTACTACTGTCTTCTGTGACCAAGCACACCTGGTGACTAGCCATGTTACTTGCTGGTTAGCCTTTGAGTGGGTGGATTTGTGCCCTCCTTGTTTCTAGGGCCATGACAGCACAAGCAGAAGGACACAAGAATTTAACAAGGAAGAGCTAGAGAGATGAAGCTGGCACAAAGACTGGGTGACCAGGTGCCATCCTCTCTCCTGAGAGCCACACTA
Organism: Xerus rutilus; assembly: GCA_028644305.1. Taxonomy (NCBI): domain Eukaryota; kingdom Metazoa; phylum Chordata; class Mammalia; order Rodentia; family Sciuridae; genus Xerus; species Xerus rutilus. Next base: position 153,467,534 of record CM053399.1, on the reverse strand, counting down.
TTCTTGTCAAAGGCAGGTAGGAAGGAAAGACCTGGTTCTTCGGGGATCATGGTGGCTCTGGCAATGATAAGGTGAGAGGCTGTGTGTATCCTGGGGTGAAGGCTGTGGGCCACGGCCTCTGGTGCCTTCAGGAAGAGCTCTGCTGGACCCTGTCACCAGAAGCCAGTAGAGGGTTGCAATCAGGCCAGGTACCATGGAAGAATCTGCCCCGGGATAAGACAGCCAGCCACAACTGTGGATCCCTCTGTGAACTTGCACAGTTTGTGGGGGTCTTGGGATTCTTCCTTCTCACAGCAGCCCAAGGGGAATGGGTACCCCTTAGAAGGGGCTCCTGTGCCCCTTTTAAGGAAGACTGTAATCCCAGTGGCTTGGGAAGCTGAGGCAGGAGAATCCCCAGTTTGAGGCTAGCCTCAGCAACTTAGCAAGGCCCTGTCTCAAAATAAAAAAATAAAAGGGCTGAGGATGTGGCTCTGTGGTTCCCTGGGTTCAATCCCCGATATCAAAGAAAAGAAGAAGGAGAAGGACCCAGTCATGGCATTGGGACGTGTACAGACAGAATGCAAAGTGGGGCAGAGTGAGGTTCCTCTGTCCCAGCTAGCACACTATCCCTCCTGCCTCTGGTGGTCATTGAGTATCCCAGTGTCACATATTTGGGACTGGGCATGTCCAAGCAAGAGCACAGTCCCTTGTGAGCTTTCAGGCACACAGTGTGTCTCTGTCTATGGCTGTGTCCTGTGCAACCCCATTTGGAGAAGATCTTAGGAGCATAGGTCCCCCACGTGACATTTCCCTTTGGTGATCTGCTTTGTATGCTTTGCTGAAATCAATCCAAGCCATCCATTATGTTGAGTCCTATGAGTCCTCCTAGTAAAACTTTGAACCTGGGGGTTATTTTTGGGAACCGCTAGCACAACCCCTAAATAACTAATCTCTTACTCTAGAATGGAGTTCATACAGGTAACACATGTTTCACTTTAAAATATTGCATGGAGCCAGGCTCAGTGGAGCAGGCCTGCACTCACAGAAGCTTAGGAGGCTGAAGCAGGAGGATCACAGGTTCAAAGCCAGCCTCAACAACTTAGGCCCTAAGCAATTTAGTGAGACTCTCAAAACAAAATATCAAAAATGGGAACATGGCTCAGTAAGCACCCTGCGTTCAATCCCCGGTACCAAAAAAAAAAAAAGGAAAGAAATATATATTTGGGCAGCGTCCCTCTCTGGCAACTGGGAAGATTCCTGAAAAGAACAGCTCAGTGCCAAGGCTTCATTTACCGTTGTTACTATTACTGGGAATATGATTGTCTATGAAGAGCTGTTATAGATGAAAATGTCTTAAATTTAAAACCAGCCATGTTACAGTTAGAAGCAGATGATTATGGCAAAGCACAGCATGAGGTCATTTTTCGAGTTAATGGAACGGTTGCAGATCTTGGTAGTCACATGACTGCCTGCCTTTGTCAAAACTCAGAACCGCAATGCACTGTCCACATGTGCAAATTTACAAATAAATAAAGTGTTCAATGTTCCTTTAAGCAGGGGTCTCTTTTGTAAAAACAAAATGGTGTTCCCTGCCATGAAATCCGAGGCAGAGAGAGTATTGCCAAGGCTGTCCGCTTTAATTGTTGTTGTCGGAGAGAGAGTCAAACACGAGGAGAGAGAAAGAGGAAATGTGATTTACTGGTTTATTCATTTAGGCCTGAAAGGGAGTGATGAAATCTCATTTAAAATTTATGACTTTACATGAACGGAAGTGAAACGCAGTAATCGAGCGTCCCTTTGGAACTGCCGGGGGCTCTGGAATAAGAGGCAGTTCTGATTGTTCCTGCAGTGAGGCATTTGGGGACGGGTTTGGGCTCCGGTGGAGGTGGCATCACAACGCCAGTGTGGCTGAGGAGGCGCTGGCAGGAGGATGTGAATAAATTAGCCTCTTTGTCATCACAGATGAGGTCCCTGCCAGAGAGCATGGGTGTGGGGCTCTTTGTGGCTGCAGGCAGGTTAGAAGTCAAGGAGCTTGGCTCCTTGGTGAGCATGGGTTGGTGTGTCCTTTGCAGGGCAGGCAGAGGGCATGGTGAAGGAGCCGCAGGGGGAGCAGCCTGGGCGAGAAGGGGAGTCCCTGTCCTCAATTCCCTGGAGAGCTGTGGGGCCTCCAGGGGGCTGTAGGCTCCAGAGAATAGCCGTGGGGTCAGCAGGTAGCTATTATAGAAAGGCAGGTTTTAGCTCCAGGTAAGGATGAGCTTTGTTACCAGCAGAGCCCTCCAAACAGTTGGCCAGACCTATCCTGAGCCACGTCCTCTGGGTCTTGCCCTGTCACTCACTCCATGGGTAGATCCACTCAGCGGCCTGAGAGCAGGGGTGTTATACCCATTGTACACAGGAGGCCTGAGCGGAGAGCGTTTCACTGGCCAGGCCTTCACTTTGTACCTTGCTGAGGACACCTGGGCTGGATGCCTGGGTGGCTGAGCTTGCCATCAGCACAGGTGAGACTAGATAGATACACCTGGACTGCAAGGCCAACGGTGACTCAGCAGAGCCAAGAGGTGTAGCCCCTGGTCCTGGGTGAAGTTCTTAGCCAGGCCCTGAGGGCTGGGTGAGACGTCCACTGGGGAGCTGTAGGGTGAGTGTATCCCATGCAGAGGGAAAGCAGAGAATCGAAGGGAGGCTGGATTGGATATTTCACAGCCCAGTGGGAGCAGAGCAGATGCCAGGTGCAGTAGGAGCCGGGCGTGGAGCATGAACGAATAGTTTATAATGATGTCAGTGTGCTCCCTGGTCCCCTCCAGAGAGCTCCCCATCCCCCTCCTGCCTGTAATATTCTGGCAACCTAGAGTAGCATTTGCCCCATTTTCTGAGTTGCCCCGGCTCTGCTCCCTTGGCCTCTGGGTTTCCAGGTCTGCCCTTCAACCTTGGGGCCAGGGAGTCCATGGTGTCTATGTTGTGCACATGCAGACAGTGGCATCTGGAGTGGATGGCAGGGGCTCAGCCCAGGGTGTGGCAGCCATTGTGCATGGCATTCTCCTTTGAAACACCCAACACATGGAAACAGAAAGGCCCATCTGCTTGAAGTCTCTGCTGTTGGTGATGTGACACTTGTGCTCTTGTAGCCGCATCCTGTAGCTGAATAAGCAGATGGCAGCCAGGGTCCCGGAGGGACCGGGGAGGGAGTATGCTGAGACCCAAGCTCTGCCACTGACCTTGGGAAGTTGCCAGTTTCCTGGTGGTGAAACAATGGCAGTGGATCACAAGAGCAGCAGGACCTTCCAGGTGTGAGGACAGCACCCATCTATGACCCCTCGCTCAGGGCAGCGTCCCACCAGGCCCTTGGCAGGAGGGTGGTGTTGGAGGTGGGGTGCTTGGGGCCTGCCAGGTAAAGGGTGTTTCTCTTGTCTTTTCCAGCTCCTGCAGTCATCCTGCCACCCCGGAGTGTTCACAATGTCACCGGGGCACAGGCATATCTGTCCTGTGAGGTGAGGGCTGTGCCCACCCCAGCCATCACATGGAAGAAGGTATTTGTCTCCAAGAACTTGTATGTCTCTGTGTGTGTGCATGTGTGTGTGCATGTGTCCGTGTCTGTGAGAGACAGAGACAGAGAAACTGCCAGACAGGTGTGGGTGGGAAATATTTTTTCTTTAAGTGGTTTGGGTGTATATCTTTATATGTGGACCAGAGGATTAGAAAAAGATACTTTGTATATCACTTCTCTGCCTCAAAAGCTTTTACCACAGTGCTCTCCCCAGAGAAGGGAGTGGAATTGCAGTCCTTCCTGTGCCATTTGGTCCCTTAGATAAGCAGATAATTCTGCCGTCACCTATCCCACATCGGCTGCCAGGACTCAGGAGCCTGATGCACTGTGGAGCTAAGGGTTTGGTGGGCTTGGCTGATGGCAGAAGCCCCAATCCTCGTCCAAACCCAAATCTTCCTGAAGACCAGTCACCTTTGTTTTCTGTCCCCTTGTCTCTGCAGCCCTCCCAGGAATAAGAGCAGTGGAATCCCTTCTGCTGCTGCTGCCCTAGTGACGATGTGTGCATCCTTGCTGTCCAGCAGGGGGCGCCATCTCTATGCACATTAGGTTTCAAAAGCAACTGAGTAGGGAAGAGTGGTGTTAGGGTTTCAGCCTTTTTAAACTCTGAGAGTGTGTGGGTGGCGAGGATGTCTGCGAGATGCCCTTATCCAGAGGATCTTTTTCTAAACTGCCCATGTTTTCTGCCTGCTCTGTAGATTACGCACTCTCCTGAGGGTACTGAGGTACTGGAGGAGTTACCTGGGGACCATGTCAATATAGCTGTCCAGGTGCGAGCTTCGAACCACGAGGCCACAGCCTGGATTTTGGTGAGTGTTTAGGATTATTGAGTGTTACTGATGGACCCTATGGAGCACCCTTGATCCTTGGGTAACACATTATGCTTTTCAAAGTCTGCTGCTGTAGCCCCCCTAAGATGTCTTTGTCTTAAAGTCCAGAACCTGTGGATAGTGGGAGGGGGCTGTTAAATAGCCAACTTTAAGATAGGGAGAGGAGCCAGGTGCAGTGGGCATGCCTGTCATCCCAGCAACACAAGAGGCTAAAGACAGGAGAATTGCAAGTTTAAGGCCATTCCGGGCAATAATAGTGAGACTCTATCTCAAAATAAAAAATAAAAAGCTATGGGGGTATATCTCAGTGGTACAGCACCTGCCTAGCATGCAGGAGGTTCTGGGTTTAATCTCTAGTACCGCAGAACAAAGGGGAGAGGAGTAACCTAGATTGCCCAGGTGGGCCCAGTTTAAAGGTGAGACTTTAAATGTGGACTAGGGTGGCAGAGTCAGGGTTGTGTGATGTTCAGGACTGGACCCACCAGTGCTGGCACTGCAGATGGAGGATGGGGCCACAAACCAAGGAGCACTGTTGTCCTCTAGAAGCTATACAAAGCAAAGAAGCAGATTGTCCCCTAGGACCTTCGGAATTCGCTGACACCTTGATTTTAGCTTGCCAAGACTCTTTTGGGCCAAGCGTGGTGGCACACACCTGTAATCCCAGCACTTTGGGAGGCTGAGACAGGAGAATCATGAGTTCAATGCCAGCCTTAGCAACAGTGAGGCACTAAGCAACTCAGTAAGATCCTGTCTCTAAATAAAATACAAAAAACAGGGCAGAGGATGTGGTTCAGTGGTCACATGCCCCTGAGTTCATTCCCTGGTACCAAAAAAAAAAAAGAAAGAAAGAAAAGAAAAAAAAGACTCTTTTGGTCTTCTGACTTCCAAAACTATAGAAGATGGATTTGCATAGCTTTAAACCATTGAGCCTGGGACAGTTTGTTACAGCAGCCTTGCAAAACGAATACACCTACCCAAGACCACGTGACTGATAAAGAGGGAAGAGGCACATTCAAGTCCTCCTGGTGGGCTCTATTATGTCACTTGCAGCATTTTTGCTAAGATAAGGGAATGTCACATGTTTGAAACGCTGATGGAGCGAGGAGCTAGGGGTCCATGTTGAACAGTCACACTTCCTCTCTGAGCCTCCGTTCCATGTGACACTACCAGTCCTGAAAATGAGGTTAGTCACACTCACCTTTCACCCACAATTGATGTGTTCAGAGGAGGATGGTGTGTGTAGCCTTCCCTCGGGAGTGTGGTTTGCATTTGATATAAGAGAAGAGAGTCAGTTATGGATCTGGTGGTGAGCACTTGGCAACACTCTCTGAGGGGGTCTTCTCGTCGTCCACAGCCCTGGGAGATTTGGTGATGCTTCTCCACGCAGCTGAGGGACTCGGAATGCAGTGCGCATGCTCTCATTTTCTTACAAGGAAAGATGGGGAAACGTTGCCCCCATAAGGAACATGTTATGGGGTCCTTCTTTGGTCAGATTTTTGTTCTTTTCATTTGCAGTATATTCCTCATGATCTGTCTGTCACCTTTAATAAAAGGACTAAGTAGCACATGTACTAAAAGGCAGGAATGCAAAGGAATCATTAAAATGGGAGTCACAATATGGAGCATGCCCTTCAAGAGGGTCCCTAAGAAGGAAATTTAACTGTGTGCTCTTCGGCAGCCAAAGCAAGAAGAGAAATTGTCTTAGTCTAAGGAGGAGCAAGGGTTCAGACATACCATTAAGAACTAAATAAGGGAAGCCAACTGCAGTGGTGCGTGCCTGTAATCCCAGCAACTCAAGAGGCTGAGGCAAGAGGAGGCTTGCAATTTTAAGGCCAGCCTCAGCAACTTAGTGAGACCCTGACTCAAAAGAAAAAATAAAAAGGGCCGGGGATGTGGCTCAGTGTTAAAGCACCTCTGAGTTCAGTTCCCAGTACCTGTCCCCCCACACACAAAGAACTAAATAAGGAAGTCATTTTTCTTTGCCATATACAACTATCTAAATATGCCTGTTGTATTTCTAGATCAACCCCCTGAGAAAGGAAGACGAAGGAGTGTACCAGTGCCACGCAACCAACATGGTTGGGGAGGCCAGGTCCCATGGAACAGTGACCGTCCTGGATCTGAATAGATACAAAAGCTCCCGTTCCTCAGCTCCAGCGGGCCTCCTGTGATGGAGTAACGTATACATTCCAAGTCATTTCCGTAATCTTGCGCCCACATCACAAGAGATTTGAGGTGGCACATTAACGTGTAATTTTAAAAGAACAAACATAAGTGAGGGAGAGTGGAGGAGAGCAGGGCCAGGTGAAGATTCACAGGCAAACCCTCTGGTTTGTTCTACGCGTTTCTGAGTTTCCCAGCATGCAGTGCCCAGAGCCGTGAACACGATGGGTGTCCACAAGATGGAAAAGCCAGTGTGTTTTCCATTTCTGAGGCTGGAGGGAATATTTCCTCTGAGTCCTGAGAGTGGGCAGACAGTGTCATTGTGACAGCATCCAGGTGGAAACATTCCTGCAGAGAAGACTGCTAGGCTTCATTTGTCTCTTCCCAGGGCACCTTGTGGGGCAGCCCTGCCAGCTCCAGGCCTGCCTTGCTGGCCCCAGCTCTGTGTGCTGCTTAGCAACGCCTCTCTGGGGGAAGGGGAAGGGAGGCAGGATCTCTGCATCTCTTTTGGCCAGGTGGCTCGTAGTTCTGCTAGTCACACAGGTGTCAGCTGGGGTCGCATCTGTCCCCTGCCTACAGGCAACTGTGAACTTGGGAAATGAATCACTTTAATTAGCCCACTTTTGCTATAACAACTCCAAAACCTGGCTGGTTCACAGCCACAAACATTTATCTCTTGCTCACGTTCCATGCCACTGATCTGGGTTTGCTGTGGTACCACTCTGCAACTTCTTATTCAGGACCCAGCTGGAGGAGCAGCCCCAATGTATAATATGCCCATTCTGTGGCAGAAGGGACGAGCAAGAAGCCCGGCCAAGCACACAATTCTCGTTTGAAGTTTCTGCTCAGATGTGATGTACATCCTGCCTTCTTACAGTCCAAGGGTAGGGGGACACGGTCCTCTTACAGGGATGGGAAGAAGAGCGACAAACGGGTTCCAACACTAAGACAGACCGACAGGATCTTCATAGAGCAGGAAAAATTAGACACAAATATAACAGAGTTTCTTAAAAGCAGAAGGATTTTGCCAGGTGCAGTGGTACTCACCTGTAGTCCCAGCACTTCAGGAGGCTGAGACAGGAGGATTGCAAGTTCAAGGGCCAGCCTGAGCAACTTAGCAAGACCCTGTCTCAAGATAAAGTAAAAAGGGCTGGGGAATGGAACTCAGTGGTAAAGCATCCCAAGCTTAATCCCCAGTACCAACAAAACCCAAACAAACAAGAGTAGAAGGATTTTGCTGTGGCTTTAACCACACAATGCCTTTGGCCTCTGCAGTTACACCCCTGCTCTAGGCAAGGCCTTATATCAGGTCTGTAGAGGATGCACAGAAAAATGAAAAGTGAACATCATTACAACACCAGGAAGAGTTGTAAGGAAATAGGGCAGCTGTGCAGGTTTGAGGCAGGAGAAACATCCAGAACTTGGGAAAACAAGGATGGTGTTGCTGAGGAAGTGCCCTGGGGTTCAAGGGTAGGTGTCTGTGGGTAGTTAGAGGTTCTAGAAATGGCTAAGAAAATGTGAAAGTATAACTGTGAAGCAAGAATTCAGCAAAGAGCTAGGAAATCAGGCTATCCTGATATTTGACTTATTTTTTTATCCAGCTATATATAATAGGTTACTGTGTTATAATAATATATGTCCTATAAATAATACATACGTTGTTCCTTATTGAGGCACCGAGTTCCCTTGACACCATACAGTATGGAGCAGCTCTTGCTCACAGGCCTCCAGGAACACAGAGCTCACTCCCACCAGACAACCACCTGGCATTTTCTAATGGTTGAGAAGTTTCTTCTCATATTAAGCTGGAGTGACCTCTCTGGAAAATCCACTCATTGCTCTAAAATGCCCCATGGAGCCAGGTGAGGTGGCACATGCCTATAATCCCAGCAATTCAGGAGGCTTAGATAGGAGGATTGCAAGTTTGAGGCCAGCCTCAGCAACTTAGCAAGGCCCTGAGCAACTGAGCAAGACCCTATCTCAAAATTTAAAAAATGAAAAGGGCTGGGGATGTGGCTCAGTGGTTAAGTGTCCCTGGGTTCAATCCCTGGTAGATAGATAGACAGGCAGACAGATAGCCAGCCCCACAAACCCCCTTCTCAGGCTCCCAGTCCCTCCATCCTGCACCAGCACCTTTTCTACTGAGGAGATTGAATTCAAGGATTGTTTTCTCCACTTTCCAATCAACTCAGGGTTCATCAGAAACAGAACAGTCTTCTGGTCTCTAATCCCCACCCCGCTTTTCTTCTAGGGTCTCGGAGACATTGATGGCGGGATTATGGAGAAGTCAAGTCATGGATCTTGTTGCTTTGGGAAGACTTCAAAAACCTGTGTCTGTCGATAACCCCTTTTGTATGTTTTTTAAAATTGGATGCAAACTAGATTCATATGCAGATGTAGTTTTTAGCAGGGCAGACAGTGGGAAAACAGAGGTGCATGTAGCTTTTTTTTACACTTGGGGAATGAATTGTTTCCAATAAGTCTTTGTTACCTATTCCCTCCCAGGGAAGAGCACCTACTGTTTAACATTCTAAAGGGCTTACAACAAGGCATGTGCCTACTGTGACTCTTTACATCGTCTGTCTGTGACTGATAAGTGGGCGTTCTGTGACTTAGTGTGTGATGTAGAAGGAGGGAAGAGGGCCCTGGCTTTCCTCGGCCTTTTACTTGCTATGTAACCTGAACAGGTCCTTTCCCCTCTCTGGGCCTTGGTCTCTCCACCAGTGATTGTGGCATTTGGACTAGGTGTTACTTATCAGGGTCCCTTCTAGCCCTTCCATCTTAAAGCAAGATGGTCCCATGCAAAAAATACAGAAGTATAGTCTTAGCATGATTTTTTAAGATAATGTTCCTTCAAAAACAAATCATGGGGGCTGGGGTTGTAGCTCAGTGGTAGAGCACGTGCCTAGCACGTGTGAGGCACTGGGTTCAATCCTCAGCACTACATAAAAATAAATAAAAATAAAATAATAAAGGTATTGTGTTCACCTACAACTAAAAAAGATATTTAAAAAAATATTAAAAATCAAATCATGGCCTCACACCAGGGTGTGCTCATACAGATGCATGACATACAGCTGTCATATCTCTCCTTCTCCTTTTTCCAATTCTAAGTAAACTTAGTCCTAGATGGACAGTTTTCTGGATGCAGGAGCCCCTTGGCTGGAGTTTGGGGACCAAGCCATCCACTCGTTAGCCCATCCCTCCCTAAGCAGGTGGCAGTGCAGGTCTGGCTTGTAATATCACCTTGTAGAAAGGGGGTCGGGGTCATCTCTGTGCTGTGGAGTCACAGTGAAGTAGAATAGAGTTTACTCACAGACGTGTTGACCTCATCCAAGAATAAAGCTTTTTTCTTATGAAAAAAAAGGAGAATATTTATTATCTGATCCAAAACAGTATATTCCTATGTGACTACAATTTCTGAACATCAGAATTTGGCTCTGTCACTATGTACAGCCCTTCAAGTTCATGCATCACTTTCCCATCCATGATCCCCACCCTAGGAGGGTAAGTAGGGCAGAAATGAAGGTCCCCTGTTACAGATGAAGACACACCAGACCCTAGGGGCGAAGCTCCTGGCCCGAGATCTGGAAACTAGATGAGTGGTTTTCAAACTTTAAAACATCAGGACCTCTTTGAATGAAATCAGATTTGAAATTCATTGAATTGGCTGCTATTGGCCATTGGGTGTTAGAGCTGCCAGAAGACCTGCTCACAGCCCCTCCCCACGGGGTACCTCCTGCCCCTCTCACCTCCCTGCACTGTGCCTATTTCCACGTACAAGAGTCTGCCATTGATTCCTCATGAACTGTATGGCTGAGAGATGACTCAGTCAGACACCTAATGAAATTGTCTGAGGAAATAGGGATACAGTGGCTCTGGAGAGGTAGTGGAACCACATCGTGCATTTAATGACATGCACATTCTGCAAAATCAGGTGAATCACCTCCAATTTGCCTTGTCAGAATTAGAGGACAGGATCTAGATCCAGAGAATTGGGCAGGTGGAGCCCCGTGGTGGAAGCGCTGAGGATCCTGACTGCATGGGGCTGGGTTTAGCATCATATCTACGTGCAAACATAAATAATAAATGCTGCATGGTCTGAAATTTTCACCAAGACCCCAAAAGCAGATTAACATGATTGTTCAACTTAATGGCTTGTCACATGTGAGAGCCCCAGACCTCTGCTCAGTTCTAGAACGTGTGCTATGGCTGCTGTTGCCATTTGAAGCATGATCCCCTCCCCCAGCCCTGCTACCAAGCCTGTTTTCTACCTTATTTTAATAGATGCCATGATGTCCCAATTCCTGTACCCTGAAAATAAACATTTTTAAGGATGGTCTTTGTGGTCTCTGTCCTAGGGATGTTGCTGTAGATTTACTCCAGGTCCCACTGACACTTCTTGGCCATCTCTCCTGCATCTTACCCTTTTTTCTGCTTAGATCAGCTATTTCAGTCCAACCGTCCTTACCTTTCACACCTGGTCGCCTTACTTGCAGTTTTTCACCAGCCCTGATCACCTGACACTACGAATCATTCTAAGTCCCCCTTAATTTGCATGTCTGCTGAATGAGCATTCTAGTATTCCATTCACTCACTGATCTGATGTTAATTTTTTTTTTTTTTTTTTTTTTGGTACCAGGGATTGAACCCAGGGGCACTTACCACTGAGCCACATCCCCTCCCCTTTTTATTTTTTTATTTAGAGACAGGACCTCACTAATTTGCTGAGGATGGCTTTGAACTTGCGATCCTCCTGCCTCAGCCTCCTGAGCCCCTGGGATTACAGGCGTGCACCACCACACCTGGCTCACTCACTGATCTAAACTCTGTCGTCTCCTATGCACACAGTGAGCAGCGTTCTCCAGGAGCCTGAAGGCTGTGAGACGCCAGGCAGGGAGGGCACATGCCAGGTGCCAGTGGCCATGACATACCAAGAGCCTTTTTGAAGCTGGCTGCCTGGCTGCCCAGTAAGCTATTTTGAGAGAGAACAAACATTTATATAACATTTATTATAGCATATTATAATTGTTCTATTTTATTATGCTACCACTTTTAATCCTTAGTATACCTAATTTATAGTCAACCTTGTAAGCACATATATATAGGGAAAACCAGTATATGTAGGCTTTGATCCCCTCCCTGGTTTCATATGTCTACTCTTGGCCTTGGAACATGTAACTAAGGATGAGGGCATACAGTAATCCTAAAGCCAGTGTTCAATCCCAAATGTACCCACTTTACCTTAAACCCAAAAAGGGCTGGTTTTTAGTTGAGGTGGATTTTTTTCTTTCACGTTTTAGGGTGAAATTAATTCCTATGTCTTTAAAAACCATTGCTCTCCCCTCTCCCCCAGGGAAGGATGGTGCAGAGACGATGAATAAGTACAAGCAAATCAGTCGGCAGCAGTGTCTCCTCTAATGAATTTCCTCATTCCCAGCCTTTGGTTGGGCCTCTTGAACATTAAATCAGAGTATGGTTATTATGTGATATTTTAATTAAATAAGGGAAATCACAGTACTCCGGTGTCTGCAGTTTAATGAATTCAGGACATGGAGCCCCTTACCCAGGGCAGAGCTGGATGGCTGGCTTGCCCGTGCCAGCTCCATGGGGCTGGCTTCTCTTTCCTGCAGTGCACACTCCCTTATGGTCAGGGCTACCTTTGAGTTCAGCCTTGACTGCCTGCAGGGCTGAGAAGTGCCTGGTACCAGGAGATAGAGACACCTGTTTTGCCTTGTCTCCTTCATGATATTAAGGAGTGGTTGATAGTTGAGCAGAGTGGAAATTGTTAGCGCTCAGGAACAGAGGAGACAGAAGGCTTTTTTCTCCCTGAATGAACTGACCCATCACATACATTTGTAGAGCACCCACTATGCCCCAGGCATGCTCCCCAGTCTCAGCCCTGGCACAGAAAGCTGCTTGTGGTACCAGGAAGGAACCCCCAGCTCTGTGCTGCTAGAGATATGTGCGGGCATGGCTTGGGAAGAATGGCATTTGCTATGGAGCTGGAGGACCTGGGGCCAAGCTTGAGCACCGTCATAACCTATGGGTCTGGGTCACTTCCGTCAACTCTCTGAGCTTCTATTTCCCCATCAGCCCATGGAGGTCAGCTTCACTACAACTGGCCTGCTGCTTTGAGAACTCCTGACCATTCTGCAGGGGGTGGCAGAGGGCAAGGACAGAAACCAGGTGTGCTTGAAGTATGTGAGAGAGAGTCTAGTGGGACCAAAAAGAACCAATTGAGACCCATTTTATGGCACACTAACCAGCAAGAGCTGCCAACAATCAAGACCAAGTGACAGGTGGGCACTGAGCCCATGAGGCCTGAGGTGGCTTCATTGAGAAGATCAGACAAAGGCCCTGGAGAAGGCAGGCTCTATGAAAACAGACTGAATTTGGAGATGAGGAGAAAAGAGCAGCATGGGTAAGGCTGGGTGGCAAATGGCTCGTGACAGGACTGCTAAATGAGTCCTGTGAGAAGCCCTCACTGTCTCATACACTTGCTTGGAGTGGCCACAGGCAGCACAGCCTTCTGTGTGCTGTCCCCCAGAACCTGGGCCCCTCCACAGCATCATGCTGTCAGGTCAATGCCTCCCTTTGCACCAAGGACATTGGGTCACATCATTTTTGCCAATGAAACGTCAGTAGAGGTGTCAGGTTCAGAGGTCAGGGCTTCTAAGAAGTCACTGTGCCTTTTCTGTACCTTTCTTCCCATTTTCCAGCTGACATGGGTCTCTAAGGCCCTAAAGAGAAGTTTTTAACCTCTTAATCCCAAAGGTTGCTTGGGAGTCTATACGTGAATTCCCAGGTTCTGTGAACCCCTTGAAAGTGTGTGAGATCTTGTGTGATTGTGCATGTGTGCACTTTCATCTGGTGAAACAGTGTCACTTTTATTAGCTTCCCCGAAGATCATGCAACATATGGATGGTTAAAACCATTGAGAGGGCAGAGCTACAAGATGGAAGCTATGCCCCTGAACCTGGAAGAAAACTGCTGCGTGACCAGATTCCTGCATTACATTATTATGTAAACAACGAAGAGCCATTGCTGTGTTAAACCCCTCAAACTTGGGGATTTATTTGTTATGGCACCTAATATTATACTAATACACATGGGGAGAATGCTTGGTTAGGAGCCAAGAGGCCTGTGATTCATGCCCCATTCTGGTCCCACTGGACTTATGACCTTGGACGGTTAACTCTTTCCACCTCTGGTAAGACAAAGTGGGGATATGCTAGAGGCTTTTAAAGGGGTAACATGACTCTGTTTCCTTGGAAGGTCTTCCTCACTCTAGGATAAATGGAAAGATCACTGTGGCTTGGGACTCTCAACTCATGGCAGTCTGGCTGTGTTCCCAGCCGCCCACCCCCACCTCTGGCACAGACTGCTTCTCCTCAGGTCTCCGGGGACACACTGTGGCTGCAGCAGAGAGGAGCAAAGGAGCTGGGTTAGAGTCCTGGTCCAGCTACCAGCTAAGCATCTCCAGGGCTTGGTGTTCATCAGGTGTAGAATGATAGTGCTATGTGTCTGGAAGGTAGTAGGGTATCAAATGGGATGGCCCGCAGTGGGTGCCTAATGAATGGTATTTTTTTCTTGTGACCTCATGTCCCTGGTTCTTCTACTTGGTGTTGTACTTTTCAGCCTGTTCTGTAACTGTCCCCCCTGCCAGATTGAAACTCTCTCCCCTCAGGGCAGAAACCATCTTATTTAATTCTCTTTCCCCCAACAATTGGCCTAGAGCCGGGACTTTTTATTTATGTATTTGTTTTTCTTCCCTTCAATAATGATCTGAGCAAATCAATTAACAGAGTGACCACCAGAGGTCAGCCTCATGCCCAGAATGGAGTCCACCCAAATTAAAGTACCTAAGTGGCCTCAGATCTGACCAAGGGATTGGTGTGACTGAGCAGCAGCCTTGATGGATGCAGCAAGAAACCAGGGGTGTTGGGCTTGTTCAGTGTCTCTGGGGTTCTTTGGGTTTAGTTGTTTGATTCGATGGGCTCCTCAGCATGCTCTGCTTCTGGATCCCAGTGCATGCTCATGGGAAACTGGCCCCAACCAAGCTGCTTACTAAACCTCTCAGCTCCCATTTCCTCATGGGGGGCGGGGGAGGTAACCCAGGATTTTACAGAACAGCTCTAAGGTCCCAGTGGTACTTAAAAGTGAATGGTATAGCATAATGCTCGACAGAGTAAGAACTTGGTGAAAGGTTGACAAATGGACAGATGCCCAGAGCTGAGTACCCACCACTCAGACTGGATGGCCATGTCCTGCTGAATGATGATGCCCAGTTAAACATCCTGGTTCATAAGTCTGCATTCAGAGCAATGTTGAAACGAGTAATAAGGCAATCTATCTGAATCCACAGATGAAGAATTTCAGGGCTTGACAATCATGAAAATGATTTGGAAAAACAAGAGGCCCAGAAAAGCCAAAGCAATCCTTAGCAAGAAAAGTGAAGCAGGAGGCATCACAATACCAGACTTTAAATTATACAACAAAGCTATAGTAACAAAAACAGCATGGTATTGGTACCAATACAGACATGAAGACCAAGAGAACAGAATAGAAGACACAAAGACAGACCCACATAAATACAGTTATCTCATACTAGACAAATGCACCATAAATATCCATTGGAGAAAAAGACAGCTTCTTAAACAAATGGTGCTTGGAAAACTGGAAATATATATGTGACAAAATGAAATTAGACCCCTATCTTTCACTGTGCACAAAACTCAACTCAAAGTGGATCAAGAATTTAGCGATTAGACCAGAGACCTTGAGCCTGCTAGAAGAAAATGTAGGCCCGACTTTCCATCATGTCAGCTTAGGAACTGAATTCCTCAACAAGACTCCTAAAGTGTAAGAAGTAAAATCAAGAATCAATCAATGGGATGGTATCAAACTAAAAAGCTTCTTCACAGCAAAGGAAACAAGAATGTGAACAGAGAGCCTACAAAATGGGAGAAAAATCTTTGCCACTTGCACCTCAGATAAAGCATTCATCTCCAGGACATATAAAGAACTTAAAACACTTAACACCAAAAAAAACCAAATAACCCAATCAATAAATGGGCAAGGAACTGAACAGACACTTCACAGAAGAAAGAATATAATCGGTCAATAAAAACATGAAAAAATTTTCAACATCTCTAGCAATTAGAGAAATGCAAATTAAAACTACACTGAGATTTCATCTTGCTCCAGTCAGAATGGCAATTATCTAGAACACAAATATTAATAAATATTGGCGAGGATGTAGGGGAAAAGATACACTCATACATTGCTGGTGGGACTACAAGTTGGTGCAACCACTCTGGAAAGCAGTGTGGAGATTCCTCAGAAAACTTGGAATGGAACCACCATTTGACCCAGTTATTGCACTCCTAGGTCTATACCCAAAGGACTTAAAAATCAGCATACTATATTGAATCAGCCACATAAATGTTCATAGCAGCTCAATTCACAATAGCTAAGCTATGGAACCAACCTAGATGCCATTCAACAGATGAATGGATAAAGAAAATGTGGTACATATACATAATGGAATATTACTCAGCCATAAAGAAGAAATGATGACATGTGCCAGTAAACAGATGGAATTGGAGAATACCAGGCTGAATGTTCTCTTTGATATGTGGATGCTGACTTGAAATAGGCAGGGAGTGGGAGGGCAGAGGAGAAGATTCACCAGATTGGTCAGGGGGGAGTAGGGAAAAGGGAGGGAGCTGGGAATGGGAAAGACAGTAGAATGAATGGGACACAACTTTCCTGCATTCATATATGAATACACGACCAGTGTAGCTCCACATTGTGTACAGCCACAAAATGGGAAGTTATACTCCATGTATGTAGAATATGTCAAAATACATTCTCCTGTCATATAACTAAAAAGAACAAATAAAAAACTTTTTAAGAAAAGAGAAAGTAAAAAGAATTTCAGGACTTGAAATTAATGATCTTAAAGATTGTCTTTTTCCAATCCCACTCCATAGTGGAACACCATCTACAGAGTTCCTCTCTGGTCTAAAAGTAATAAATAAGAGAAAGATTTGTTAAATATCATGATCTTCTGTGTTAGCCATTACAAATACCCATCCAACCTCCTTCTGCCATCTAAACCTTCACTCCTGTGCAGCAGAGATGCCAGCAGCCTCCAGGAGAAATGAATGGAAGGTGCACTTCAGAGAGTCAGGGTCACCTCAGCCTTAGACGACATAAGGAGGAGATCCTAGGAAGGGAGATGAGGGAACCAAACAGACCTTCACCCCTAAAGAAGCCATTTCAGGCCAAACCCACATGAAGATACTACATAAAGTCATCCAGAGGCTAGGCTGTTAAATCCATGGCCAGGTGTCAACTCATAGAATGAATGGACTTCAACGTAGGGTGATCTGTGAGCAACGTGGTCTAGACAGATGGAAGGAGACACAGGCTCAGCATTCTGCTTCCCACCTTGGCCTGGCTGGCTCAGGTTCACCTTGACTCCATCACTTTGGGAATGAAAGCAGCAAGACTAGCAATACTCACAGTGAACTCTGAGGTTTGGAAGTCTGGAATCCCCCAGCGTGTTGGAACGGCCCTGATGCTGGGCTTGGCTTGAGGGCGGATGTGGCTTCACAGGGGTTGGGGGAAAATGCCAGTGAAAGCCTCAAAATGAGATAGGCTTGCTCTGGCAGGAACCAGAAGTTTTCTTTATGTGCCTCAAATTTTCACTTTGTTATCAGCCAAAAGAAAATGAAAACAAGAACAAAAAAACTGTGGAACACTTTGGCACCTGGCTGAGTGTAGACAAGATAACTACCTGGGTCCCTTCCAGTCCCAGGACTTCAAAACTCCAAAATATTCAAAAGCACTATATATATATATGAATACACACACAGAGGATTTACAAATAGAATGTATGAGTTTAATTTTTAAGTGGAATTAAAAATACTATAATTAAAGTGTACAATTCAGTTGTTTTTAGTACATGTTCAAAGTTATGCAACTATTACCACTTTCTAATTCCAGAACATTTTCAAAACCTCCCAGAAAGAGATCCCATATCCACAAGCAGGTAATTCCCAACCCTCCTCCCCCAGCCACTGCCAACCACTAATCTACTTTCTATCTCTAGAGATTTGCCTGGTCTGGACATTTCATATAAATGGAATCGTACAACATGTAATCTTGCATATCTGGCTTTTTTTTACTTGGCATGATTCTTTCAATGTTCGCTTACATTATAGCATGTGTCAGAAATGCGTTCTGTTTTTCTGGTTTTGTTTTGTTTCTGGCAGTGCTGGGGATTGAACCCAGGCCCTTACATGTGCATGCTCTACTGCTGAGCTATATCCCAGCCCTTTTCACTTTTTTTTATTTTGAAACAGGGTCTCACTGAGTTTCCCAGGCTGGCCTTGCCCTGCCTCAGCTTCCACCGTAGCTGGGATTACAGGAGCATTTCTTTGTTTGGAAAATAGTTAAAGGAACAGTCCATGCAAAGCTTTTGTTTATCCACTCATCAGTTAATGGGCACTGGGGGTGTTCAAGTTAAGTCTAAAGGTGTGATTATATATGAATGCAATCCTCGTCTACCCTTTTCCTCAAATGAAGGAAAATCAGTAGTAAAATGAAAGGCGAGCAAAGTGACAAGCAACTGGAATTTAGAAAAGAAAAAGCCCTGATTTTTAGGTTACGTCAATGAAAAATAGGGCCAAGATTTGGCACCCGCCTAGTTCAAAACTCTTTTTTTTTTTTTAATTTTTTTTAGTTGTAGATGGACACAATGTCTTTATTTATTGCTTTGTATGTGGTGCTGAGGATCGAACCCAGGGCCTCACGCATGTGAGGCAAGCGCTCTACCGCTGAGCCACAATCCCAGCCTCTCAAAACTCTTAATGTCTTCCAATTCTCTGAGATGTGACCATTCTCAAAGAATCCCTGGATCCAGCAGGAAGGACCAAGAGTGACTGTCCATCCAATTAGTAACTTTAATATGCCGTCCAGAGACTCCTAAGGTTTCATGGAAGTAACTCAAGGGCCAGCAAGAGTGCAGGGGCTGAGGAGCAGAAGAAAAGGACTCTGAACCTAGCTCCCAGCCCTGCTTTAAATAGAATAGCTCTGATTTAGTTGTTTTACTTGTTGGAGTTTCTTTTGAGAGTTCCTTTGGAATAAATAAAGGGAATCCATGGCCAAAAAAAAAAAAAAAGCAATTGGCAAGCACCTCATCTAGACAGCTATGGAATTGCTGGGCTGGGCTGGGTCTGCATGGTGACAATTCTCATGAATTTTTCTGAGGAACCTTGATGGTGACAGTCTTCACCTCTGTGTAGGCTTTAAGCCCATCCTCCCCCAGCTCCCTCCCATTGCCAGATTCCTTAAAGCCTCCGAAGGGCGTGTGGCAGGTGACAATGTTGTAGGTGTTCACCCACACTGTCCCAGCCTGGAGTGCCTGGGTAAAGTACATGGCCTTGTCCAGGTCCCTGGTGAACACAGCAGCAGCCAGGCCGTACCTGGTGTTGTTGGCCCTCTCAATCACCTCCTCGATCTTCTTGAACTTGAACAGGGGCTGCACGGGCCCAAAGATCTCCTCCTTGGCAATCCTCATGTCATCCTGCACACCACCAAAGACAGTAGGCTTGATGAAGAAACCACGCTCCCCAAAACGCTCCCCGCCGCAAAGAAGTTTGGCCCCCTCCTTCTGGCCAAGCTGGATGTAGCTCAGGATTCGTTCAAACTGCTCCTTGTCTACCTGCGGCCCCTGCTGGGTGTCCAGCTCAAAGGGGTTTCCAACTTTCCTCTGCTTGGCCTTCTCCACAGTTCTTTCGAGAAACTCATCGTAGATGGATTCTTCGACAAAGGTCCGGGAACCCGCACAGCAACACTGACCCATGTTGAAGAAGAGGGCTTCGTGACACTGCTCCACGGCATGACCCATGTCAGCGTCAGCCAGCACAATGCTGGGGCTCTTCCCACCCAGCTCTAGGGTGACTCTCTTGAGGTTAGAATCACCAGCAGCCTTTTGGATCAGGTGCCCTACCTCCGTGGAGCCAGTGAAGGCGACTTTGTCAATGTCCATGTGCTGGGCGATGGCCGCTCCTGCTGTTGGGCCGTAGCCTGTGATGATGTTCACCACCCCAGGGGGAAAGCCCGCCTCCTTGATGAGGGAGGCCAAGTACAGGGCAGAAAGGGGGGTCTGCTCTGCAACCTTCATAACCACGGTGTTGCCTGTGGCAAGTGCCGGGGCGAGCTTCCAGCCCTGCATGACCAAGGGGAAGTTCCATGGTATTATCTGGCCACAGACACCCACAGGCTCATGCCGGGTGAAGCAGAAATGCTCGCCATCCATGGGAATGGTCTTGCCATGCCACTTGTCGGCCCAGCCGGCAAAGTAGCGGTACACCTTGATGACCTCATCCAGGTCCAAGGTGTAAGACTCCTGGAAAGGCTTCCCATTGTCCAAGGTCTCCAGTGAGGCCAAGTAGACGCGATCGCGCTCCACTAGGTCAGCCAGGCGGTTCAATAGCCGGCCTCGCTCAGAGGCATCCATCCGGCGCCACGGAGACCCCAGCCGGAAGGCCTCACGGGCTGCTTTCACCGCCCTGTCCACATCAGCCCTGTCCCCTTCAGCCACATGCCCGATGATCTCACCTGTGGTGGGATTGACCGTGGGGAAGGTCTTCTTGCTGACTGCGTCTTGCCACTCGTTGTTGATGAACAGCTGGCTGTAGCGGATGTCTGGGTTGGAGATTGGGTTTGGGAGGGCTGCTGCTGAGGAGTACGAGGCAGTCCTGCCCTGCAGGCAAAGCAGCCGGGGCACCAGGAAGCGCAGCATGCTGACCACTCTGGAGAGGGACAGGTGGAACCAGAATAAGCAGCTGGGAGGGGGAAAAGGCGGCATTCAAAGGCCACCAATTCATATATTCTGGTATTCTGATTATAGCATAAAGGGGTATCGCCTCTGAAAACATGGTTGTTAAGGGGTACGAGGGCCACAAGAACTCTGGCCCCAGTTCCGTCATGTCCCACCTCTCTTCTGACTCACTCCCTCACCTCTTCTGCTCATGTGCCATCTCCTTAGCAAGGCCTTCCCTGATCAACCTTGAGACTCTTCCCAGGCCATACTCTCTATATCTGCAACCTGCCTGACATTTCTCCAACTCACATACCAAACACTATATTTACATATGTAATGTTATTTTGTTTTTGTTTTTGATCTCCCATGCACCATGAGAGCAGGGCTTTGGGCTCATCATTGTTCCATTCATTGTTAGTTCCCTGATCCCTAGAATTATGCTTGCTACAGAACATCTGCTCAACAGACAGTCACTGAATGATATAGTGAAGACACAGGAATTCCCACAAAGGCCCTGGAAGAATTGACCTCAGCCTTTAGTAGAAACTAAAGGAACCTGGAGACAGTTGCCCTCTGGGAGTGACTTGTTGCATGTCACCTCTAAGCCCAGTTCCCGCATATGTGAAATGGTCCATGAGGTTATATTGAATGGGGTCTTCATATAAAAAGCCAGACACAGTCCACCCAGGACATCAGAGCTGTCAGTGCCTCCAAAGCCAACCTAGCCCAGCCCCCAAGCATAGGTCTCAGTCTGGGCCTCATCTTGCCCAGAGGTGCTGTCAGTTAAGCAGCAGCTGGGAGGAAGAGTCTGTGTACTCTGGGCTATGACTGTGAAAACAACGTAGACTTTACTAAAACAACTACTTCAATAAAATTTAAGCAGCATATCAAAGTTACTAAATAAACATTAAAGAGTGTCTGAAGTTCCTAGATTAGTTGAAGCTGTTGAGCGCTCCCCCCACCACACCCCACCCCATCCCAGCCACTGCAGCTGCAAGGAACAAAGAACTCATTCAGGAAAGCAAGGCTCCAGCCAGGTCCCCAAACCCATAAAAAGCAATACCGCCCAGGCAAGCCCTCCATCATAGGGTGGGAAGGGGGCAAGCTGAGCCAGCAGACTTGTCAGGGGTGCACCTAAATTCCTCTGCCCTGAGCTCTGCCACATGCTGGCAGAGCAACCAAGCAGCTTTAGTGGGAGGGGAGGATTGCAGGGGGAGGGGGAGGTAAGGGGTTCATCAATCCATAGGGTGGGTTTTGGAGGTACTAAGCAGGCAGGAGAAGTGGTCCCAGACCAAGGCTAGCAAACTACTTCTCGGGCCACACCAAGGCTGTTCCCATTCCTGGGGCCTATGTGGGATCTATGCCATTGACTCCAGTTACAAATAGGAAGCTCACTATTCACAGGTGCAGCTCATTTTACAGTTTCCAAGCCATCTTCTCATGGTAAATTCATCAAGCCTCCCTGTACCCGCTAGACGACCCAGGCAGATGTTGACCCCCATTCTGGAAGAAGGCTGAAGATCAGAGAGGTTCAGGGATTCACTGAGGACACAGAGGAGGCCTAGCTTTTCATGTTCTCTAGCATGGGCAGAGTTTTTTTTTTTTTTTAAACAGGTCACCCTATATAAGCACCCATCGAGCCAAGAACCGGAATTTCTGGGTACTCGAGGACACCGGCAGCACCCAACACACCCCTTCTAGAGGGAGAGGGCACGCGTTCCAGCTTCTGGGCTATGGCCGGAGGTCCTCGGCTGAAGCAGGCCTGGTGGGCAGGAGTGTTGGGGCCATAGTAACATGGGAAGGTTTGGAAAGTGTGTGTCCGCCGGCTCAGCGCCAACCAGAGACCCGAGAGAGGAAAAGAAGGCGAGAAGAGGGTCCTTCCTGCGCCAAGCAGAAAGGCCAGGCCGCAGATAGGGAAGCCGCGGTGCCGGGAGCTGCGGCTTGCCCCGGGTCGCCGAAGGAGAAAGGGCGTTAGTTACCTGCAACAGCCTCGGGATGCAGTTCAGGATCAAGTCCGGGTTCAGATGAGGTCTCTCCCAGGTCCTGTACCGCGCCCCTCCAGAGACTCGTTGCAGACTCCGCCTCGGCGCCTCCCGCTCGGCGGCCAATGACACTCAGCTGCCCCAGAGGCTCCTCCTGCGGCTCGGGCGCCGCCGCCTAGGGCAGGGGCCGCTCCAGCCCTGGAGCCCGGGCTTCGGCATTTGGTACTTCTTAGCGCCCCGCCTTTCCCAGCCTTGCTTCTCCGAGGAGCTGGCGCAACTCCAGGGTTCCCTAGCTCGCTTCTCCGGGGGAGAGCCGGCCACGCTGTCAAGTCTGAGCTCCCAAGGCGCTCATCTGGAAGGGAAGATAGAGGCCTGGAGAGAGGGGACTTCCCCAGGTCGCACGGCAAGACTCCCTTCCGCACTGTGCACTTGGCTAGACTGCCATCCTGGAGCCTCTCCTTGACATTCCTCTGCCTCACCCCCACCCCCCCGCCGGGTTCGCCAATTTCTGACTGTGACTTCCTTTTTCTCTGCCCTTTCCCCGGTTCCTTTAAGATTTTATATTTGTGCATTTTTTAAATGTCGATTTTCTTTGTCCCAAGGACTACGCGCGCATGTGCACAAACACACACACACGTAGAAAGCTTGGAAAACACACACACAAAAGGATGAAAGGAGAAGAAAGAAATCACCTGTAATCCTTTCACCCAAAGGTAGCCATTATTAAGATTGGGTTCATCTCGCCAGTCTTTCTCCTCCTGCATCTTTAAAAACAATTATTTTAACAAAAATCAAATCATATAGTGAATTCTAATGCTTAAAAAATCTTAGCACTATATTATGCTTTTGTCCTATCACTAGTTACAGACGACATCATCCTCTGCTTGGTGGCATGTAGGGGTGAAGTTTCCCAAGTCTGCCAGTCTCCATCTCAGTGCTGTGAAGGATGCTAAGACAGGAAACCTGAGTGCATCTCACTCACCCCACACCCATCACACCCACCTTCTGGTTGGAGAGGTCAGAAAGCTAACAGCTGTGATTCTCAGCGTTTTTCTCAGCCACAGTTCTGAATGTGGACCAGGTGCTGCCCATCCATCCTGCTGGATGGGGAGCAGGAGAATGAATGGCAGGGTATTGTCCTGCCCCTTTGGGGCATGCTCACAGAATGTTAGAAATGTAAGGATCCTCCACAGCCATGTTCCTGTCTTTTCCCTGGTTTCCTGGCTGTGGCGTGGCAAGTGTGGCTGCAGCTCCTTGACTCCCACTGCCTGGGTTGAATCATGGCTACAGGAGGGTATCTTGCTCAAATAACTCCAGGGGCCTTGGATAGTAATGAGGTTAGCAGGTCTCATCCAAGGTTCTCTGGGTCAGTCCTGGTCTTCCTCTGGCCCTTCCACCAATTTTGTGAGTGCCCAGTTCCCTGTTTCAAATCCCCATGGCTCCACATACAGTGTTTAGAGTGTTCAGGACGTTTTCCCACTGAACCTAACTTACAAAGTTCTTTCATTAACCTACATCACTGTGGAATCATTGTTTGCCGTATCCTCCTCAGGATGTTCACAGCACTTTTGCAGAATTTAGCCCTTTGTTAAGGCACTATGTTTTGTATCTTGTCACTTTGATACCCATGCTTTTGGGGGAGGGTCCCCAGCAATCATGTCACCCTCTTGCAAAGCCCTTTCTGCCTCCCCTACAGCAGATGGGCAGTGGACACCCCTTGGGCACTTGGCATGGGTGGCACTCCTGGGTCAATTGACTTAATGATTAGCTGGTCAATCATTGACAGGCTTTATTGATGGCGGGTGGTGAGTTCATGACAAGTCAAGCGTCAATCCTGCGGTGGTCAGACTGCATTGGAAAGCAGCAGGCCTGAGAGACCAGGGCAGACCGGAAGTGGCTGCCATGGGAAAGGCTGGAGGCTGTGTCTGTGAGGAGCAGCAGAAGAACCTGGGGCGTGTGCCCTCCAAATCTCCAAAGGACAGAAACAAGATTTGTGGGATCCTAGAGGGCAAAGCCAGACCCGTGAGGAATAGTTATAGTGAAGCGGAGGGAAAACTTCCTGGCAGAGCAGAACTGGCTAAGGATGGGAGGGGCTGCCTTGAAAGAGAGGAAGCCCCTCATCACTAGAGAACAAAGAGGAACACACAACCGTTTGGCAGAAGCCTGTGGAGGGGATAAGGACTGGACTACACAGGTGGCTCCCAAATTTAGTTGCTTATCAGCATAGCATGGGGAGCTTTAAGAAAGAATAACAATTCCTGGGTCCTACCCTCAGCAATTATTAAGTATGGGTTGGAGCTTGGAAATTTTTTAAAATTCCTTACATGGCCAGGTGTGGTGGCACATGCCTGTAATCTTAGGGGATTGGGAGTCTGAGATAAGAGGATCATGAGTTCAAAGCCAGCCTCACCAACAGTAAGGCACTAAGCAACTCAGTGAGACTCTGTCTCTAAATAAAATACAAAATAGGGGTGGGGATGTGGCTCAGCGGTTGAGTGCCCCTGAGTTCAATTCCTGGTACCAAAAAAAAATCCCTATGTGCATCTGATATGCAATTATAACCATATCTGGGAAGTGCTGGCCTAGGTGGTCTTTGGGGAATCTAGAACTCCATCATGAAGGAGAGGGTTAACTATTTTTCAGGAATGTGTTGGGTTCAACTTTTTAATTAGGAAAAACAAAAACAAAAAGCCCTAGTCTTCTGTAATGGATATTGGACTTGGAACCACTGTGGGTGTTTGAATAAAAAACTTGAAGGGGAAGCTGGGCGCAGTTGTGCAAGCCTGAAATCCCAGCTCTTAAGGAGGCTGAGACAGGAGAATCGCGAGTTCAAAGCCAGCCTCAGCAATGGCGAGGTGCTAAGCGACTCATGAGACCCCGTCTCTACATAAACCACAAAATAGGGCTGGGGATGTGGCTCAGTGGTCAAGTGCCCCTGAGTTCAATCTCCAGTACAAGAAAGAAAAAAAAACTTGGAGGGGAAAGACTGAAATAACACATGGTCAGTGTAGCAGGGATTGTCACGCAGGGATGTGTTTATACTAGGCTGGTGAGGAAACAGAAACTATTTCTATTCCTCAGCATTTTAGAACCTTATATGTCTAGGAAGTTGCTGAAGAAAATTCCAGCTCTGAGAATAATGAACAGATCAGATAGATTCCAAACAAAAAGACATGTGACCTGTACTATTTATTCTACACTGAGCATAACCATTCTCTGCATTTGAGCTGAAGATGGAAGACTGAGAGATTTGTAGGCAATTGGGCATCAAAAAATAAAAATGAATTTAAAACCAATCCTAAATGTATATTTGTTTCCTCAACCTCTGAGTGAAGCTGACACTGTATGAAAACGACCCGAGTCTGAATGTCATCAAACAGCTACAAACTCTGTTTTCTTTCTGCCTATCTTCTTCTTTTCTCCTTCTGTACTCCATTTTGCAACTGAGAAAAGTGTATGACCCAGAAAGGGAAAGGGATTTGCTCACGGTCACACAGGATATTTAAATCCAGTTCAGGTTAGGAGCCAGCTTCTTGCACAAGCATACACATAATGCAGGAATGAAGAGCACGTGGCAAGCGCGTGGGCATCTGTAGAGTTGGGTTTCTACGGATGAGAAGGCTCCAGTTCTGAGCTATAGGCAGCACAGGACACTGGTGGAGGCTCCCCCATAAATCCCAGCATTTCCAGATTTCCTGAAAATGGCTTCCTGCCCTTGACTCTCCAGCCTTCCAGACCTCTGTAAGTCTAATTCCCTGTATTAAATCTCTTCCTGCTCAGAACGCCTAGAGCAGCTTCTGTTTTCCGGATCACACACTAACTGATAGCACTAGCAAGAGTCAGTTGACATAACAGGGCAGCAGGGGCTACGGTGTTTATATACTACACAGCATCTGAACAGCACAGCAGAGCAGGCCCAGCCACGACAGCTCTGTCCTGAGGAGGCTTCCCTCCTTGTGTTGAGGTCAAGGAGAAAAGCTACACACACATGTGAACTGAGCAGTAGAGGAAGAGAGTGCCACGTGTGGCCTGGGACATTCCATCCTGGAGGAGGGACAGAGTGGAGTTTGAGGGGACTTGGGTAGAGGTCAATTATAAAGGGAAGATCATGGCTGGTAAATGGAAGGAAAATGCCAACCCCACCCTGGGAGCCTGGGAGGCCTGGGCTTCTCACCTGCTGGCCACTTCTACCACCAACATGGTGACAAGCAGCACAAGATCCGTCAGTGCTACCTCTATGACCCTGATGAGGAAACAGCTGCCACCCAAGCATCTGGCCAGCACCTGCGCTCCATTTGTCCCCAGCAGAGTTGTGGGGTTTTTGTTGTTGTTGTTGTTGTTGTTGTTGTTTTCCCTTGTATACTTTCTAATGCTTAAATATTGAGATCTTTCACATTAAAAATTTATATTCCTAGTTTTCCCTGAAAAACTGGAAGACCTGGCCTACTAGGTCTACACTCCCACGTGAGCCAGTCAGTTAGGGATGCAGGTAGCAGCTGCCCCTTTAGATAAGGCCTTCACTCTCCAGTTTTCCACAGACCTTTCCCCTCCTGTTTGCTTTACTTCATGTTCAAGATTGTGGCAGACAGAACAATGGCCTCCCAAAGATACCTATGTCCTGATACCTGGCACCTATGAATACATTGCCTTACATGGCAAAGGGGACCCTGCAACTAGTGATCTTGAAGTGAGAGGTTCTTCTGGAGTATATGGGTGGCCCAATACCATCCCAAGGGGGCTGGGCAAAGGGAATCAGGAATCAGGGGGAGATGTGGAGATGGTAGACGAGGGTACTGAGAGGCAGCCAGAAGCCAAAGAATGTGAATAGCTGGACACGACGTCTCCAGGAGGAGCACAGCTCTGCCAACCCCCAGATTTCAGCCAAGTGAGACATATTTCGAACTTCTGAACTCCAGAATTGTAAAATAATGAATTTCTATTGTTTTACAACAGAGTTTGTAAACAGGTGTTCCACTTAGTAATAGGAACTAATCCACTCACACATAGCCCTTGCAAGCATTTGAGTTTGCAGCTCCTGGCCTACACAGGGCGGGATGGGTGGTCAGCAGCATTCTGTTGTGTAGACACACCATAATCATAGTGCACAGCTTCTGTTTTATTTGCCCAACATCACTCTTTTTTTTTCTTCTGAAAATAGTACTTCCCTGCTCCCTCCTCCACCCCAGCCATACTTTTGAGGGAGAACTTCCCCCATGGCATTCTGTATACTCTGGGGAACTTGCTAAAGCTTGCTATATGTAAGTGCCTTATGTTCTGCTGCTTTTTTTTTTTTTAACCAAGGATTGAACCCAAGGACACTTAACCACTGAGCCACATCCCTGGCCCCTTTTTATTTTTTATTTTAAGACAGGGTCTCATTAGGTTGCTTACAGCCTTGCTAAGTTACTGAGGCTGGCCTTGAACCTGTGATCCTCCTGCCTCAGCCTCCAGAGCCGCTGGGATTACAGGTGTGCATTACCACATCTGGCTATGTTATGCATTGCCAATGCTAATGATGCCCAGACCAGGCTTTAAGCAAGAAGAGTACAGGGTGAGATCTAATGGGCAAGTAGGGGTCAAAAGGCAGGTAGAAGGACAGGCACATGCACAGGCCTTGAGGCAGGAGGGGTGAGGTGCAGGCAAGGAACTGAAAGAAGACAAGCATGGCAGAAGCCAGAAGAATGAAGGCGCCAGTGGCGATGGAAGAGGCAGAGGCTGCACCATGCAGAGACCAGGTAAGAGCTTTGACTTGTGGGTCAGGCACTCTGCATAAATTTAACAGAGTTGTACCCTGGAAGAACTCAGAGAACAGTGGGGAAGCTGATCCAAACCAAAATGAATGCAACGAACTGCCAGACACCTTCTAATCATAGAGATTAGCAAGCACCAAGCTCTGGAAGCAGAGGAAGGAGCGCCAAGCTCCTCCCTGAATTCTTTGGGAGAGGATGACCTTCGGCTGAGCCATGTACCCATCAGAAGCAATGTGGACATGTGCAATCAAGTAGTGGTTCTCAGCGGCACCACACGTTAGTATCTCCTGGAGAAGCTTTTAGAAACACAGGTAGCCGGGTATGGTGGTGCACGCCTGAAATCCTAGCAACTCAGGTGGCTAAAACAGGAGGGTCACAAGTTTGAGGCCAGCCTCAGCAACTTTGTGAGACCCTGTCTCAAATTTTAAAATAATTTTAAAGAAGTGCTGGGGATGTAACTCAGTGGTAGAGTGACCCTGAGTTCAATCCTAGTATCAAAAAAAGAAAAAGAAGAAACACAGGTGCCCAAGCCCTAGGCATTAGTCAGCTTTGCCTTTCTGTGGCAAATAAACCTGACGAGAACTTAGAGGAGGAAAAGTTTCTTTTAGCTCATGGTTTCAGAGGTTCAGTCCATGGTCTGCCAACTTCATAGCTCTAGACCCAGAGGTGAGGCAGGATATCACAGCAGAAGGGCAGGATGGAGGAAAGTTCCTCACTTTGTAACAGCCAGGAGGCAGAGAGAGGGCTCCACTTCCAGGGACAAAATATAAATCCCAAAGGCAGGTACATTCCCAGTGACCTACTTCCTCCAGCCTTCTGCACCTGCCTACAGTTACCACCCAGCACAACAGTCCTTACATGTTATTGGTTTATCAAATGGATTAATCCACTGATAAGGTCACAGCCCTCATAATCTAATCATTTCAACTTTAAACTCTCACACATGAGTTTCGGGTGACACCTCATATCTAAACCTTAACATCCTGCTCCAGGTCAACAGGGATCCCAGCTGGCGGAATCTGGTTTTATGATTTGGTGGTTTTGTTTTGAAACTCCTCCATGGATTTCCATGTGTAGCCAGGTGTAAGAATTATCTGTGTAAGAGAAAGTTCCAAATGACATGAACTTAACTAAGGGAAAAAAATACATTTTTCTCCCACTTTGAAGTTCAGAGATAAGCTGTCCAAGTGGCTAGGGGGGCTTTGCTCCATCTCATGCCAACAGCAGAGCATCCTACTAAAAAGCTGTGAGGAAGAAGGAAGGGAAGTTGACAAGATCCAGTTTGCAATTTGAAGAGGTCACTTTGGTTGCAGTGTAGGCCTCTTCTAGCTTCCTAAGAGGCAATAGAACTCCAAGTTACGGCACCAAGAGCAGCAGGTGTTGTTAATTACTGAAGCTGGCAGCTGATGGACACAAAGGGATTCATTATACCATCTCCCTATTTGTGTGTATATTTTAACTTGTTCATAATAAGTAGCATAAGAAAAGATGATGTTACCAAATGAGTAAGAATGTGTCCTCCTGGTTCAGAGGTTCTGTATGGATCTGCCCCCTTTGTGGCCATCATGATTGGGCCCAAGGGGTACTTGTCTTTATATAAATCCAAAGTTAATTACTGGACAGCAATGACCAAATGGACAGGGGTAGTACAAAGGGCAGGAAGCAAGATGTCAGAGCCTGGTTCCTGGTCCCCACTCCAGCCTCTCTGTGTGACCTTGAGCATCTTCTTTCCTCTCAGCTGGGTCTTTGCACTGTCAGAAGAGGGGAATATGAGCCGGGCGCGGTGGCTCACGCTTGTAATCCCAGCACTTTGGGAGGCTGAGACAGGAGAATCGCGAGTTCAAAGCCAGCCTCAGCAACGACGAGGAACTAAGCAACTCAGTGAGACCCTGTCTCTACATAAAACACAAAATAGGGCTGGGGATGTGGCTCAGTGGTCGAGTGCCCCTAAGCTCAATCCCTGGTACCAAAAAAAAAAAAAGAAGAGGGGAATATGGAGAGGACCAATGAGCCACAAGAGGACCAGGCCCAGAAAGTCCTAGTACAGCTGTTAAATAATGTTCTTTGTTAGCAGAGACCTTGAGCCACACACTTTGGACCCTGAATGCATGTTGTTTGTGAAATCCAGTTAACTGACTTTCCCAGCCTGTTATCATGGCTGGTTAGGAGCCATTAGGAAGCACTGGCTGAGTACAAAGTGTTGGCAGGGACCCAGTGTATCTTCACACATTTGCTGATTGAGAGAGCTTGAAATGCGGCCCACCGCTAATGACACACAGCACAGATTTGCCAAGGAACACACAGGGCCTCTGGATCCTGCAGGGCTGATGTTGAGGTGACCGGAGGAGGGAAATGGTAGTGAGTAGCGTCTGAGGACACTACTGTCTTTAGCCAGCGCCTTCTGGTTCAGAGACTGTTTCCCATCACAGTCCCTCACCAGGCAGCAGTTTCCACATTAGCAAGCGTCTGCCATCTGCAGTTCCTGCCTTCACTCAGCTCCTGTGACTGACGACCCACCTAGGCCAGGCCCTGTGCCAGGCCCTGGAAGTGTCCAAAGGAAGCAGACACCATGCCCAGCCTCAGGTGGCTCACAGACTGGAGAGGCAGACAGACATAGAAACCCCAGCGATGCCAAGGGAGCAGGGGAACAGGAAATGGGACCAAAGAGCAAAATAAACCAAAAACTCAGCCAGCAAAGGTTCCTGGAGGAGGTGAGGCTGGA
Source organism: Xerus rutilus (assembly GCA_028644305.1). NCBI lineage: Eukaryota > Metazoa > Chordata > Mammalia > Rodentia > Sciuridae > Xerus > Xerus rutilus. Next base: position 153,436,730 of record CM053399.1, on the reverse strand, counting down.
ACTGAATTCATTCAGAAAACTGAATGAGAGGGAGAAATGATGTTTCTAGAAGACAGAACTGCAGGTGCAGATGGCAGAGGAAAGAGGGAGCTTGGTGGCTTGGAAATGGGGGAGTGGCTCTTCCAGGAGGGGCCTGGGGCATGACGGCAGGGCGGGGACCAACAAGACAGCCTGGAGTGGAGTAGTGTGGTGGGCAGATCACAAAAGTCCTGGTGTGTCATGCTAACAAGTTTGCTTGTTTCCCTGAGGAGACACAGAGGGATACTAAGGCAGGAGGGTGACTTGGTTAGGTGACAACCGTTTGGTTTCATTGAAATCATGTGGCTGAGAGTGAAGATTAGCTTCATGTCCTAAGACCCCAATAGCAATGGTTTACTTCAAAAGATAGTTGATTTCTCTAAGTACAAGAATCCCAGAGGAGCCGGGTGCGGTGGCACACGCTTATAATCCCAGCACTTTGGGAGGCTGAGACTGTAGAATCACGAGTTCAAAGCCAGCCTCAGCAATGGTGAGGTGCTAAGCAACTCAGTGAAACCTTGTCTCTACATAAAACACAAAATAGGCTGGGGATGTGGCTCAGTGGTTGAGTGCCACTGAGTTCAATCCTTGGTACCAAAAAAAAGGAGAAAGAAAGAACGGAAGGAAGGAAGGAAGGAAGGAAGGAAGGAAGGAAGGAAGGAAGGAAGGAAGGAAGGAAGGAAGGAAGGAAGGAAGGAAGGGGAAAAGAAAAGAAACCCAGAGGTAAGCACTTGAGGGAGCTAGCTCCATGATTCTCAAGGATATGCACACTTTCCAGTTCATCCTTTGGTCATCCCTAGCAGTGGGATGTTTCAAAAAGACAGCTACCACATCCACCTTATAGGCAGTAGGATGCAGGGAGATAGAGAAAAGACCAAGTGTGCCTGCCCACTGCTTCAAAGGAAGGGTCTACAAACTCACTTGTATCCCATTGGCCAGAGTTCAGTCACATGGTACAAGGAGTTGCAAGGAAGTCTGGGAAATGTAGTCTTTATTTTGAGTGGCCAAAATATTGAGGCTTCCATTTCTGTGACTCAGTGGAAAGACACACTGGGAATAACTAGGAGGCTCTGCCACTGACTCTTCCAACTCTGTTGTGAGGACAAGGGCTATCAGCTTCAATTGATAGATAAGGACACTAGCTCCTAAGTGATGCTGCTGGGAGAAAACTTACCTGGTGCCATGTCTCTTTCCCAAATCTGGTCCCCAAGATTCCTGCTTCAATGGGTCATCCAGGATGAGCAGCCCGTCTATGGAGGATTCCCCTGAGGTAGGATTAAAGGGATAAAAATAGGTAGAAAGGAGATGTAAAGGAAGGATAGGAAAGAGATTTTAATTCAGAAGTTCTGCATATTTTTCCAGGCCTATCATTCCCTAACCCGTCTCTCTTCCAGGCCTGTTACTCCCAAATTCCTGGGAAATCTGTAAATGTACCTGTGCACTGTAAATTAACACCCCAATAAATTGATTAAGCAAGAAGAAATTATCTTGAGGATCCTATAATTTAGGGGACTTTTCAGTGCTATTTATTGGTTAGATAATGACAGCCACATCAATCTGAGGATCTGGAGACTGACCAGACCACCAGATCATCTTGAGATCACCAGACTGATGTCATTCCTACAAACCTTCCCATATCCACCCCCCAAGAAGTTTCCTTTAAAAGAAGATCTGAGGCTGGGCTCAGTGGCTCATGCCTATTGAAGGATATGTAAAATATCATCCCCCAAGAAAAGGGAATGACAGGCCCCAGGGAGAAAAGGACAGTGTGATCCGGGAGGAGAAGAGGGCGAGGCAAACACTGGGCCCTGGGCTCTGGGCTCTCATCCTTTCCCAGTGACAGTGAGTCCTGGGTGGACAAGGCAAACAGCAGGCTCTGGGCTCTGGACTTTTGTCCCCGTAACAAGGAGTTTCAAGCTTTTACAGCTGTTTTCCTGAGTTAGATTTTTAACCTGCACAACTAGTTTCCTAACTGCCCAACTGACTTGTTCTCATTCTCTAAAGATTAAGTCACACTAAACATTCTGCTATGATAAACTCTCATTAAGACCTATGAAAAACAGACCCCTCCTGTAACCAGTGGCCATTTTCTCCCCTGAAAATGTGCCATTCCACCAATACTTAATAAAGAAGCTTGCTGATCCATTGAGTGTCTGCGCCCATTTAGGTTATTTTTGCTTAGACCTATAATTTCAGAAACTTGGGAGGCTGAGGCAAGAGGATCCCAAGTTCAAGGCCAGCCTCAGCAACTTAGCAAGGCTCTAAGCAACTTAATGAGACTCTGTCTCAAAATTAAAAAAAAAAATTAAAAGGGCTGGGGATGTAGTTCAGTACTAAAGCAACCCTGGATTCAATCCCTAGTAACAAGAAAAAGAAAAGGAAAGAAAGAAAAAGAAGAGATAGGAACTGCCAAAATGCATCTTTCACACTCAAGGTGGCCCACATTCTTCTTTCCTCCTCTTCCTCCTCCTCCTCTTCCTCCTCCTCCTCCTCCACCTCCTCCACCTCCTCCACCTCCTCCTTCTGGTACTAGGGAGTGATCCCAGGGGCACTAAACCCATGAGCCATATCTCCAGTCCTTTTTTATTTTTTATTTTGAGACAGAGTCTTGCTAAGTTGCTGAAGCTGGCTTTGAACTCATGATTCTCCTACCTCAGCCTCCAGAGTAGCTGTGATTACAGGCATGTGTCACCACACCTGGCTTCCGAAAGGCATCTCTCTTGCGATTGCCCCGATTCTCCCTTGAATGTGTATCTACTTTCCTAAATAAAACTCTGTCTATGCCATTGACTGGCATGTGCTAAACTTCTTTTCTGTCAGGTATGCCAAGAACCCTGCTGATCCTGAGTCTGGTTCCCCTTCTCTCCCAGAACTCCTCAGATCCTTCTTTGGAGACACCTGTTCCCCTGTGACACCATGATGACCCATCTCACCTCTGGTTATATCAGGGATAGAGCAAGAGGGCACTTAGAGCTTCTGGTCCAACCCTGCCATTTACAGATGGGAAAACTGAGGCCCAAAGAGAAGGGAAATGATGTCCTCTATAGGGAGGCAGGAGAGCCTGTACTAGGACCCACGAGGAAAGCCCACTTTCACTGCTGTCTTATTTATTGTTCTCCTGGTGTGGCAATGACTCAAGTTCTGTTGGTACAGGGCAGAAGAGTCTCCTGGCAAGGTAGAGGGACCAGAGGGGGCAGGGTGCAGTTGAAACCCAGCATCTACACTCTGGGAGGTGCATTTAGTACCTGATAAGGACAGACCAACGCCTTTAAGAGATGTGTTTATAGAATAATCTTCCTGACTCTCAACACCCAGAAGAAAAGGTAAGGTCATTTGATCCTGTCTTCCAGCAAAAGAGAAAGAAGAGAGGTGATAGGGAGCAGGCAGTCCTGTGCCTGTGGAGGCTGGTATCTCAGATCCTGCTCATGAAAACCCATCAGAGATGACGGGAGGGAGACAAGGGAGCGAGTGGGCTCTATCTGGCTGTTTGCTTACCAATGTGTGCAAACCTGTGTAATCATTATCTTCTTACAATCATTATCACCATCCTCTACTTCACAGAGCATGGAAGGTCCCTCCCGCTGGCTTCAGCTCCTCAAAACCTGGGTCTGGCCCTGTCTACTCCCCTGATTCCTGCTCTCTGGGCTCAAAGCCTCCTGGGTTCCCTTCCCAAAGCTCTCCTGAGCAAGGCAGCTGCTTCTCCCTGTAGCGGAGGAGCGGAGGTAGCTCTGAGCATAGAAGAGGAAAGCAATTATTTAAAATAACTCAAGGTCACTTGAGTGGCATTTATAGTAAACCAAGTTCCTACTCTTAGCTGTGAGAAACCCAAGGGAGGATTTTAAGAGTCCGGTCTGCCCATCACAGCAGAATACATCTGGGTCATTTCTTGCCACCTTAAGATGAGTTGAGAGCAAGAAGTCTTCCAGGTGACATTGGCTCATGGCCTGTTCGTGCTTCGAGTCTGGTTCTGGAACCCCACAGACAAAGTCCAAGGAATGCAGGCTCCTGCTTTGTGTTCCCCTGGGCTTTGAAATGCTTGGTTTCAGTGTGCCTGAAAATGTTGCCATGTTATTGACCTACTGAACCATCTGACTCACTCTGAGAAATTTAAGAGGATACAGAAGGGGTTGCTGAAAAGATTCATCTGTCTAGATTAAAATGTAATGATAATGGCCAGGCACAGTGGTGCATGCCTGTAATCCCAGCGGCTTGGGAGGCTGAGGCAGGAGGATCCAAGTTCAAGGCCTGCCTCAGCAACTTGGCCAGATCCCATCTCGAAATAAAAACAAATGAAAAGAACTGGGGAAGTAGTTTACTGGTTCAATCCTCAGCACCAAAAACAAACAAAAGGCTTATGAAGCTCAAAAGCTTAAATAGGTCCAGCTCTGGAACCAGAGATGTTTATTTCCTGCTCTAAACTTTGCTGATTGCACCAAGTACATGCAACAGTGTATTCATTTGCAATCATCAACATTGTAGCAAATTACCACAGCTTGTGGTTTAAAACAACACACATCTATTCTCTTGTAGTCTGGAAGTCAGAAGCCTCAAATCCTTTCCATTGGGCCAAAACACCACGTGGAGAGGACCATGCTCCTTCCTAGGGCTTGGGGGAGGATCCATTTCTTTGCCTTTTTCAGATTCTCGAGCTGCTTTTCTTGCATCCCTTTGCTGATGGCTCCCTCCTCCATCTTCAAGGCCAGCAGCCCAGCGCCTTGCTGGACTGTAGCATTGCTTTCTTTACTTGTGTCAACTCGCCCTCTGCATCTTTTCATAAGGACACTTGTGTCAAGTCCACAGGCCAGTTGTGCAGAGCAGTGGGGTAGGTTGCAGACAAGCCAAAGAAAATGCCTGGAGACAGCACCCGTGATGATTTATTGTGGAAAGCTCACCAGAGATCAGAGACTGCTCCGAGAAGAGTTCAGTGGCAACAGGCTGACAGCACCACTGTCCCTCATCGTGCTTTGACAACCTGCACCTCCTGTCCCTCATGGTGTTTTGTCCAGTAGTGGCATGTCCTATCTGAGATTAGGTGATGCATACTGAGGCTTACTTCTCTCTGATCTCTCACTCAGGAAAGCAGATTGCCCATGTGAGCTTTGGAGGGGCCTCGTGGCAAGAAGCTGAGGCCTCCTTGCAGGCTGCTGATGTTCCAGGGAATTCAGAAGTGAGTCCTTCATCCCACCTCCAGCCTTTAGGTGGCTACAGTATTGACCAACAGCTTGCTCACAACCCCAGGGGAGAGCCAGAACCATCCAATCAAGCCACTCCTAGATTCTACTCCAACCTCAGAAACTGCTATTTAAAGGGCTTAAGTTGGAGTCATTTATTATGCAGCAACAGATGACAAAATATAATTGATATTCTCAGCCTGACTTTTTCTAGTATTCATAATTTTTAGTTATTTCAATGGGGTATTCTGCAAACTTTAATTATAGAAGTGATTCATGCTTATTGTAGAAAAATTAGATTACACTGAAAAAATTGGAGTGAAGAGGAAAATAAAAATTGTGTAATGATAACCCCAGTTTCCTATTTGGGGGCATTTTCCATACAAGTATGCTTTCCATGCAAATATACAAGATCCTCTGGTTGGGAATAGTTTTTCAAAAGAAAAGCAAGACCTTTTTTTTTTTTTTTTTTTTTTTTGGTACTAGAGATTGAACTCAGGGGCACTTGACCACTGAGCCACATCCCCAGCCCTATTTTGTGTTTTATGTAGAGACAGAGTTTTACTGAGTTGCTTAGTGCCTTGCTGTTGCCGAGGCTGGCTTTGAATTTGCGATTCTCCTGTCTCAGCCTCCCTAAGTGCTGGGATTATAGGCTTGCGCCACCACACCCAGCGGAAAAGCAGGATCTTGAAGTATATTTGAAAGAACATTGAACTTGAAGCCTGATGACTTGGGGTCTCAGGCTCATTTCTTCACAATATTTTGTGGTCTTAAAATTTTTAAATCTTTTAAAACATTTTCTGAGCCTTCATTTCTTTGCCTGCAAATTATGGATAAAAATAGTCAACTTTTGGGATATGGTAAGGACTAAAAGGTCTATGGCTATAGAAAGTGAACAGCACATTACAGGTGACAGACCAGCCTAGAATGTGTTTGCTGGTGATACATCTGAGTGACAGAAGAGGGAGTGGGGAACATCAGCCTGAGGGACAGTGGAGAAAGGCCTGGAAGTGAGAAGGACATGGTGGGAAGAGGGGTTTAGGCAGAAGAGAGTGATTAGTGCTTAGAGGGGGGAGGGCAGGCAATCAGAGTCAGCAGTTATGGGCAGCATTTGAAGAGCATTTTTTGGCACCAGGAATTGAACCCAGGGGCACTTAACCTCTGAACGACATTCCCAGCTCCTTTTAAAATGCTTTATTTAGAGAAAAGATCTCCTTGAATTGCTTAGGGCCTTGCTAAGTTGCTGAGGCTGGCTTTGAACTTGTGATCCTCCTGTCTTGGCCTCCTGATCCACGGGGATTACAAGTGTGCACCATCGCATCTGGTGAAGAGTTGTTTTGAAGGAGTGATTGTTCCTGCCCTTTATTTGCTTGACCACTCAGTCCCCATCCAACATCTGTCCCACCACACCAGGCCCAGGGCACGTGGCCCGCCTGCCCTTGGTCCTCTCTGAGAGGCTCTGACTGCCCTGGACACCCTTCATGTCTCTCCTCGTGTCTGTCAAAGTTCACCCCTTCCTTGTCACTCTCTCATCTGCTGTCTGCTAAGTTGGCTAGATGAGAACAATCTGGGACAAATAGGATGGAAATTGTCAGATATGCCAGTCAGAGAGCTCATACCTGCTAAAGCTTTGTCACTGTAAGGATCTAACTTGGTGTAACTATAGCCATCTTGGTCATAGCAGTCATGGTGCCTACCAGGTAACCAAACCCTGTGGGACAAATCATTAAGATGGTCAGATGAGTGGGTTGTACTAAAAACTGGACCATTTCTTTTTTTTTTTTTTTTTTTTTAAAATGTTTATTTTTTAGTTGTAGGTGACAGAATATCTTTATTTTTTATTTTTATGTGGTGCTGAGGATCGAACCCAGTGCCTTATGCGTGCTAGGCGAGCACGCTACCACTGCGCCATAATCCCAGCCCCAAAACTGGACCATTTCTTAACTGACATGGATTGTTAACAGTTTCTAGAAAGGCCAGGTATATTCTGGTTGGCTACAGCCCACCTTTGTCTAATTTAGCATATAAACCCTTCCTCTTACCTTGGGATGTGTTCTCTCTTTAAGTCCCTGAGAAATTGTACTTTGTACAATCCTGGATCTGCCAGCCTCTTTCTTGGGTCTTGTGCCACCTTTGGCCTTCAGCTGCTGGTTCTCATACAGCCTAAACCTGGTTTTCCCAAAACAGTTGCTATGCGACCTTGGAAAGGTAGCTTCTCCTTTCTAGATTTCAGCTGTCCACCTATAAAGTCAGGCGACTAGACTAGACCAATGGTTCTCCATCGAAGGCCTTTAATAGTTGAGACATTTTGGAGGATCCTGTCACTTGGAAATTACTCAGGTGAGAATGAAATAAATGCAACTTGAGAGTCAAAATTGAGGAATCCCTCAATTTTAAGTCCACTTAAGAAAGTGATTTGTAACCAGCAGAATTCTCCCGGAGGGAAGACACTGCCTTGGGAGGGAATGAGCTCCCAGGCTTTGGAGTGTGCAAACAAAGCTGGACCAATCATCTGCGGGGATACTGTAGAACAGAGGTTGCAAACCAAAATGTGTTCAGAGGCTGGTGCGTGAGCCAGAAGTGACACGGGCTTGTGTATCACACACACGGGGGCGCTGCTCTTTACATCTGCAAGTAAGGATCTTCTCTCCAGCTTATTTCACATGGCATAATGTCCTCCTGGGCCATCTATGTTGTCACAAATGGCAGAACTTCCTTAAGACTGAGTAATATTTCAGTGTTTATATTTACCCACAATTTTTATTTATCCATCCATCACACAGAAAGAAGCATGCTGCATTATTTCCCTTATGTGTGGAAAAAGTTGAATTCACAGAAACAGAGTAGTAGAGTGGTTAGCAGGGGGAAATGCAGAGATACTGGTCAAAGCATCCAAACTTGAAGTTATAAGATGAATAAGTTCTGGAGACCTAATGCACAGCATGGTGATTATAGTTAACAATAATGTGTTATATATTTGAAATTATAGCCAGGCACAGTGGCACAGGCCTGTATTCATAGCAACTCTGGGAACTGAGGTAGGAAGATCTCAAGATCAAGGCCAGCCTGGACAACATAGCAAAATTTTAAAAGAAAAGGTCTAGGGGTGTAGCTCAGTGGCAGAGTGTTACATGGCAAGCACAAGGCCCTGGATTCAATCCTTAACACTGCAAAAAAGAAAAGGGAAGGAGGGAAGGAGAAAAGGAGGGAAGGAAGGAAGGAAGGAAGGAAGGAAGGAAGGAAGGAAGGAAGGAAGGAAGGAAGGCAGGCATGGATGGATTTGCTAAGAGGCTAGATCTCAAGCCTTTTCACCAGGTGGGGGGAGTAACTACGCCAGGAAGTGAGGGATATGTTAATGAGCTTGATTCTTACAATGATTCTACAACATATACATATATCAAAACATCATGTTGAAGCTGGGCACGGTGGCGCACACCTGTAATCCTAGCACTTAGGGAGGCTGAGACAGGAGAATCGCGAGTTCAAAGCCAGCCTCAGCAAGGGCGAGGCGCTAAGCAACTCAGTGAGACCCTGTCTCTACATAAAACACAAAATAGGGCTGCGGACGTGGCTCAGTGGTCGAATGCCCCTGAGTTCAATCTCCAGTACCAAAAAAAGAAAAAGAAAAAGGAAGAAAGAAAGAAAGAAAGAAAGAAAGAAAGAAAGAAAGAAAGAAAGAAAGAAAGAAAGAAAGAAAGAAAGATAGTGCTATGATTGGGATGATCAATAGAACCAGCCCCAGCCTGAGTGACAGCAGAGGAGCAGGGTTGAGGATAGTGCTGGCAGACATCTCAAACTGTCTCAGAGGGAAGAATCCTTCCTGCTGACAGCCAGGCCAGCATGGGCAGCACTTCCAATTCTCCAGAGAAGCAGAAAATCTGGATTGCAAAAAACAATCTTTTTTTCTTTTTACATTTTTTTAGCAGTCATGCTTTAAAATTTTTTTTCATTAAAGTGAGATGAACAGAGAGAAAAGTGCATCATAAGTGCACATCTCAAGGACTTTCCTGTGATGAGTACACTTGTGAGACCAGCATCCAGATCCAGAGACAGAATAGAGAAACCAGAAGCCCCTCTGTCCCAGGGGCCCTTCGAGTCACACCCTGCCCCCTACTCAGGGCAACCATTGCTGCCTTTTTTTTTTCTTCTTTTTTTTTTTGGTACCAGGGATTGAACCCAGAGGCACTCAACCACTGAACCGCATCCCCAGCCCTTTTTTATGTTTTATTTTGAGATAGGGTCTCCATGAGTTGCTAAGCGCCTCACTAAGTTGCTGAGGCCGGCTTTGAACTCACAATCCTCCTGCCTCAGCCTCCCAAGCTACCGAGATTACAGGCATGTGCCACGGCACTTGGCTCTGTTGCTGACTTTCTGACACCATGAACAAATAAGCCTGGTTTTGCACTTTGCATAAATGGGATTCTACAACCGGGGATCCTAGAGCGTTGCTTCTTGAGTCTTCAGCATTGTGTGAGATTCATTCGTGGGGTAGCTGTTTTGCCCATTGCCACATAGCATTCCTTTGGTAATTTTCTACCCCTTGCAGAGGGGTGTTTTCATTACACCCCCAAAGCTATATATGAGTGCCCTGTTCTAAATCATTCCATGTTTAAATATTAACTATAACATTTTAAACATAGTTTGCAGGCCAAACAAAACACAGTGTTTCCCTGTGGCCATGCATTTCCAATCTCTCTAGTGGACAGAGTTCAGATGACCGAGCAGCCAATTAGACCAGAGCATTCTCGACCTCTCTCTTGCCTGGAGAGCGCAGGATTGACTCCAGCAGACGGCTGGAGTCTGTCTAATGTTTCCACTCTCGCCCCCCACCCCCAAGCTTGTAAAACAGGCCTCACCCTCCTTATTTACCTCCCCAGAACACCAGGAGGATTGACTAATAAATGTCTGCAAATTGCTGGTGAGGAGAAACAAGGCTGTAAATATGCGATAATCAGGAGCCTAATCAGCATTAGATCCAAGGGCGTGACTCCATTAAGCCGACCCCCTGCCCGGGCCCTAATCCTCACCCTCCAGCTGCTGCTCCACTCTTCTGTAAGCACTTCACAGGCGCCTGCTGTGGGCTGGGCCTCGTCTGGAGGCTGCCAACCCAGGTAAGAGCCTTGAGGAGTTCCTAGATCCACTCTCACTCTACAGAGAGGAAACTGAGACCCAAAGACAGAAAGGAGTCTGCCCAGGTCACCGTACCCACTGGACAGAGTTAGGGACCAAAACCAGGTGTTCCAACTTCAGCCCAAGGCTCACTTCTGTGCCCACGAGAATCTGGAATCTCACAGAGGGACTCCTCTGTCCCTAGTCATTGCTTCAGCGCCACTCCCTGGGCCTTCCAATCCCAGTGCTCTCTTGGCAGTGACCTAGGTCAGGAGGGATGTCCCCCACCCCACCACCTTAGTTTCCCAGTCCTGTGCCCTCCCAAACTTGTCACGATCTAGCAAGCCTGCCTGCTGGCTCACCATGTCCACCATTAGCCTCCTTACTTCTGCCCCGAGGTCCTCCAGGATACTCTTCGGAGGGTCCAATGTCAGACAGACCTGGAATTTACCCAGGTTTCCTGGGTTCTAGATCTGGGATCCATATTCCACCGGGGAGAAAGTTCTGCTGTGCAGACCAATCAGAGGCTTTACGTTCAGCCCTGGGAACTGGAGTGAGCACTAAGAAGCCCATTTCCAGTCCTAACCAAAGACCATCTTCTTTCATGAGCACCAGCTGTGTCCTAGATGTACTGCATGCATTATAGTCATGAACTCTACAAAGAAGCAATCATTTTACAGAAGAGGACTCAGAGAAGTCCACAAGCTAAGTGGCAGAGCAAGGGTTGGAACAAGGGAGAGCATATGAACTGTCTAAGGTGCTAGGCTGCCACCTGCTGTGGGGTCAGATTGCTCACAATGGCTTACACCAGGGTCTTCAGATAAGAGGGACCTTATCTGCCCTCTTAGGGTGTGTGGGACCTCCTTTATGAGGACAGTCAATTGTATCCCAGGTGGTCCATGGCTCCTTTTAGCATGATCCTCTACTTCTAAAACCTGCCTCTTCACCCCCACCACCTTCCCTTTTGCCTTAACCTTCACTTTGGTGGACTTTGGTGAGATGTGCTTACTGTGGTGCTAGGAACCACGTTTGTTTCCGAAGCCGGATCTTTCTCTGCCTACTCTCCTCACTGGCTCCTGGACATTTCCCTTCTGGCTCTTAAACTCACGTTCCCCATATGTACACTCAAAGCTGAGTAGTAAAGACTCCATATTTAACTTCAACGGACCTTGGTCTTTCTTCTCGGGGCAGCCAGCCCCCTGCGTAATATGTCAGGAACTGCACAACGGCAAAGTAATTGATAATAAGAATAACCTGAGGAAATAATAAAATATTTTATTATTTAATAAAATTTTTTTGACAAAAATTTTCATTGTTGGGCTAGGGACATAGCTCAGTTGGTAGAGTGCTTGCCTGGCATGCACAAGGCCCTGAGTTCAATCCCCTGCACCCCCCCAAAAAAATTTCATTGTTGTTCTTGAGATTTGCATGACTGAAAAACCTTGTGCCTGTGTGATTAGGATCAGATAAGCATCATTGGCCACCCTGGCAGGAGGATCACAAGTTCAAAGCCAGCCTCAGCAATAGCAAAGTGCTAAGCAACTAAGGTAGACCTGTCTCTAAACAAAATACAAAATAGGGCTGGGGATGTGGTTCAGTGGTTGAGTGCCCAAGTTCAATCCCCCGTACCTCCCTCCCCAAAAATAAGATCAGATAGGCATCATTGGCTGCTCTATAACCTTCACCTGCTATGAGAAGCTGCCCATCACCCACCTCTACAAACAACACCTAAGTCAGCTTCCTGTCAAGATGGATGTTGGGCAAGAATCCTCCATCACATCCATCAGCCGACTTTTCCAGTAAAGTTGTCTTTCTCACCTCAACACCTTGTCTCTTGACCTAATTGGCCTGTCCTGCAACAAGTGGACAGACTTGGGTCCAGTAACACAGTGACTCAGTGGAGCCTCTGAAGTGACCCTGAATCCCACATGACCATTCTTCCCACCTGCTCCAGGCAGGGGAGACTAGGCTGCAGAGGAAGAGTCAATAGACTGGAGAAATTCACCAGGGAGAGAACAGCTAATAACTCCCTCATTCTTGATGTTACCCTTAAAGACACAAATAAACAAAAAAATGGGTGAATTGTCCTAGTGCCATCTTATGTGGACTGAAGAAGAGGAACTTTTTCCATAAGTGAGGAAGATAAGAGTTGGGATTCCACAGCTTGAGGCCAGGCTTCAGCTCAGAAATCAGACAGCTGAGTTCAAATCAGCTCTGCCACAGGCCAGATTTGTGGCCCTGGCAAGTTAGTAACCTGTCATTTTCCATATCTATAAAAGAGAATAATGACCCCTGCCCAGGGGCACTTAACCACTACATCCCCAACCCCTTTTTCTATTTTATTTAGAGACACAGTCACACTGAGTTGCTTAGGGCCTCACTATGATATTGAGGCTAGTTTTGAACTTGCAATCCTGCCTCAGCTTCCTGAGCCACTGCGCCTGGCTCCTCTGAGACTTCTCCTGAGCTCTAAGGAAGATAACACATGTAAGGTGCTATAGCAGTAAGCCATGCTCCTGGGATCCTGATGGATGCTCACAGGATAGGATCTCCATTCCTCCCTCCTCTCATTCCACTGCTGAATGTAGACCTCTTTCCACTTCCGCCCTCAGGACCAGGATCAAGTGTGTTAGCGTTAGTGGAGTGGTCTGCCCCAGCCATCTGGGTCAAGGGGATGGTGAGTGTCCAGAAGCCCTTGGCTGGGTGTAGGTTCTGGAAGCTGAGGCTGGCTGTGGGACAGGCCTGGCTGAGGGTTCTGGGGGTGCCAGGCTGATGGCAGGGCAGAGCAGCTTGCCTCCAGGCAAGTTTGGCTCTGACTGCTGCTTTGTTTAGCTTCAACATTCAACTTCCTGCTCCTATTTCCAAACCTGAGTCGGTTGTGATGGTCTGACAGCTGCTGAGAAATGTGGGAAGCTGCATCGGGTGATGAGGGGCTCCAAGTCTACCTGGATGTGTGCCAGCCTCACCCTCTCTCTGCCTGGAGGCGCATTCATTCATTTGACTCATTCATTCATTCCTTCTCGAATTCATCCATCCACATCTAGTAGATGCTACTCTCCCCGATGCTCTCTGCCAAATTCTGGGATCTGATTAGTGAGCAAGATCGATGTGGTCCCTGTCTTACCAGCCTAGGTTCTTAGAGTATGGGGCAGGGGTCAGTTGTTAGAGAGCACACACACTGGTATAAAAGTGATAAGCATTCTAAAGGACATCATCAAGGTGACCAATGGGCATTAAAAAGTTAGAAGGGACAGCAGAACAGTGACACATGCCAATTCCAGGGACTTGAGGAACTGAGGCAAGAGGATCACAAGTTTGTGGCCAGCTTCAGCAACTTAGTGAGAGACCCTGTCTCAAAATAAAAAGTAAAAAAGGGTTGGGGATGAAATTCAGTGGTAGAGTGCCCCTGGATTCAATCCCCAGTACCACCGACAAAAAAAAAAAAAAAGGGAGGGTGGCAGTGGACTTAAGTGTTTTTGCCAAAAAATTCATTCAACAATTATTCACATCTGCTCTCTCTATAGAGATGGTAAATTAAATATTACACATAACTATGATATGCAAAATAAATTACATGTTTATTTTAAGTAAACATCTTCACACTACATATACCTTACATTTAAATATCACATTAAAATAAAATATTAAAAAAATTTTGATTGTTAGCTGGGCACAGTGGCGCAAGCCTGTAATCCCAGCACTTAGGGAGGCTGAGACAGGAGAATCGCAAGTTCAAAGCCAGCCTCAGCAATGGCGAGGCGCTAAGCAACTCAGTGAGACCCTGTCTCTATATAGAACACAAAATGGGGCTGAGGGGATGTGGCTCAGTGGTCGAGTGCCCCCCGAGTTCAATCTCCAGTACCAAAAAAAAAATTTTAGTTGTTGATGAACCTTTATTTTATTCATTTATTTATATGCAGTACTGACAATTGAACCCAGTCATACATGCGAGGCAAGCACTCTACCACTGAGCCACAACCTCAGTCCAGCAAAATAAAATATTTTAAAGGGAATACTTTATACTTCAGTACATTTTCAATAGTAGTTCCCCCGTACTTTCCTACTTTTTAAAAGGGCTTTTAATACTTCTTGAACTACTTTTTTTCTACTTTTTGCACGAGTGATGCCACATTTTTATTTTGCACAGGCTGCTGCAAATTATATACCCAACATTCCTAGGTGGCCCAGAGCAGGAGAGAACGGAGCAGGGGATGCAGGGTTGGGGTCTCCCTGCCCAGGCCAGGGGTTAGGAGACACCTTTGTGAGCAAGGCCCCCTCATTTTCACACTACGAGGAACAGCCTCTGGCAAAAATAGCCCACGTAAAAAGACAAGGAGCCTTTTGCAGTGACTCTGTCCAGGAATGAAAGGAAGCCCAGTGTCTACTGCTGTGCAGGGCCAGGCTCAGCTGGAGACAGCACTATCTTCCTGGCACTGGGGACACGGAGCTTAGGAGAACATAACTGCCCTGGGCCTGATTGTGGAGATGCAGCCCGCACACTTGGATGAAGGACAACCCTAGGAGGAAGTCCAGGCCCAGACAGCTCCTGTAGATGGGCCTCCTACAGCCCCTGGGCTCCTTCCCACCCAGACCCAAGGAAAAGGACAGGAGCGCCATCACGTAGGTCTCTTGGGACCATTCCTGTCCCTTACCCTCCTTTCTCCCTTCTCCCATCCCTTTCCTTCTTTTCTCCTCTGTCCCCCTCCTCTTCTATCTCATCTCCCCTTGCTCTTCTCCTCCTTACCTTTCTCTCCCCCTCTCCCATCCCTTCCTCTCTTCTTCCTCTCCTTCTGCTTCTCCTCCCCTCGCTCTCCTCCTCCACTTCCTCCTGATTCATACTGATCAGTCAGGGCCTGGCCAATGGTCCAGCTCCAGGGATCTAGTCTAGTGACCTAGAAAGGCCCCAAGTCCTAGAGGTGGCAGGACTGGTGAGGACAAGGCATTCTTACAGAGTCTTCCTTCCATGGAGTCAGTGTCTCAAACTCTCCCTGCAGAGTTGACGTCCATGGGAGGGGGGTGCCCATGTTTGTGTGTTGGTGGGGGGGTTGTCTCTGAGGAGAAGGGAGCTGTGGTGGGGGGATAGTGCTCATGGTGGGCCTGTGGGAATGGGGTGTTGGAGCCCCAGAAAAGGCCAAAGGGCAGAGTACCAATGGCCAGAGGTGACACTGAGTCCCACGTCACTGGGATGCCAGGCATGTACCACCATGCCTGGCCATTGCTGCTGATTCTTCTTTTTTTTTTTTGGTACCAGGAATTGAACCCAGAGGTGCTTAACCACTGAGCCACATCCCCAGCCCTATTTTGTATTTTATTTAGAGACAGGGTTTCACTGAGTTGCTTAGTGCCTTGCGGTTGCTGAGTTTGGCTTTGAACTCACGATTCTCCTGTCTCAGCCTCTCAAAGTGCTGGGATTACAGGTGTGCACCACTGTGCCCAGCTCATTGCTTCTGTTTTTGAGGGACTCTATGTGGTAGGTCCCACGTTCCACAGGAACCAGCCATGTCCCATTAGAGGTGGAAAAAAATACTGGTTTTTCCTAACAGATTTTCCCCACTAAAAATATTCTACAGGAAAGTTAGAGGATAGTGAAAAGAAGAGAAGAGGACTCCATACATAGACCAAACCTCAAATAATAACTATTATAATATTGTATTTTTTTCTAGATTTTGCTATGCATATTTTTATGCTGTTTAAATATAGATATTCTATCAAGTGAATATACCATACTTTATCACTTATGTAATTTTCAATTTTTTTATATTAAGAATTTGCTTTACATCTTTGTGCATAATTGTGCTTCTTAATAATTGGCCTCCTTTCAAAAAAGCATAAGATTTTTCATGAAGTTTTGACCATTTCTAACTCAGAATTTTTGTTCTTTATTCTCTGTGATCTCCTTAGGTGAGCTGTTCACTCATGTGTTTGGTTAATCCAGCACTGATTTCTCCTCAATGTTAGCATGAATTTAATAGCTTAGATGAAACGGAGAAATTCTTTGGAAGATACAAACTACCAAAGCTTCACTCAAGAAGTCGATAACAAGAATTGTCCTATACATGTTAAATAAATTGAATTCCAAACCGAAAACCCTCCAACAAAGGAAACTCCAGACTCTGATGACTTCACTGTGAATTCAAAACACCAAGTTATTTAAGGAAGAGATAATACCAATTCCACACAAACTTTTACAGAAAATAGAAGAGGCGGAAACACTTCTCAATCATTTTTGAAGCCCAACACTTCCCTGATATCAAAAGAGAAAAAAAGGGAAAACTACTGTCTAAAATTCCTCATGAATATAGATGCAAAAATTCTTAGCAAAATATTATCAAAGCAGTGCATACAGCAGATAGCTCATAATTGCCACGTCGGGAAGTAGTCAGTCTTTCAAACGGGCACACAAACTGCAGGGTTTTCATGCTATGGGACACGGTTCTGTAAGAGAAAGGAATGACCTACAGAGACACAGGACACAGAGAAGTCTCAAATGCATTATGGAGAGTGAGAGAAGACAGACTCAAAAAGAGACTGACTGTATGATCTTATCTATATGGCATCCTGGAAAAGATGCAGTTATAGGAACAGAAAACAGATCATTTGATTGCCAGGATGAGGAGGAGGGTGCTTAGAATAACATTGTAAGAGGGAATTTCTCATGGTAATAGAATAATCCTGGGTCTTATGTCCATGTACAAACTTCTTACAATGTATTCTGCTTTTATGTGTAATTATTATGTACCAAGAAAAAAATTCAAAAAAGCCAGGTGCATATCTGTAATTCCAGGGACTTGGAAGCTGAGGCAGGAGGGTCACAAGTTCAAGGCCAGCCTGGGCACCTTAGCAAGACTCTGAGCAATTTAGTGAGACCCTGTCTCAAGATAGAAAACAAAAAGGGTTTGAGATGTAGGTCCGTGGTAAAGCTCACCTGGGTTCAATCCCCAGTACCAACAATAACAAAAAAAGAGGATAGTTCTGTGTCTTGATTGTGGTGATAGTTATACGACTGTGTGTGAAAACTCTCAGAGCTCTACATTCTCAAAGTATATATTTATCACAAGTGCATTATATGTGAATATCATATGCAAATGATGCCAGGTTCTATTATGTGTAAATCACGCCTCAATTAAAAATAATTAAAAGGCCATTTATACTTCCATTTATGACTTTCTAGAAAAAGCAAAACTAAAGGGAGCAAAATAAACGTAGATTATAGCGGTCTAAGAAGGAGAAAGGAGTATAGTTTGAAGAGGCTGAAGGTAGCATTGGAAGTGACGGAAACATGGTTTCCTAACTGTAGTGGCAGCCACAGGACTCTATATGTTCCACAGAACTGTGAACCCATTTTAAAGTATGTAAAACCTTAATATACCTGACTTTCAAAATATTTTTATACCCTGGATCGCCCATGACTGTTTGCTTCTTCCTAAGTCTACATTTTTCTCAAGACATTGATTGATGTATATCAAATTATCATCAAATGTTCTGTCTCTAGGTCTCAGTTTTCTCATTTGTAAAGTGGGGATTTGTTCCTTGTATAAATCCCCTGTAATGGAGAAGAGCATGTTTTCAAAGTTTGAAAATCATGGGTTAAAAATCTGTCTTTTCTACTTCCTAGCTGTGTGATTTTGGCCCATAATTTAATCTTACAGGCTGTGTTAGCTTTCTGTCACTGTGACAAAACATATGAGATAATCATCTTAAAAGGAGGAAAGGTGTATTTTGGCCCTGTTGTTTTGGGTCTGTGGCAGCATGGTACATCATGGTGGGAGCACATGGCAGAGGAGGCTTATTCACCAACTGAGATGCAAAACAGAGCAAGAGGAAAGGACCCGTGCCTCAATGTCCCTTTTAAGGGCATACTCCCAATGACCTAACTTCCTCCCATTAGGCCCTAACTCCTGAGGTGGTACCACCTCCCAAAGTGCCATGGGCTGGGAACCACGCCTTTAACACATGGGTCGTTGGAGACACTCAAGATCCAAACAATAGCACTAGCCTTACTTATTATATAGTCATAATAACCAGCCCCATGCATATTACCTTCCAAGGCCAAAGAGACTGTGCAGGTGGAATGAAGGGAAGGATTTGAGATGGGGACATCATCCAGGATTATTCAGGTAAGCTGGATATAATTGTGAGGGTTCTTATAAGGGGAAGAGGAAATCAGGAGAGTCAGAGGAGATGTGATGGCAGCGCAGAGGTTGGAGTGAGGAGGGGAACAGGAAAAGGCCAGGAAACAGCCTCCACAGGCACCAGCCCTGCAGACCCCTTTCAGAAGTCTGACTTCTGCTAAATTCATGGCAGTCTGTGCTGCAAGAGCAACAGGAAATCAACCCAGCTTCTCAGGGGAAGGGGCTCTATTTCTCAGACCAGGGGGACTTGGTATGGTTCAAAGGCATGGAACAGAACCTGTCCTGGCCTCATAAGGCAATAGGGAATGCAGGGTCCCAGAATTGTGGGCACTGAGTGGGATTGCTCCTGACTGTAGTCTGATTGTGTGCAGGCTACCTTCCTGGCTAAGTGGAAACCCAGTGATTCTGTCTCCAAACAGGAGGACAGTCCTTCATCCTGCCTCCATGAGGCCACTGCTTGTCACTGGAGTTTTCTGTGAGTGCGGGCCCGACTGCAGAAGCAAGGCCCTTCCCTGCTTGCTCAAAGACCATCTGAAAATTTCACCAGCATGCCACACAAACCATATTGAATTTGGAAGCAAAGTAGAGCCTGGCTTGTTTTGTTTGGTTTTGTCTGCAGCCGGCTCTCCACCAGTGTCCACTGGAGGGTGCTGTGAACGTGTTTATGAACAAGGCTCGGCCCGGGGACACCTGAGCATCCTCAGAACAGGTGAACAGGGCAGAAACAGGGACAAAGACAGAGCCACACTCCGTGCTGACAACCAGACACGTTGGCACGCACAAACTCGCAAATCACCCACATAGCATGCACACCCACATAAATCTGTGTGTCTATGCACACTAGCACGTGTGCAAACATGCTCATGAAAACAGTCACATGGCCATAATGCACACACAATGCACATATCTACATATGCAGTAGATTCCTTCAGATGCACACATACAGATGCACACAGATTCACACACACACACACACACACACACACACACAGACTCAGACCATACACTCAGACATGCATATGGCCAGTTATACATTGGCAGATGATCACAGCCACATGTACAGAGTCATAAATACACATTCAGACACTGAGACCTAAGCATGAAAAGACAGACACATAGACATGTGTAAACACCAACACATGTGCACATATATGTGCTCCTAGCCTGCGCCTTTGTTATCTCACTTTCGGTGGGAAAGGCAGTCCCTTGAGGGATGATTAACACTGTGTTGTTTTCTAAGGAAAACAATGGAAATGTCAACTTCTTAATCTCCGTGGAACTGTTTTATTCGTTAAATGTTAATGAACGGCATTTCAGATAATACACTGGGTCTCTTAAGAGACAAATAGTAGCCCTGTTCTGACAAAGCAGAAAACCTAAGCTACAGTTTTGCAAACACCTCATTAACATATGGAAGGCTCCGAGAGCCACTCTTAAAAAAAAATCTGTTAAAAAAAAACTGATGCAATTTCAATAGAAAAATCGAGATAAGCCAAAAAAATCATGTAAAGTTGAAGAATAATAAATCCAAACAAGTCCTTGCTTCTCAGAAAGGTAGATAAAGAAAGGTGGAACCTTTACAAATGATTATCAGATGGCCAGCCCTGGAAATTTGCCTTTGATAAGACAAAGGCATTAAAATAAAGGAAAACATTAAAAAATGGGGAGAGAGAAAAGAGCCTATGAAAATAGCTGATTTGATAGCAGCATTGCGTAGCTGAGAAAAGTCAGATGTCAGAAAGGCAACCTGCTGACAGCCGAGCCCTGGCAGGAAGCGGAGGAGAGGGCGTAGGGAGGATCCAGTGGGCGTGGGTGGCTTTGTGTGGACTACACTGCCTGCTCCTCTCTCTCTCTCTTCACAATCCTCACAAGACAGGGGACAGGAACGGAGCCCAGTCAGGACATGCAGGTCCAAGTCTTGCCTCTGCCACCTCCATGTTCAGCGACATGGGCAGATCCCTGCTCCTCCTTGGACCTGGGTCTTCCCAGGTGGGCAATGAGGAAATTGCCTTCTCTGATCTCTAAAGTTCCTTCCTTCCCTGACACTTCATCATTGCAAGCCCTCCACTACACCTCTGAGACCCGGCTGCCTCCTGCGACTAGAATCATTGCAAGTGGCTCTATTTGTGCATTTAACAAAGTGCCCGTTCCAGCCCATCAGCTCGATCCCAGTGAACAATAGCTCGAGAATAGATAAAAGGCATTCATCAGGCAGCCAGGCCCAATTATCATGTCACACTGAATGAATGTATTTTAAAATCTTTTTTGACAAGAAAATGTTCCAAGTAGGTACCTTCAAATTAGCTGGAAAATCCAGAAAATTTGCTATTAGGCTCTTTTTGAAGAACCTTTATTCCCCCCCACTGTTCCAGAGGAATTCCTTGGATATTATTAATTCCTTCTAAGAGTCTGCCCTGTGCCGCCTGCTGGGTCTGAAACACTCTGCCTGTCTGCCCGACTCCCCAGGAGCCACCGCTGAGATGATACACACCAAGGCCCAAATGGGGATCACCTGTCCATCAACTTCAAGCATTGGGTAGGCTCTAGTGAAATGCAGTTAATTCCATCCCTCCACCATTTCCTGAGCTTCTGCCCTGTGCCTGAGCTCTGCCATACAGTTGAGTCCTTCTAGCTCTTGCCCTTGAAGGGAGACTCTACTACAGGGGACATGCTTACGAACAGACCAGTGCCAGCCTGAGGTTGATCAGCCAGATGGACTTCATTTAGAGCCTAATTCAGCCACTGGCTGTGTGACCTTGGGCAGGTGAGTTCAACTCTCTGAGCCTTACTTTCCTTATCTCTAAATGGGGAGAGGGCACCTGAATCCTGAGACTGGACAGTTTCATGGGGCACAGAGCATCTCTCCCTCTGGCCCACTTTATGGTGGAGGCTGGGATTCCAGGGATAAGGACTGATTCTAAAGCTCCACTCACAACACACAGTGGCCTCTGCTTTCAGCTTCCTGTTGCAGATGATTCAAGTGGGCTTTGGTCTAGGAGAAGAGATCTCTCTGGCTCCATAAGAAATTGCACCAAATGTAGGGCTCCCTAGAATGTGTGGCTCTGGTGTCAAGATCTGGAAAAGCAATGGCAAGCACTTGCTAGAAAAGAGACGGATTCAGGGGATTTATTTCCCTTTAGAGAGAGTTAGAAGAAGAGAATGGCATGGTCAGACAGCATTTTTGGGTTCTTCACTTTTTTTCTTTTTTTTTTTTTTTTTTTGGTACTAGAGATTGAACTCAGGGGCACTCAACCATTGAGCCCCATCCCCAGCCCTATTTTTTTGTGTTTTATGTAGAGACAGGGTCTCACTGAGTTGCTTAGCACCTCGCTATTGCTGAGGCTGCCTTTGAACTCGTGATTCTCCTGTCTCAGCCTCCCTAAGTGCTGGGATTACAGGAGTTCTTCACTTTTCTTATGAAATCTTCATCATCTCTGAAAGGAAAAGCTTCCTGCTAAGTCTGAAGTGTCCAAACCATCCCTCAGGATCTATACACATCTTGATTAAATCTGAACCCACTTCCTTCCCTGGAACCCTGTGCTTTGTCTTTTATAAATGACTGTCCACCCATGTCCTCTCTTGCCCCTCTGCATGGGTGGATGGCCTTTCCTACCTCCAGAAGAAACAGCCCCAAGCAGGGCCGGTGGAAGGTGGTGGAAGGGGTAGGTGGGATCAGGGTGGGATCAGGGCCTGAGCTAGGTATCTGCTGCCCAAAGACCTGGGAACAGGGCTGGACCAACCATCCTAGAACCCAACTGTGAACTAAAGATTGAGTCAGGATAAGAAACCCCTCATGAGCCATTCCATGTTTTTCTGCTTTCATAAAAACCCAGGGCCTTAGGGATTCCTCCTGGCATTCTTTCCCATCTTTTTATCCTCACAGGGCCCTGGACCAAGCCAGCTGGGGGACCAAGCCCTGAACCTTTGGTCACTGTCCAGTCACTAGGGCAGGCTGTCTGGCTGACAAGGCCATGCCCAGAGCCCACTGTGGGAACAGTGCCTCCAACTACACCCTGACAGCTGCATGCCAGAGCCTCGTCACAAGGCTCATTGCTGGTGTCACCAAAGAGCATTGGAGGTAGTGTGGAAAAGGGACACACTTGACACACAATGACACAAGGATACACAATGACAGCTTTGTCTTCTCCCTCTCTACCATCTGGTGAGTGAGAACAAAGTCCCACCACTGCATGTATTTAGAGATCCACCCAGAATTCCCTGACCATCCCTCCCAAAGGGCACCAGCTGAGCTCCGATGCCCCTGCTCTCAGGACCCTTAAAGCCCAGTAGAGCAAACAGATGTAGAAAGACATGAACGTCTTCCACTTGGATAAGTGCTGGCCTCAAAGGCTGCTCAAAGAAGACCTGTGTTTGGGAACAACAGGAGCTTTGATCTGGAATCTGCATGGAATGCAGGAGGGTGGGAGCAGGAGAGATGAGACTACAAAGATGGGTCCTAGTGAAAGGTCACAGAGAGGAGGAGGAGTGCCATGTGGCCATCCAGAACATGGACACAGCAAGTGCATGTTAAACATGCTTGTCTCTGTGACAGCTGAGTGTTGGATGGAGAAGGACCCAGATGAGATGAAATCTGTCCATCAAGCAACCGCTCCAAGACCAGCCAAGTCCAGGCCAGGCCCCCTTCCAAGGTCTGCTATACATGCCAAAGTAGGGGCCCAAGAGATGGAATCCTGAAGACAGAAGCAAGAGCCCAGCACCTAGGGCTGTGGCCAGGTGCAGGCTGCTGGCCTCTGAGGCTCCACCTCTGACACCTTTGAGAGGCGGCCACAGAGGCCCACAGCTGCCAGATCCCCCTTATCTCTCTTGTAAACACAGATGTTTTACTACCTTATCAGAGGCCTGCTCTTTCAGCTTGCCTTGGGGAAAACAGACATTTCAACTCCTTCAACCTCCTGAAAACATACCTTGTGGTTGATGAGGTGTCTGGCTTGAATGCAAATCTCTTCTTTGAAAGCAGAGGAGGGCCACCCAGTCCTTGGCTCCTTCACTTAGTGAAGGCCAGACTTGGAAAGAAAGCCTCTGGTGGTGGAACAGTCCATCTCCCACCAGATCAAAGTCCTCGAGGGTCTTAGGTGTGGGAACTCCCCCGCGCCTGCCCTGGGGTAGCTTCTCCAGAAATGCTCCGGGATACTGGGTAAGCAAGGAAGGGAGAAGCCTCCATGGTCATGTTGTCCAGGACTTCAGAGAAGAAACATGAGGGCTCTAGACTTTCAGCCTCTCCTTGTTGCCACCAGGTCCTGCTATTGCAGATCTGAAAGAGGGGCAGAAAGAGCTGGGCTTGCTCCCAGAGGACAACTGAGTCTCATCACAGCTATTGTCTGGTTTGACATCCACTTCTTGTCACATTCCAGATAATGACCCCAAAATCCCAGGCCCTGGGACCCAATGAAGACTGCCAAGGTCAAAGGGTAGCCTCAACTGAGTCCCTTGATGGTGGCCCAGAAGGGCAGCTGGGATGTGAGATAACAAGAAGTGGACGCTAGACACTCTACACCACAACTCGGTAGTGCTGGGAAACAGGCCGCTTCCTTCACTTCTCTGTGCCTCAGTTTCTTCTTCTCAAAAGAGGAGAAATAATACTGGGTAGGATCCTGTCCTTGGGGTCCAGCTCTGCCTACAACCTCTGAGCACCCTCATGGAGCCCCTGTCCCCTGAGTCCTGACTCCTCCTCATCATAACAGGCAGATAGAGTCACCCCCCAGAGCTGGCCGAGGGCCATGCAATCATCTGTTAAAAGGTTTGTAAACAGAGACTGCTGTACAGTGTCATGGGGCTGGGACTCAACTTCCAAAAATTCTCCTAATCAGATGGCCCATGCAAAGGGCCTTGGTCTAGCTGTGGTGGTTTAGCCCAGCCCTGTGAGTGGAGTCCCTTTCTCTTAAGCCTGTGGTGGAGCTTCAGGTGTGTGCTGGTGGTGGATCCTCCAGGTGGTGGGATTAGGGGTGGGGCCATAGCAATAGATGCTGGATTATAGGCTTCATCTGGTAGGTGATGGGGAACATGGAAGATCTTTGAGTAGGGATGAGACATGACCAGAGCTGTATATTAGAAAGAATATTCTATAATTCCAGTGACCCGGGAGGCTGAGGCAGGAGGATCATGAGTTCAAAACTAGCCTCAGCAAAAGTGAGGTGCTAAGCAACTTGGTGAGACCCTGTCTCTAAATAAAATACAAAATAGAGCTTGGCATGTGGCTCAGTGGTCAAGTGCCTCTGAGTTCAATCCCCGGTACCCTCCCAACCTTGAAAGAAAGAAAGAGAGAGAGAGAGAAAGAGAGAACGAGAGAGAGAAAGAGAGGAAGGAAGGAAGGAAGGAAGGAAGAAAGAAGGAAAGAAAGAAGAAAAGAAAGAAAGAAAGAAAGAAAGAAAGAAAGAAAGAAAGAAAGAAAGAAAGAAAGAAAGAAAGAAAGAAAAGAATATTCTGGCAGCCCATGTGGAGGGACAGTGACATTGGGGGCAGAGAAACCAATGCATAGTCATCATGAGGTCTCCCAGTGAGCGATGGTAAGGCCCAAACAAAGTCTGTGTGACTCCGCGGTCTCTGCTCACTGCCACAGCAAGTTATTGTCCCACGCGTCCATCACGTGTGTGACGTGTGTGACTTTCTGTCAAGAGCAAGGCTGAGGCTGAGAGGCTTGCCCTTTGGTAGGAGAGGTTAAGAGTCTCAAACAGGAGACAAGAATTGCTTGAGCATCGCCTGGCCCCTGCCCTCCCGGAAGGCTCATCTTTGGTTTGATTGTGATTTCTTTGAAGTCATCAAATAGGCAGAAGAAATGAAGTCCCCTGCAAGTGCACACACTCCGCCACACTTGCTCTTCCTCCGAGGGGGCAGCGTCCTGGCTGTGGGAGTGGTGGCAGCGGTGCTTCTCCCCATGAAACTCCTGCAGACCCCGGTGTGTGGCGGGGTCTTGATGGTTTGATCCAGCGAGCAGTAAGATGCCAGCCACGGGCCAGGATCGACCCCGGCCGCACCCTCGTCAATACATTCCCCCTGGTGTCCTCAGCCCTGGCGCTGGGACGACTGAAGTCAATACCTGCTTTAATGTGTTTTGGTCTCATTAACATGGACTGGATTAATCAGTCCACATGGGCTTTTCAATTAGGAAGAGAAGTTCCTGCCAGTGTTTACGGAGGGATTAGAGCCCTGCTTAGTTGTGACAGGCCCTTCCTCCCCCCCACTACCCCTGCTCCTCCTGCCTCTCCCCTCCTTCCCTTCTCTTCTTCCTTTCCTCTCTCCCTCATTCTTCCTTACCTCCCCTTCCTTCTTTCTCTTCTGCTTCCTTCTTTCCTTCCTCAAATTTCATGAATAAATAGACTTTCCCTGTTTCTCTTTGGGGGCTGTTTGCCCAGATGGGCTGGTGTGAATAAGCCCGCAATGTGTATCACGTAGTCATTTTAGGTGACGGCTATTCCAGCTACCCAGCCACGCTCTACTCCAGCCTGGGCTTGCATACCTCCAGACCCCGGGAGCTCACTACCTCATGAGCCAGTCACTGCTTGAAGCCTCTGAGCACAAGAAGGAGCTTCTCTGAGTTGAGCTGCCATCTGCCCCCAAGTTTCCCCTACACCCTAGGTGTATTTCAGGGTCCATCGAAGGCCATGGGCTGCTGCTCTGTGATGATCGTTTGTGACCAAGAGAGAAATCTCAGGCTTTAGGGGAGCCTCCCTTTGTGCTGAACACTCTGCTGCTCCCAATGTGTCTTCTTTTACATGAAGTCTTGTCTCACACAAGGCACACGGGCGAGCAGTCCTATGTTATACATAGCCTTTGTTCTCTATTTAAATTAAAAATATTCCATAAGCATGATTTCGCATGGTATGCCTCGCTTAGTGGTTCAGGAGTATTTCAAGTAGAAGCCCCATGACTGCTTCACCACTTATCATCAATGGATGATACCCTGCTTTTTATTTTATTTTAATTATTTATTTATTTATTGGCATCAGGGATTGAACCTAGGGCCGCTTAACCACTGAACACATCCTCAGCCCGTTTTATTTTTTTTTAATTTTGATTCAAGTTCTCGCTAAATTGCTCAGGGCCTCACTAAGTTGCTGAGGCTGTAATCCTTGTGATCCTCCTGCCTCAGCCTCCCAAGCTGCTGGGATTACAGGCATGCACCACCACACCCAATTTACCCTATATTTTATTTTTTATTTTTATTTTTTGGTACTGGGGATTGAACTCAGGGGCACTCGACCACTGAGCCACATCCCCTCAGCCCTATTTTGAGTTTTATGTAGAGACAGGGTCTCACTGAGTTGCTTAGCACCTCGCCATTGCCGAGGCTGGCTTTGAATTTGCGATTCTCCTGTCTCAGCCTCCCTAAGTGCTGGGATTACAGGCTTGTGCCACCATGCCTGGCTTACCCTGTTTTTTAAAAAATGTTTGCACAGCCTCTTTGTTCATTTGCTTTTCCCCTTCTATTGAAAATTTCTTCAGGAGAAATTCACATTAGTGAGATGCCTGGACCATTTACCCTGATTCGAGTCTTGGTTAGTTAGCTTTAGAAAATGTCCATGCCAGGCAGGCTGCCACCCTGCTAAGAGGGTATATCGCTTCCATTGGAAAATCACCTGCACCAGGTATTCTCTTTGTAATATTTTTCCTGTTTTGTGGGAATGAAGTCATCTTAAGCTTGTTTTAATTTGATGTCTTTCACTATTGATTTAAAAAGAAAAACACATCTTTCCCTGTGCATGTTATTTGTCTTACTCTGGAATGAACTGTCTGCTTGTACCTTTTCTTCATTTGCATATTGAGGTATTGATGTTTTTGTTACCAACTCCAATAAGATCTTAGCTTGGAAAGACATTAAACCTTAGTGGTCAGGCGTTCCCTCCCAGCCCATTCACTTTCATTGTAATCATCTTATTCTTCCTGTTTTCTGCCTAGAGGACCCACCAGGAAACGACACTGGTCACTGTCAACAGCCCCCATAACTGGTGCTGTTGGGGTCCACAAGAATAATATTAATGAAAGCACAGTCCTGGCTGCTCTGGGCATATTTTCTCCACTCCTCAAAGCAAGTAGGAAGGACATGATGCCTATTTTAACCCATGTGAGAAGCAAGGATCCCAGAGGCCAGTGCTCTGCGCAGGTGGAGCAGCGGCATGCAGGAAGGAGGTGGGGAAGTGACAGTCCCTGGGTTCGTTGCCCTCTTCCCACAATACCAGCAGCCTGCAGAGCGGTAAGAAAACATCTGCTGCCAACCTCTCCAGGTCTGTGACTTCAAACTCCCTTGGCAGAGGAGAGAATTACCATATTTGGGGGCAATTTACATCAAATTACCATGCACCAGCCAACAGCTGCCGCCCGGAGCGGGAGGCGGGCTGCGCAGAGACGATCACATTTGTACACATGATAATGAAAACCCGCATATGGGCCTCCACATTCTCCCATAAATATGGTCATTATGATCTTGTTGGCATTGCTTGTTGAATTCCATCTTGCAAATTGTTTCCTGGTTGCCTGGGGGAACTGACTTGGGCTCTTCTCATTCTCCTTTTCTCTAAGATTTGACAGGGTTTGGGACTCACCCAAGTTTCTCAGACTGTCCTCTGCCAGATGAAGGATGCTCAGGATAGCTTCCACCCAGTCCCACCAACAGGTGTCAAGCACCTACTGTGTGCCTGGCATGGGGGATGTCAGTTAAAAGGAGAAAAGCTCAGAGGCTTTGGGGCAGCTGACAGGCCCTTCTCTGTACAGACTAGACTGACAAGGGCTGCCAGTCCCAAGCGTTGGGACCAGAGTGAGGTTTAAAGTCCAAGATTTAAAAACGACTTTTCTATCTTCTGTGCTGTGTCCTGGAGGGATGGCACGGGGACCTGGGGGTTGGGCAATGCATGTGACTCAGAGATCCTGGTTTTAAATCACAGAAATCTCATTGACCAGTTGGAGGCTAGGGGACAGGAGAGGGGATTTGGTATCAGAAAAAGAAAAGAATGCAAAAGAATCTCATGAAATCCAAGGCTGGATCATTTCATACCTCCAGAGAGGACTGGAAAGAGGACTCCAGAGTGGAAAGCTGACAGGAAGCTGGACATTTGCTGTCTCCAGCCATGCATCTGCTATCTGCACAGGGACTGTGATCACCTGTCTGTGACTGCATGTCCCCTGTTCTTCCTTCTGCAGACTGGAACATGGACCCCCAAAGTGTCATGTTTATGTGTGACAATCCAGCCATCCGCAGGGTGTCCCAATTCTGAATTACCAAAGAACTTTAGAATGAGCTCTAATGAGCCCAATGGATGCCAAGGACCTGCCTCAGCTCAGCCTCCTGCAGCTGAGAGAGTAAGTTCACCTCTTAACACGCGGCTGCTGACAGCCTGCCCTCCCAGGGTGGTCAGGATGGGAGTGTCACATGAGTGTCTACCATAGCCTTGCTTAAGCACTTTCTTAATAATTGAAATTTTTATTGAGATAGCTGCAAATCAGATGCAGTTGCGTGAAATAATGCAAGAGAGCACTTGGCCCTGTTTCTCCTCATGCTGATGTTTTGCGAAACTAGAGCACAATCTCACAAACAGGATAACTGATTTTGATATAACCACCGACTCCTACTCAAATTTCACCAGTTTCATGTGTACACAATTGTGTGTATTGAGTTCTATATAGTTTTACCCCCTGTAAAGGTTTGTGTATCCCATACCATAAAGATACCAAATCGTTCCAGCACCACAATGGTCCCTGTGCTGTCCTTATGGTAGGCTAAAAAAATGCAGCCACCACCATCCCACTAGAGAACCATGTCCCAGTGGCTGGAATCTATGAGTATGACTTTATATGGCAATAGAGACTTTGCAGTTGTGAATAAATTAAGGATCCTGAGATGGAGAGATTATCCTGGGTTATGCAAGTGGGCCCTGAATGTGATCATGGGGGCTCTTAGGAGAGGTAGGCAAGAAGGTCAGAAGAAAAAGCAAGTCATGTGATGATGGGTACAGAGCCTAAGTGATATGGGAAGGGCCACGATGTAGGCAGCCTCCGGAAGCTGTAAAAGGCACAGAAGTGGGGCCTCCCTGGAGTTTCCAGGAAGAACCAGCCCTGCCAACATCTTGTCTTTAGCCCAGGGAGACTGATTTTGAACTTCTGAACTCCAGAACTGTGAGAGAATAAATTCATGTCGTCTTAAGCCACTAAAGTTTGTGGCGATTTATTATAGAAGCTATAGGAAATGAATATACCCTTTTATAACGATCCCCACCTCCAGTCCAGCACTCTTCCCAGGAACCACTAATGTGTACCCCATCCCTAAAATATCATCATTTCAAAGAGGTTATATAAATGGAATCATGCAGGTTGTAACCTTGGGGAATTTGCCACCCCTGGCCCCTCAGCTGTTGGAGAGGGTTGGGTGGAAGTGCTTGAGAGAGGACCAAGAAGCGCCCATGGAGCTCAGCAGACAGATGGGGTGGGATGCAGCCGCAGAAGCCGGTTATGTCCACATGGCTACAGAAGCTGACAGGTGGCTGAGATGCCCAAGAGGCAGGAGGGGTGAGAGGGGCCTGTGGCATTCAGGGCATGGGTTAAGAAGGAGGATCTTGGGAAGGAGACCAAGAAGGACTACTTTGGAAAGGTGAGCCAGCACAAGGAAAGGTCACTGTGGCTGTGCCACTAAGGTGCCGGCTTACCCCTCTTATACAAGCCACGTTCCATGGGCCTGTCCCATTTCTGGCCCTGTTCTGAGCACTTAGGTTCATCACCTCCCCTCCTGGGAGATAGGTACCATTGCATTCATTTTAGGTGAGGAGACACTAGTGGTAAAGGTCATGCTGCAGGATGCCTGGCTGGGAAGGGGCAGAAGTGGTAATGGAAACTGGGCTGTCCCTTGGAGCTAGACGAACAAGATTGGATTGGATTGGCATGGACGACCGGGTGCTAGGTGCCCAGGAGGAGGGCTGTGGGCTTTGAATTCCACCCCGGGGGCGTCCTTAGTGGGGACAGCACTGGAGATGGGAGGGAGAGGGAGGAGGACTTCAGGGAACTATTTGAAGAGAGGGAGCAGCTCAGAGGGGGAGAGAAGCTGGAGACTCAGGATGGCCAGGGAAAGAGTGACAGCCAGGAGCCAGAGCCCAAGGAGCCTTGGATATAACAACACCTGCCCCACAGAAGAGGCCGGAGGGGTCTCAGAGTGGGCAGGTCCAGGGGACATGGCAGCTGTGCCCCTGGCAAAGGACCACTGTCACAAAAGGGCCCTTTTCTTTTCCCAGGTGTTCCTGCAAAGGAGGGAACAGTCTCCTGAGGCCCCTTAACCCTTCTCTGAGCTGTCCCCACCCCAACCCACCCATCTCCTGGTGAGCAATGGCCTGGGGATTCTAAACAAAGACATCAAGGAACCAGAGCAAGAGTGATCAGAAGCCATCCAGGCAGCTGCCAAGTTCCCCGCCCCCCGCAACACACGCCCCTGGGCGCCTGCAAACACCCCCTGGCTTGAGCCCAGCAGGGGCCTTCTGGTGAGAACCCTCCCTGGGAGCACAGCCTTCTGGGACAGAGCTGTCAGCCGCCTCCTCCCGGAGATTTCAAGAGGCTCCCCTCCCCCAAGGGACGCCTTTGTCTTTGTCTCCTCTACGAGGCAGCAGCAGGAGGTGGGTTTGGAAGAGGGAACTGAGGCGCTGTCCTTGCACCCAGGAAGCCAGCAAGGAGAGGGACAGGTGGCAGGACATAGACGTCTTTCCTGCACAGCCTGTGGGACCTGAGTCAACCCTACCCTGGGCAACTCAGAGGACTGGAGGAGATGGCCTTTGGGCTGTCCTGCAGGACAGTGGGCTAGACAAGCAGAGATAAGGAGGAAAAGAGTTCCCGTGGAAACCATATAACCAAAGGCCCAGCAGCAGGAAAAGACTGGAGCCTCTGGGTCGGGGGGTTCCCCTGTTCTGGTGGTCCTGTATGAATAGCCCTCAGAGTGTAGGTGGAGAGCTGGGGAAACGGGTGACAGGCCAGTGAGGCCCTCAAGCCAGCTGGATGGAGGACTCTCCAATACAAGGTCGATGTCCATGACCTTGGTTTCTTAGCCAATAGGGAGCCAGTAAAATTTTTTGAACAGGGGAGTGACTTAATAAGGATGATGGTGCTGATCGCTGGAGTGGAGAATAGCATCAGCAGGTGAGGTGGAGGCGGGGACACCAGCGAGGAGATACCTGGTGGTGGGACTGGGCGGTGGCTGTTGCAGTACGTGTGTGCGCATGTGAAAAGTACTTTCAACAGATGGAAGGACTTACCGCATGTGGGACTGATTGCAGAGAGGCTGAAGAAGAAGCAGTCAGAGATGACCCCTGGGTCACCCGTGCTGGCCTTCGGAGATGCAACTGGGTCAGATAGAGAGCGGGAGAGCGGGAGGTGGCATTTACTGCAGTTCTATGTGTGTGCTGGGGAAGATGGCTTTGCTCTGGGCAAGCTTGTGTTGCCTTCGGCATCCTCCCTTGTCTCCCAAACACATGTGGGGCTTAGAGCAGGTGCCCGGAGCATGCTGCACATGGCAGGGCTCAGTGCTGACCCAGCAGACCTGGGGCTCACTTGGGAGGGATTTACGGGAAGAGAGAAGGAGGCAGTGATAGATGGGAGCCAAGATGTGGAGCCACTGAGCTTCACAGGGTAGGTAAAGAGGAGCACTGTCCTTTCCCCTCAAAGGCCATTCTTGCAGGGCCCTCTCCTCCCATCATTCCAAAACGGATGAGCACCGCTCCTGTGCCAAGGGGGTGGCAGAAGCATGGCAGCTTCCAGAAGCAGCCCTGTCATTAAGAGGTCTCCAGCTAATGGAGGAGAATGGTGTGCCTGCAGTGGACTGCCACCTTAAGACCCACAATGCTCAGTGCTATGAGACAGGGACAGGGTGACAGGTCAGGGAACCCAACCTCAGGACATTGGAGAAAATGAAACAGCCTGGACCAAGGCATAGGAGCTTATCCATGCAGACCCGAGCCCAGGAGGATTTGGGAAGGGGAGAAGGAGGACGGAGGAAGGAGCTCTGGAAAGGCAGGTTCAGGACATGAAGTGACCAGGGTTCTGGCTGCAGGTGGGTCTGCCCTGCAGGCAGCAAGGAAGGACAGTAGGGAAGACAGGACGGTGGAGGGAAGCTGGGCTGGCGGGGGAGGCCGAGGAGAATATGATGGAAGGTTTTCATAACAGCAGGGCTGTGATGGCTGCCGGGCCTGAGAGGTCACAGGGTCCTGGCCACCCGCCTGCCAGGACCTCCCAGTTTACATTATGTCTCGTCCTGATCCTTTATATTACATTTCCAGATCACCCACTCATAAATCCTCTTCCTGCCTGGGGCCCGGAGCCCTCGAACAGCGAGCAGCTTTGATTTACAGACAGGACTGGCAGTAAAGGGGGAACAAGACTATCCAGAGAAGAGCACAGGCTTCCCTGGGGGCAACACTGTAATTAAAACAGGGCCATTGCTCTTTCTGAGAGCCTTCCTCGAGCACACTGGGAGGGGAAGATTGCTGACCGCCACCTGTGCCTTGGTGCGCGGGCTACACGTTACCCAGAACTAGGAGGAAGAGTCCCACCTCAGATGCACACCATGGCTCCAGCCAGCTACCCACAGAGAGCCGCAGCAACCCCCACCTGCTTTGAGCATGCCCTGTGTAACTCCTTCCCCTGGGCTGGAAGGCCAAGGAGTCCAGGATGCGACCTAGTGACTTGTGTGGTTTTTTTTTTTTTTTTTTGGTACTGGAGATTGAACTCAGGGGCACTCTACCGCTGAGCCACATCCCCAGCCCTATTTTGTGTTTTATGTAGAGACAGGGTCTCACTGAGTTGCTTAGTGTCTCGCCGTTGCTGAGGCTGGCTTTGAACTCGCAATTCTCCTGTCTCAGGCTCCCTAAGTGCTGGGATTACAGGCTTGCGCCACCGCGCCCAGCTAGTGACTTGTTTTCTTTCTCTTTCTTTCTTTTTTGGTACCAGGGGTTAAACTCAGGGGTGCTTAACCACTGAGCCACATCCCCAGCCCTTTTTATTTTTCATTTAGAGACGGAGTCCCACTAAGTTGCTTATGGCCTTGCTAAGTTGCTGAGGCTGGCTTTGAACCCATGATCCTCCTGCTTCAGCCTCCGAAGCCACTGGGATTATAGGCATGTACCACCATGCCTGGCTAGTGACTTGCTTCTAATCAATACAATACAGTAAACGAGATGGGAACACTTTCATGATTAGTTATAAAGACTACGATTTTCCTTTTGCCGAAGCTCTGCTGGCAATCTCTGGTCAACAGCCAGTGAGGAGCTTAGGCCTCCAGTCTAGCAACATGCAAAGATTTTTTTTGGTATACCAGGGATTGAATTCAGGGGCACTCAACCACTGAGCCACCTCCCCAGCCCTTTTTAATTTTTATTTTGAGACAGGGTCTCAAAGGTTGCTTACAGCCTCACTAAGTTGCTGAGGCTGGCTTTAGACTTGTGATCCTCCTGCCTCAGCCTCCTAAACCACTGGGATTACAGGTGTGTGCCACCATGCCTGGCTAGTGACTTGTTTCTAATGAATATAATACAGTAAATGAGTTGGAACATTTTCATGATGAGTTACAAAGACTATGACTTCCCTTTTGCTGAAGCTCTGCTGGCAATCTCTGGTCAACAGCCAGTGAGGAGCTTAGGCCCCCAGTCCAGCAGCATGCAAAGTTTTTTTATTTCTGTTTTTTTGGTACTAGGGATTGAACCCGGGACTGCTTAACCAAGCCACATCTCTAGACCTTTTTTTATTTTTTATTTTGAGACAGGGTCTCACTAAGTTGCTGAGGCTGGTTTTGAACTTGCTATCCTCCTTCCTCAGCCTCCTGAGCTGCTGGGATTATAGGCGTGCACCACTGCACCCAGCCCAGCAACACACAAAGACTTGTGTCTTACCAGCAATCACATGAGTGAGACTGGCAGCAGATCCCCAGTGTAGCCATCAGATGAACCCTGGTCCGACACCTTGGTTACAGTCTCAGAGACCAGGAAGCAGAAGATACAGCTAAGTCCTGCCAGATCCCTGAGCCACAGAAACCAGGACATAATAAATGTGTGTGTTTTAAGCCACTGAGTCTTGGGATAATTTGGTAAACAGCAATGGGTAACTCACACACCTGTGATGTGAGCTGGTCGACTCCTTGCTCTGACTCTTCACGTTCCCATGTGTCTAGATGGGCTAATAATACTCAGCCCAAGGGACTGAGCAACGTCAGACACCAAGGCAGAGGGCGAGAGCTCTGTGAACGGCAAAATGCTGTGTACATGGGAGGCATTTTTCGTCAATATGACTACGTCTGTGAGGGCCTTGGGGAACACCGTTCTCATTTGATTTCTTGGTGGATAAGCCTAACAGCCTTGAATAAGCCAGTTCCCCAGCCTGTCCCTGGTTTTCTCCTCTGTAAAATGGGGCTATTGGGAGGACTAGAGGTAAATTCAAATTGCCCAGCGCTTGCCTGGCACACACTAGACACGCAAAACCAAAACAAAACCTCCCAACAAAATGGCTCTCTCGATTCATGCTGTTCTTATTACAATTCTGACTCAGCTGGAGGGGTAGGCAACGTGAATGCTGACTTTGCCCGCCACAGAGGGGCCAGGGCACAAAGGACGGACCCTCGACCTGGAGACTGAAAACGTGGCTTTCGTCTCCGCTGCTTTGACAGTCAGATGTGTGATGTTGGGCAGGTCCCTTCCCTTCTCTGGGCTAGTCTGACATGGAACTAATCTCCACCCATGACACCTGGCCATAGGCAGCACTCTCCAGCTGGTACCCATGTCATGCGTGAGGATATTCTTCATGGTGCAGGGGAGAGCCAAGAGGAGGAAGTATATGACTTTGAGGACCAGATCATTAAACAAGGAGAGAAGACACAGGTACAGGGGAAGACCACACAGACAGGAGAACTGCAGGGTGGCTGGAGCGGTACCCCCATGCCAGCACCCAAGACCAGGCGGCATTGAGACGCTCAGGGTGTGACTTGCCTGCTTTGGGCTATGGAGGGGAGGTTGGAGGGGGGCTGGAACCTCGCTCGCAGGGCCTGGAATGTCAGGTAGAGGTGCTCAGACTTCATCGTGAAGGCAGGAGCCTTCGGGGGAACACCCATGGGGTCCCAGTAACCTACTGACAGGCCATGCCAAGGTGCTAGGACAGAAGGAGACTGATTCAAGAGTCTTAGCTCTCAGCGCAGGGCGCGAGTCACATGAGCTCTTCATTTACTCTTTCTCACTCACCAGGCAGGAGCCTTGAGCAAATCCTCGCCTCTGTAATCTCAGTCCTGCCTCCTGGACAAGGGGGTGGCTGGTGACGTTGACTTCATTTCTAGGGTTGCAAGGATCCCCAAGAAGCATACATTGCACCCTTGATGCCAACTCTCTCCATGCTACCCAACCGCCAGCACCCCCCTCAGCATCTGTGACTTTCACCCCATGCCAGTTCCCTTCTTTCCCACCGTCTTCAGCAAAAGCAACTTTCTTTTCTGTTGTCATCTATCTGCTCCCAGCAGGGGGTTCTGATATATGCACAGAGCATCCTCGCATTCTTCAAAAGACGTGTTTGGAAACAAGACGTTGCTAGAGAGATGATTCAGGCCTTGGCCTCAAATTGCGTCTGGACGTAAGCAGGCCCATCTGTGGAGGCTGCATTGCCAAATTCTGTCACTCTTGTTCCATATGGTCCATGCTCCCCCCTTCCCTCTCAGAACCCGCAGTCTGTGCCCGTCTCTCACTCCACCTCAGCTGCTACATGGAAAATGTAGTGAGGGGCATCTTCACTCTGAGGACACAGGACTCTCTGTTCCCCTCCTTTCTTGCCTGAGACAAGTGTGGGGGCCAAAGTTGGCAGGGGGCAGTGGCCATGGGCTCTTTTGAACCCTCTCCATTCTTGTCCATATAGAGCCGCAGTGTGGAGTTCCAGACCTGAGTGGGACCACGGGAGGCTGTCAGCTCCTCTCTTTTCTCTGCAGACAGTAGCATCCTGAGATGCTAGCTCTGTTGGTCACTGATGCAATCCCTAGGTCCTAAGTCTGATGTTGGACACCCTTTTTCATCTGCATCCTCACCTGCAGGAAGTTTGAAGAGCTCTGTTCATGTCAAGCTGTGTGACCTTGAGTCAGCAATTTACCTCTCTGAGACATACTTTCCTTAGTTGTCACCTGTGGGCAGTCATTCCTGCCCTGTTCACCTCCTAGGTTGGTAGCTGGGGTCTAATAAGATGATTTTGGAAGCGCTTTGTAAACGTAGAGCAACAGTTCTCAAAGTGTGATCCCTGAGCAGTCAACAACCGTATCACCCAGGGACTCATTCAGAAAGTAAATTCCGGGGCCCTCGACAGGACTGCCCACCCAGAGGCCCAGAGGGTGGAGCCTGGCCATGTGGGCTTGCACAAGCTCTTGGTGCCTCTGATTCCCACCAACATTTAGAAGCTTCAGGAAGATGAATGCAAGGGCAAGACTGTCTTCCCCACCTTCAGTATTGGCTCATGGCGGTGGGAGGCCTTCAGTGTACCAGGACCCGTGCCGCACACAGCTGCATAGATATTTCATCACAAATGGTGTAAAGTTTATAGGTCTGCATGATTTTTCACCTGGGAAAATCCACTTCAAAATAAATTTGTGATGTTCATGGTCATAGTGAGAAAGCAGCTTTCCAAGAAAATTTAAATCTGGGATGGCAAACTCAGAGCCTTGAGGAGCTTAGCAGGTGATGTGAATATAGGAAGAGGCAGAGGCTAGGTTAGGGAGAGGCTGAGTCTGGCTGCAGAACCCAGGCCCAAGCAGAAGGCATGAAAAACAATAAGCCCTGTGCTGGCCAAACAAAACACATATGTTAGACAGATCTGGTTCAAGGCCTGCCAGTTTATAACTGGTATAAATGCTGGGGGGGAGGGACTTGGTCTTAACAAGGCCATGCCTTGGCCACAGACTTAATTGCCTTGGAAAAGAGTGGCATACAGTTAATATTGCCAGGTTCAGCCTGGGCTAAACAAAAAGGATGATTTCATTAATTCACTCATTTATTCATTCCACACGAACTCGTGTCTAGGTTCTGGACTAAGTTCCGTGGATTCAAAGCTGAATCAGACAGACACTCCCTTTATCCTCTGGGGGTCCTGTTGGGACTGGGCAGGGTAGGGGATGCTTCCAGTACATCCTTTCCATGTGAATGCTACTCAGTGATAATGAGTGTCCATGGGAAAGTGGCCTAGAATCAATTAAGCATGAAAATCACCTAGTTAAATAAAGTGTGTGTTTTCATGCAGGACTTCTCAGAGCCTTTACCATGATAACATGCATTACACATTAAATGACTTCAAAGTGTCTGGGCCTGTCTGGGTTCCCTGATGGGCCTGGATGTGCCAGCTTGTATTGGGGGTTGGTGAGTAAGCAGATATGGGACCCCTGATGGTGTGTCCGGGTTAGGGATCTGGCTGCATTCAAGTATGGGGGCCTTCTTCCCAGAAGGCCTCCTGAAGGGAACTGAGCCAAAAAAGGCAGCCACTCTCTTTCGGGTCTGAGAGGCACAGAGGGAACCGAACTCAAGGGTGGGATTCACTTTCTGTGGCTGTTGGGGAGCTTGAAGGCTTTGATGCTGAGGCCTTTGGTGACATTTGCATTTGAGGAATAACACTGTGCTGTGCTGGGAAGGAGGGATCCCCATAGGGAAGTGAGAGCAGTGGGTCCCAGGCAATAGGACTACTGAAACCCTCCCCATGTCAGTTTCTGGATTTTATTACCAAGAAAGGAGAAAGTGAGTCCTCGTATGCAAATGGGGCTTGATCTCCCTACAACCTGTGGGCCCAGCCTGGCCTGAGAGCTCAAGGAAAAGCCAGTGGTTGCATGATCTGCTGCATTCGCAGCCCAGGCTGGCTCTGATTTCTATGAATACAATTTAGAGGTTCAGGATAGATCTGAAAACCAATCACTCTGTCTTCTCAATCCTCCCTGCTCCCTGTTCAGTTTCGCTGGCTGGCTCACGCTCTCCCTCGTTCCCTCTCTCCTCCCTCCCTTCCTCTCTCTACCTTCCTCTCTGCAGCATATGAAGTCAATCCAGTTCGGGAATCGGCATCTCTTTGTTCTGGAAATCCCCACAGCTAAAGGCAAATGAATTGTACTTGGTCCAGGATAATCTTTCATAGAATTATGATAGGAGCAGGTTCCCGGAGAAACAAAAGGCAAAACACTCCCTAGTCCCCCCTCCAAGGATGGACTTCTTGCACTAATGAAAATGGATTCCAAAATTGCCTCCCAAGGGTCTGTCCTGCCTGCCTTAAGCTCCATTTTACATGTGGATGTCGTGTACCCACGGTGGAAAGAATGGGAAAGTCCCACTTGCTTGATGCATCAAGTCATATTTAAGAAAGACCTGGGGGTAGGAAAATTGCTTTGGGAGAATCAGAAAAGGCTGGAAGTGAGGAAGGGGAAGGCCTGTAAAACTGCCTGTGAATGCCCCCCACCCCCACCACCATGTGCTCCACGTGGCTCTCACCCATTTCCCCCTAATAACTCGCACCCGCCTGGTCCAGGAAGGGAAAGGACTCTCCTGCCACCACCCAACAATCCAGGGCCCCTCTCTGCAGGCCTGCTGGTTTTAAGGCAGGTCTATGGTACATGGATATTTGGGGGTGGCAGGAGGAGAATTTTGATTTGAAGGAACAGCAGAAGGCGCCTGCTGCCGCCTGTCTCCGTGACAGAAGGGAAGGGGGCTCTCCCCGCAGACGGGCCTCGGGGATTTCTTTTCCTCACTTTGTCCTCAGTCCCTCTCTTTGGCAGCCCTCGATCTGTCAGTTTGTGGGGGATACTCCAGCCAGCAATCCAGAGTTGTGCTCCCAAACAAGGAAAAGCATAGCTGGAAATTTCCTCCCAGCAGCTGGTAGGACAAGGACCCAGGCCCCAGCCATGCAGGCCTGGGGCATCTACTAGTGCCAATCTGCAATGCACAGCCATGGCCTGCGGGCCACTCCATCCAGGAGCAGGGCTGGTGTTCCTCTGGTTGTTCAAGATGATAACCCACGGCAAGGCTCTGGCTTTGATCTGACCAAGGACAGAAAGCATGATGCGCAGGTCATAGGTGGACTGTCTGCAGGAGCAACCAGCGAGAGGCCTTTCTCTTGGTTGGGGTTAAATGGTGGCTGATTCTATGAAAAACAAGCTCAGAGCTGTCCTTGGTTTTCCCATAGATTAAAAGACAAAGGAAGTGGACTGTCTGTGCACATTGCAACACCAGGTCCAGAACAAGGGAGGACAAGGTTCCACTGTGCGCACAGGTAGGCCTTCACACTCTAGGTAGAGCCAGCACCAAGCTGGTCCTCAGGGCTGGAGGGTGGACCAATGCTGCTACGTCACCTGCTCTCACACAGCATCCAAGGCCACGGCCACTGCTTTTACATGGCTTACCTGATCCAGCATTTCCCAAAACATCTTTCCCTATGGGATGTTAATGAGTGTTACATGGGGAGGAAGGCGGTTTCTATAGTAAAATGATGTGGGGAAAGCTATATGAAAGAATTAGGTTTCTTTAATTGAAGGACTTTCCAGAGCCTTTAATGTGCTTGTGTGCTTCATGAGTCTCTAAGAGGGGAGGAGCATTTCCGAGGCTCAGGGCCACAGGTCCATTTTTCCACCAGAGCCCCTCAGGGGAGCAGGGCTTCCTGCAGCACATCATTGAAAAGGTGGTTTTTGTTTTTGTTTTACACCCTGCCGACTTTTGTAAGGGCTGGCATTAACCGAAGAATTGAAAAAGAGGACATCTCAGAATGAGGCTGCAGGGAGCCTAGACCGCACACACCCACAGCTATGGAGGGGTCCCTTAGTCACCACAGAAAGGGAGACGCTGGGCTACTCTGACAACTATTATTTTGTGTTCCGTGGGATGTTTTCTCCCCAGCCTCTTCTATCTAAGCTACTCTCTGTCTTTCTAACCTGACTTGTTTATTGCTTAAGATGAGATTTGGCTGTGAATAAAGACTCCACAAAAAACTAGATAAAAGTAATTTTTCCCTCACATAAAGCTGTATATAGGAGGCAGTTTAAGGTTGGTAGGGAGCAGACATGGCAGCAGGGACCCAGGCTCTTTTGGTCTTGTTCTTCCACTGTATGCAGCTTCTATTATCAAAGCCACTTCATGGTGCAGGATAGCTGCTAGAGTTCTAGCCATCACATCTGCATGCCAAGTAATAACAAAGTAAGAGAGGAAAGAGAAAAGAGCAGTCTTTCCCTTTTAAAAGTTTCTAGGATATTTTTACTGACATCTCATTGATCAGAACTTGCACATGTAGCCACACCTAATTGCAAGAGAGGCTAGGAAATGTATTAATTGGGCGGCAGTATGCCCATCTCAGAAATAGCGGTTCCAGCATTAAGGGGAGAATGAATATTGGAAGAGAATTTTCACTCTGTCACATATCATATACTGTTTCCTCAGCTAACAACTTTGGTCCAGACTGACAAATCTGAGTTCTGTCCTGAG
This sequence comes from Xerus rutilus, assembly GCA_028644305.1. Taxonomy (NCBI): domain Eukaryota; kingdom Metazoa; phylum Chordata; class Mammalia; order Rodentia; family Sciuridae; genus Xerus; species Xerus rutilus. The sequence continues at coordinate 153,395,864 of CM053399.1, read as the reverse complement.
ATTTTTTGGTTTGAAGCTGGATGGAAGTTTCCTTTTCTTCCACGTTTACTGAGCTGAAAAGAGAGAGTCTGGAGAGTTTGAAACGGGGTGACCCGCTCCTCCCCCCACATGTGGAGAAAACCTCTGTGGATGGAGAGAACAAAACCCATATGCAGAGAGACACATGGCGAGAAGCTGGAGGAAGGAAAGACAGAGGCGTCGATGGATGGATTGATCCCTTGTTCCCATCATTGCTGAGCCCAGCCTGGCCCCTGCGCTCTCCTGGATGTAGGAGCCAAATCCCCTTCTGACTTACTTACACTATTTCAACTTGGATTTCCATCACTGCCTATAAAAGAGCTCTGGCTACTAAAGCTATCATCTTTCATTTTGGAAAGAGCGGACCACATGGATCAATTTTTTATCAACGATAGTTCCCCTCACCCCGAACTAAGTCACAGAAGGAATTCGTTACGTGGTTTCCTATTACAGAACATTGAATGGCATACTTGTACTTTCAAGTGCCTATATAGCGCTTTACTATTTTTCAAAAATTCTTTTGAAAAAATCCATTAGATTATCCCAGTGTCAAAATCCCCTTGAGATATAGTTGGATGAGGACTCTGAGGCTCAGGGAGATGATCTGGTTTATCACTACGGCTGCTCAGGGGTGACAATACTCTCTGCTCAGGCAGCACCCCAAGTGCAACCTCTAAAGATGAGGACACATGACTCCAAGTTGGAAGAGAACACGCGTTTTGTAGGGTAGATGCGCTAACAAAGCCTGGCCTGGGGACCTTAATTTAGGGACAATTCTCTGAGCAGAGGATGACTGTCTCAGGTCTATCAGTGGCTTCCATAAGGCTTGTTGCAGGTGCTATTTGCAATTGATTCACAAACTCAGGCCTGTGTCTTTGCAACAAGATGCCCTGATGGGGACTTGTGTGCAGGGGGTGAAGGAACATCTTCATCGCTGGTACCTGATTGAATAAGAACAAGCGTCTCTGGATGATGAGAATTTCTGAGGTCAATCTGCATTCTCAGCTTGTGCCTGTGTCCTTCACTAGAGAATCTGGGTCATTCAGGAGTTGCGGTAGCTTAAAGGAGATGACTCTTTAGTCTGGCCCAGGCTTATGGCAAGAATCAATAACTCCATCCGGGTTCCCTACTGCAAGCAAAATAAACTAGGGCTTTAGCAAAGATTTTTTTTTAAAAGAATCTATTGGAAGGATAATTGAGTTTACAGAATTAATGTGAAGCTAGAGGAACATGTTTAGAAAACGAGCAGGAATGGAAGCAACTTGCAGAGGTTATGAAGCAGGAGGTGGAGCCCTCAGTCTCAATCTGGCCAGGAATGACTGTCCATTGATGGATCACTTCCATGAACAATTCTAAATGTCCTTCATCATTATATGGTCCAGTCTCAGGAGTCAGACTCTAGGTCCTTAATGGCCAAATGCCATGGCTGCTAGGGGATCTGCTTCCTTCCCCTCTATGGGGCGGCGGGGGAGGGTGCAAACTGAGATTCCTCCTACTACAGCGATCTACTCTATTTTCCAACTACTGTTTCACTCAAAATGCTGTCCAGGTGGCTCCTGTGGAATGTTGGCTTTATAGACCTGAAGAGAGAAAACAAAAGGTTAGAAGCTGGTGTGTGCCCACTTTTTCCCTAGCCCCCAGCTCCTCACAGCCAAATTCAGTGGGTTGACAGATGCCACCAGGCACCACAGTACTCCCTTGTCCACACTGCCACCATGCTTACTTTTCAGGAATGTGCACATCTCCATCTGCCTCCTGCTCAAAGCCTGTACATAGAGAGAGAATGCCCATAGCTGGCATTCAAAGCCTTCCTAAGATGCCTATAAACCATCTTTCCCCTCATATGTAGCCCCACCATCTTGTTCACCCTCCACCAAACTGCTTGCATTCTCCAAATGCACTCGTGGAGCATCTGGTTCTGGTCACTCCTGTCCCTTTCCATCTGAGGAACACCTGTGCCTTCCTCCCTGACCACTCCTGTGAACTTTATTTTGATGCATTTGAGTGGCTAGAACACTTACTGAGGTCCCCCAAGGATGGCTCCTGGCAGGGGTCCACACTCTAATCCCTGGATCCGGGGAACATGTTACCTTTTGTGGCAAAAGGGACTTTGCAGATGTGGTTAGGATCAAGGACTTTAAAATGGAAAGATTATACAAGATTGTCCAAGTGGGTTCAATGCAGTCACAGTGTCCCAGGGTTCCCTTTTCTCCACATCCTCACCAACACCTGTCATCTTGGTCTTTTGGATAACAGCCATTCTAACGGGTGTGAGGTGATACCCCATTGTACTCCTAATTTGCATTTCCCTGATGGTTAGTGATGCTAGAGTATTTTTTCATGTACCTGTTGGTCTTTGTATGGCTTCTTTAGAGTCACTCTTTGTCTTTTGATTGAGGTCCTTCACCCGCTGTTTAATGGTGTTATTTGTTCCCTTGCTATTCAATTCTGTGTTTCTTATATATATTTGGATGTTAACTCCTTAATAATATTGGCATTAATGGTTTGCAATTTTTTTTTCAAATTCAGTGGGTTGTCTCCTCACTCTGTTAATAGTTTCCTTTGCTGTATAGAACTTTTTTAGTTTGATTCAGTTCCATTTCCCCTTTTTTACTTTTATTACCTGGGCTTTGAGACTCACATTCAAAAAATAATTTCCCAGACAATGTTAAGAGTCTTTTTCTGTCTGGGTGTGTTGGTGCACACCTGTGAACCCAGTCACTGTGGAGGCTGAGGCAGGAGCATCACAAGGCTAGCCCTAGCAACTTAGCAAGAACCTGTCTCAAAACAAAAAAATAAAAAGGGCTGAGGATGTGGCTCTGTGGTGAAATGCTCCTAGGTTCAATCCCCAGTACCCTCCATCCTCAAAAAAGAAGTTTTCTTCTGGTAGTTTTATAGTTTCAGAATTTACCTTTAAGTTTCTAATCTTTTTTGAATTTATTTTTTTTAATATGATGTGAGCTAAGAGTTCAATTTCACTCTTCTACATGTGGGTATCCAGTTTTTCTAACATCATTTGTTGAAGAGGCTGCTCTTTTCCCACTGTGTGCTCTTGACACCTTTGTAAAAAATGAATTGCCATCCATGATGCTCCATGAGTGCATTTGAAGAATGCAAATCTATACATGTATGGATTTATTTCTGGACTCTCTATTCTGTTCCATTGCTCTATGTGTTTTGTCAGGGCCAGAGCCATGCTGTTTTGATAACTGTAGCTTGGTAGTAGGTAGTGTGATGCCTCCAGCTTCATTCTTCTATCCCTATAAACTTCACTCTGAGAACTGTTTTTGATGCATTCTACAAACTTTGGTATCTCAAGACTTTTTTTTTCCATTTGATTTTTTTCTTTGACCCATTGGGTTGTTCAGAAGTGTATGGCTTAATTTCTACACACTTGTGAATTTTCTAATTTTCTTTCTGTTGTTCCTAGTTTCATATCACTGTGATCAAAAAAGATACTGGATGTGATTTCAAATTTCTTAATTTTGTTTATACTTGTTTTGTGTCCTAACATATGATCCATCTCGGAGAACGTTTTGTGTGGGTTTGAGAGAAAATGTGTCTTCTGTTGTCACTGAATGGAGTGCTCTGGGTGTGTCTGTCAGGTTTATTTGTTGTTCAAGTCTGTCTGGGTGATGTGTCCATTCTTGAAAGTGGGATGTTAAAGTTCCCTACTGCTAATGCATTTCTCCCTTCCATTCTGCTACTGTTTGCTCTGATATTTGGGTACATATGGATTTACATCACCATATCCTCTAGATGAATTGATTCCTTTATCATTATATAATGACTTTCTTCATCTCTTCTAACAGTTTTTTACTAAAGTCTATTTTGTCTGATATGAGTATAGCCATCTCTGCTCTTTGTTGATTACCATTGGCATGTAGTATTTTTTTCTATCCCTTCATTTTCAGCCAATGAGCATCCTTAAATCTAAAATAAGTCTCTTGGCTGTGGATGTAGCTCAGTGGTTGAGTGCTTGTGCAGCCTGTGTGAGGCCCTGGGTTCAATTCCAGCGTGAAGGGATTGGGGGTTAAGTAAATCCGTTGAAGGCAGCATAAAGTTGGATCTTGGTTTTTGCTTTTGTTTTTCTAACCAGTCAGTCCCTTTTTTTCTTTTGATTAGAGAATTTAACCCATTTACATTTAAAATAATTGTTGAGAGGTAAGGACTTACTACTGACATCTGCTAGTTGCTTTCAAGCCGTGGTAGTTCCCCTGCTCCTTCTTCCTCTCCTGCTGTCCTCCTTCATGATTTGATGATTTTCCTTTGTAGTAGTATGTTTCGATTCTTTTTCTTTTACATTTGCCTATCCACTACAGGTTTTTTTTCTTGAGATTGCCATGAGACTTACATAAATGTATTATAATTTTGACAGTTTAAGTTATCAACAACTTAATTTTGACCAAAAGCTCTATATTTTAATTTCCTCTCCCCCTCCTGCTTTGTTTTTGATGTTACAGTTTATACTTTTTGTATGTCATATATCCATTAACAAATTATTATAGCTATAATTATTTTTAATCCTTTGTCTTTTAACTTTTATGCTGTTAAAAATATTTTGTGCAACACTACTATAGCATTATTCTGAATTTGACTATATTCTTACCTTTACAGTGAGTTTGATACTTTCATCTGTCTTCATATTGTCAGTCAGCCTCTTTTTCTTTTTTTTGAAGAACTCCCTTTGGCATTTTTTGTAAGGCAGATCTAGTGGTAATGAACTCCCATAACTCCTGTTTGGGATCATTCTACAATTCTATAACTCAATCATCCACTAAAAACAAGCAAACAAACAAACAACAACAACAAAAAAAACCTCAAACCCTAAAACTAGACTTCAAAAGAGTTTGAAATAAAATCATTTTCAGACAAACACTAAAAGAGTTACTTCTAATAAACCCTTTCTGCAAGAATTATGCTAGAATATATTTTGAGAAAAAGAAATTTAAACCCAGAAAGGAGAAGTAGAATGTGAGAGGCTGTGTCAGAAACCAAAGAGTAAATGCGCAGTTAAATCTAAATCTGCACTGAATGGATAAGATACTAATGATAATCTGAAGCATCTAAAAATAAGGTAACTCTTATGTAAGGTGCCTAAGATACCAGACAACAATAAGATGGGAAGGGCAAAGTAGAACTTGAGGTTTGAGAAGAAGATAAAACAGTGATTAATTTGATCTAATATGCATATTAAAAAATCAAGGAGTCAGGCACGGTGGCTCATGCTTGTAATCCCAGCAGCTTGGGAGACTGAGGCAGGATTTTGAATTCAAAGCTAGCCTCAGCAAAAGCGAGGTGCTGAGCAACTCAGTGAGACCATGTCTCTAAGTAAAATACAAAATAGGTCTGGGGATGTGGCTTAATGGTCGAGTGCCCCTGAATTCAATCTCTGGTACCAAAAAAAAAAAAAAAAAAAAAATCAAGGGTAACTGGTGCAAACAGTATATGTTATCTCTTAATGAGTGATGGGCAAAAATGTAATAAAAGAAGACTCAATCCCATGAATAGAAGAAAAAATGCACAGAAATATAAAGTCTTACATAAGATGATATAAATTCACATATTTGGATATACAGAAACAATATATGTAAATAGATTGAAGTATCTGATGAGAGGATAGAGATTCTTAGACCGAAATTCTTGTAAGTCTTATGCTGTCTATTCCAGGCAAATATTGATGAAAAGGAAGTCAGCATAGATATTTAGACAAAATTAGTGCCAAAAGTACTACCAGGGTTAATAGTGATCATTAACTATGAACTCTGTGATAAAAGAAAAATGAATATGAAATACATAAAGTCTCAAATTATATAAATGCCTAAGTTGGATGAATTGGAGGGACAGAAAGATGGCCAGTGTGGCTCTAAAGTACCCATCCACAGGCATTTCTCCTCTTACTGTGTACCTTTCTTTGTGCTCCATCCACTACCATGAACTTAGTGGTCACCTACAATCTGAGGACTCCAAGAGCTCCTCTCAGGCACCCGTCAGTGTGACAGACACCTGTCTGCTGACTATTTCCATCAGTGTCTCCAGGCACTTCCCACCTGACAGGTCCACAGCTACATGCCTCCTCCTCCCCTCCTCCCCACGATTCCTCCTATGTTCCCCATCTTCACAAGGCTGTCATGATCAACTCATCACACAAACTAGAAAACTAGGAGTCTTCCAGTGTACCACGGTGCAACACCCACAGGTCTTGCACAGCAAATCAACATGGCGAGCCAAGTGGTGTTTGGGAAGAGGCTTAGGAGACAGGAATCAGCAAAGCAAATTAGATCATATTCTTTGAAATTTTTTGTAACTCCTGTAATTATAAATAATTCAAACAAAAAGAGATGTACATAGTAAATCTTGAGAGCCATTCAAGATTGTAGTTCCTCAGAAACAACCACTGTAATAGAGTCTCTTTCCAGACCTTCTAAATGCATATGCCTCTGTAAGCATATGTATATTTGTTTCAGATTTTTGCATAATTGTGAATATGTTATATATACTATCTATTTTCTTACTTTTTTACTTAATATATTTTGTTATCTTTTCATATCAATCCTTCTTAACAGATATGTTACCTTTTATGACTGCATTTTAATTCATTTAGCACATCTTTTAATGGACATATGTTTCAAATTTCCCACTTGTAGAAACAGCTGCAGTGAACAACCTTGAACATGTATCTTTGTGCAGTTTAATGAGGAAGTCTGCAGAATAAATTTCTAGAAATGGAATGTCTGGGTCAATGGAGATTCACATTTTAATCTTTGATAGATTCTGCCAAATGGCCTTTACAACAGTGTCCCAATTTACCCTCTTCCCAACTGAGTATATATTTCCCTTATAACATTAAATTTTATTAATCTTTAGTAGTCTTTTGCTAATCTGATAGACAAAAATATATTCTTGTTGTCTTATTCTGTGTTTCTTCATTAGTTTCAGCATGGTGTCTTTTAAGTG
>CM053399.1:153339304-153388389 GCA_028644305.1 Xerus rutilus | reverse complement strand
GAGTTTCTTCCAACAGAGACTATGAGGCAGAAACCACAAGGTAGATCAGACAGAAAATTCCGTGGTTCTGTCTTATTCTCTGCTCACCCTGAAATTGAACTGTCATAGCAAACAGGAATCAGAATCATACTGTCCCATTTCTGGGGACATGTTCTAATGACCAGTATTGTGATTTGACCAATACTGTGATCATTGCTGGAAACTCTCTGGGTCCCTTTCTCCGAAATACTCTAGAATTCTCTTTTGTTAGTTTCATTTTTATGCCAACTAGAGGGAGAAGCAAGATAAAGAGGAAAATCTCTCACACTCTGCTATGGCTTGAATATGGGTAAAGTTTGTCCTCCAAGGGTTCAGTGCTAGAAGCTTAGTTCCCAGTGGGGTGATGTGAGATATGGTGGAAACTTTAAGAGGCAGGGCCTAGTGGAAGGTGAATAGGTCACATGGAGTACAGTTCACAGAAGGGATTATGCTGGTCTCCTGGAGCGAGTTCTCCTGAGAGTGGGTTGTTAAAAAGTAAGTCCGCTTCAGTTGCTGGACTCCTTCTATACATGGTCAGTTCCCTCTTTGCTTCTCCACCATGTTGTGACCCTGCCAACAAGGCCCTCATCAGGGGATGAACAGATGGGGCCACTTAATCTAGAACTTTTAGCCTCCAAAACTATGAGCTAGTTAAAGCTTTTTACTTTATAAAATTCCCAGCTTCAGGTACTTTGTCACAGCAATAGAAAACAGCCTAATACCAACCCTCACCACAAACCACTCACTAGAGCTTGCTTTAGGGCTACAGAACAGGTAAGTAAGACATGAATAAGACTATGGACTATTTTTGGAGGAGTTCCCAGTCTGGTTGGGGAGATGGCCAAACTCAACACAATCAAAATTGACTATAGTCAAGCTGACCTTTAAAATAAGTGAGGGCTTGAGTCAATGGCAGCACCAAGAGGTGACCTAGGAGGATTTTAGCCCCTTCATAGTCTCCACCAGCCTGTTCTCATTCTTGAAGATCTTTCAGGTTTTGTAAATTGTCTTAAAGGATTTTATTAAAGGTAAAGTCATGACTGTGGTAAACAGACTTGTAAGATAACCCTCAGTGACCCTCACCCTTACATAATCCCCTCCCAAAGAATGTGGTGGAGTCCATGAATATATCACTCCTGCAACTGTATTATGTTATACGGCAAAAAGGGAGATTATTCTGAGTGGCCCTGACTTTATCAGCTCATCTCTCAAAATTAGAGCATTTTCTCAGGGTGGCCACAGAGGAAGAAGCCAGCGAGACACACTCCTGCTGGCCGGGAAGAGAGCAAACTGCTGCTATGAACGGCTTCTGGACAGGGTTGGTCTCTAGTTGCTGAGAGTGGCCACAGCTGTCAGCTAGAGAGAAAACAGAGATCTTGGCACAACAGCCTCCACGAGTTGAATTTGGCTAACAACCTGAATGAGCTCAGAAGTCAATTTTTCCCTCAAAGACTCCAGAAAGGAATGCGGCCTGGCTGACATCTTGATTTCAGCAGACCCGAGTGGATAATCCAGTCATGTCATGCTTGGACTTCTGACCTACAGAGCTATGAACTGAAAAATGAGTGTTGTTATAAGCTGATAAATTTGTGATGATTTGCTATACAGCATTCGAAAACTGAGATGATGCTTCTCATACAAATATAACATGAATATGGGTCAAATACTTTATTAACTCACTTAATGAATGAGCAAACTTATCATCTGTTATGATCAGCTCAGATAGAACTGCACACGTAGGCAGTCAAGGACATCAAAATAGGTACAAAAGTAGTCAATATCTATGGAGCAATAATCAATCAATGGACAAAAATTCATTTGCATTTCTATGGACAGGAAGCATTTGCATTGTGATTGGTTTTCTATGATTTATGAAGTTGTGAATTAGCTCAAAAACAACAAGAGGGGCAAATAACTCCAAAAGTGTTCTACAAGTACATGCAGCAGTCTTTTCTTTTTCTCTCCCCCTCCCCATTTTAAAGTCTTTCACAATTTTTCCAGGTGGATAAGACAGAACAGGAGGGCAGTCACCCCCTTCATATGGCTGAGGAAAACAGGGCTATGAGAGGGATAGGAACATGTCCAAGGTCACCGTGACAGGTCTTGATATAACCTGAGTTCCTTCCCTTTCCACTCAGGGCTTGTCTTCCGCTCTTGCCCCCTTGTCCTCCAGCAGGTGACCTTCTATCATTCATCCCTTTCCCTTCTGCCTGGCAGGTCAGCCCCCTCTGTGCACAGAGCTTGGCCCCTGATTTTGACTTTGGCTATTTAACTGAATCGCCTACTGTCCAGCGCACAGGCAGCCATCCCAGGGCTCTACAGAGCCTGTCTGACACGCACCCCCTCACCCCCGTGGTCCCATCGGAGCTCATCATGTTCATATTCCCTGCTCTTTGCTCCAACAGCCTGACAGCCCCCAGAACAACATCCAGACACGACTTTCCCAGACCTGCTGTGCCAAGGCCTCCTGCTCTGCCTCCCAAGCTGCCCACCCTGGCCACCCGCCTCTGCTGGCTTCCCATTGGCATGGCAGTGGGGAAGTCATCTGTGAGGCCAGTCTGCTGGAACTGCTTCCCAAGCCATCCTCTGACCAACGCCAACCAAGCAAGAGCGCAGGAGGAGCCACCAATGCCCGGCAAGCGGGCCACCTGCTCGACTCGCAGAGTGGAAAGCTCTCGTTTTGCTTTGCCTTTTGAGTCCAGCAGCTGAGACTGTCAGAGCTGAGAGGTTCCATAAAACGCTTGGCCCATTCCTACGCTATTCAGATGTTGTCACTGAAGGCCAGAGATGACCGGGTCTGAGCTCATTGATTGGGAGGCTGGAGGCGGGCGTTGGGTCCACCAGGTCAGGCAAGGTAATACTGACCTATCCTGTCTGGCTCCTTGGATGCTTCCATGAGTTCGAATCATAGGAGGTGTGTGCAGGTCGATTAGGACTTTCTGATTTGCTGAAGAAACAGAATGGCTGGGGAGTCTAAGTCTTGCAATCGAGGGTCAGCTGAGTTGTGTGACATCGATATCTCGGCTTCGTCACTCCTTGTCCTCTTCCCTAAATGTGTGTTTGCTCAGTGCATCCTGAATACGGGCTACACTGAGCACACAGAAAGGGATGGATATTTTCAGTGATATTTATGAGACTTTAGAAAGCATCAAATGAATGTAATTATGGAGGACCATATGGAAATAATATAACTAAACTCTTAGAAATTTACCTTGGTTAAAAAAAATGTCATAATATAGAAATGATCTTAAAGGCTATTTAATGAGTTACTGATCTTAACAAAATGGAATCTCAGTTTTACATATTTTAAAATACGTCTTATTTATTGAATTTGTAATAACATTTAAAGAGGTCCAGATGTCTTGGGTAATTATTGAGCGTAGATATTTTTGAAATGTATTTGGCTTTTTTTTTTTTAAGATAGGAAGAAAGAAATGGAGAGAGAGAAGGTTGGGAGGGAGGGAAAGAAGAAGAAGGGGGGAAAGGAAGGTAAAGATAGGAAGGAAAGGAAGGGAAAGGGAAGTAGGAAGGACAGAGGGAGAGAGGGGTTGTGGAAACAGTCCTTTGATTTCCTTCTGGGGTTCGTCATACTCAGATGCCATCAGGAGAAGTGACGCCACTTCTGGGCCTGCGCTCTCTCATCAGATGCTAGAGCTGGGTGCTGCCTGCCGTGAGAGAAGCTGAGCTGGGCAGATGGCCCTGGTTATTTATCTTTCAGTCTCCCAGGCTCAGCCTTTGGACACTGATATTTGAAGTCAGGTCTCTCCCTCGCTGAGCCTCAGTGTCTGAAGCCAGAGAGTCAGAGCAGATGAGTCCCTCTCACTCCCAGCCCCTGTGATCTGTGAACAGCCCCTGGCAGCTGACTGTGAACCAGCAAAAGATCACATCAAGGCCTGGAAAGTTCCAGTGCCAGGCTTGGAGGCGACAGCCCCCTCTTTCTCACCATGTGCCCACAGCTGAACAGGCAGGTCATTCAGTCAGCTGCTGGGGAGCTCTGCTCACCCACCTCCACATGTTGGAATCTTTTGTCATTTGTGCCTGGAAATCCTTCAGCTCATCTTTGACTTCCTGCCCGTCAGCCTGTTCCTGCTATGTCAGAGCAGCTATTGGAAAGTGAAGCAGCTGAAGCCGGGCATCCAGGGAAGAGTTGTCTGCTTCAACAGTGGGGACCCAAGATAGGCTCCCGGCTCCTTTTGTGGGTTATATTAAAATGCACCTGCAGGCTTCATTATTCCTAACAATAAGGCAACCTCACAGTGCCTCTGAAGCAAAGGGTGGGTGAGATGACTGGAAGTCCTGAGCTCATGTTGTAGCAAGCTGGAAAAAGGATGCTTCTATATTGATGTGTGACTGCACACCTGGTGGCTTGAGGATCCAGGAGTCAGACACAGGTGGAGAGAAGGGCAGTGGATGGTGTCCACGTTCACTGCACCAACGATTGAGTTACATCCTTGGGCTTTTTGGCATAGGTTTCTGCTCAACCTGGGAATTAGGTTTCTGAGAGGCAATTTAGACAGAACATGCTCAGTGACTGTGACAAATGGAGGACAATGAAGCAAGAGCCCTGATAAGGGGAAGTACCACAGGGCTAGTATGCATAAAGATCAGCAGGACTCTGAGGCCATGGGTGAGTTTTCTCTTGATTTATGCCCAGGAGACCAGGGCACCAGATGCCTGAGAGGCTGGCATTTGAGAGTCATAACCTGTGGGTGGCCAAAGGGAGATAGAGGCTTGAGCTGTGACTTGCCTGAGGTCCTACAACTGGGCAGAGAAAAAAGTGAGGGTGAAATGCCAGGATCTGGCCTGGCCTGCGTCTCTCCCTGACAGGTGGCCTCCTGGGCCTTGCTGTTCAAGCCTGAAGGCACACTAGGGTCAGAGGCGGTTCAGAGCTCAGGAAGGGAAGGCAGGGTGTGTTCATTGCTCAGGTCTAGAATTCCAGGCCATTGAGGAGAGGGAAAGAGAAAAAGGAGACTCCTTGGGTGAAGAAATGCACAGCACACCTGGGAGCACCTTTTAAGAGACTTCCATAGTCTGCTACTTGGCAAAGGCTGACATTGGCAAGGCGCATGGGGGCCAGCAGAGGGATAAGCCCAGCATGGGAGGCAGGGAGCCTGGGTGCCTGGTGTGGTTCTCTCTGCCTCATAGCCTCAGCCCATGCAGAGCCAAATACCTACTGTAGGCCAAGTACTATTTATGCAAGTGACTTCCACATGCTTCGTCTCATGCAATCCCAGTGCTGGGTGCCTCCTGGTCCACTCCCAGGCCTCCTGGGGGTCAGGGCTGTGGATGTGCTTAGCAGAGTCCTCCTTAGCAACCTTCTCACTCTATCCACAATACAGTCCTGTCAGGTAGGCATTGGCTAGCCACTGTCAGTCCAGGCAGCTAAAGCCCAGAGAGAACCACACACATTCTAGGGGCCACAGCCAGGATTCAAACCCAGGCTTGACTCCAAACATGTGCCCTTAAACCCAGTACCCTGGTTCTCAGAGAAGGAACCCAGAAGGCCAGGCCTCGGCTCACTATCCATTTTGTCCTTGAGACTCTCAACATTCTTGTGAGTCTGATGGCCAGAGGAGCAACATGGTCAGAAACCAGGTCTTAGGGAGAGGAGCTTCCCTGAAGACAACCAGAGTGCTGGGGTGGGGGTGGCAGGGAGGGGACACCCTTCTTACTCTCAGTGGTGCCAAGCCAATTGCACCGGGGCAGGATGAGGGCAGCCTCCCCTTTGCACATCCACCAACAGCACCAGCAGGCAACACCACCTTTAGTCAACAGCAGCCACCAGCACCACGAAGGTTGCACCGCCCTGACTGGGCAGAGCAGCAACTGTGAGGCAGGGAGTCGCCAGAAGTGGACAGAGCAGCCCTCTGCCCGGCCCACGCCAGGGGCAGCCCTCTGATGGCGACCCCGGCCTTCTCTGAAGCTGTGTCTCACAGACAACTCAGCTGGTCCCTTGATTCCTCCCTACCCCGGGGTGGTGAGCAGCCCAGGCTCCTGCACAGCAGAAGCCTCAACCAGAGCTAGAGGGAGCTGCTGGTGACAGACTTACAGCTGGCTGAGCAGTCTCTGTGCGACCCAGCCAGGAAAGGGCAATGGGTTGGTTGAGCAGGCAGGCAGGGAAAGGGACACAATCACACTAGCCAAGTTCTTAAAATCTCTCTTTACGCATGCACACAGGAGCTCTTTCTCTCCGCCCTCCCTCCTCTCTCTCTCTCTCTCTCTCTCTCTCTCTCTCTCTCTTCCTCTCCAGCTTATAACAGGGTTACGATGCAGTACATCCACCATAGGTTGAAAATATGGTAAAGCTGGAAATGTATTGGAGACCTTGATCCACCAATCCTCACGGCTCAGCAACACAGTACACATAACACAGTACGGAGGGTCTTGGTTATTTCCCCTCATGATCGCTGACTGTAAGCTAAGGTCATTGCCACTGCCCAGCAGCGAGAAAGAACATCATACTGCATATTGCTACCCCAGGAATAAAACCAAAACTCGAAATTGAAAGCCTGATTTCTACTGAATGCTAATCACATCCATGCTATTGACAATCATAGGTCAAACTGTCGTGTGCTGGGGACCACCTGTGTGCTGTTCGTGTATGCGCATGCACAGGCACACTCTATTGGCTCTATTTCCCAGTAGAACTCTGTCTAATTCACATGGTGAAGAGGCAACAGGAGGTGGCCGAGTGGATGCTGTTGTGGAATTTTGAAACAGACAAAATCCAGGACAGGCAATTCCCTGCCCCTGCTCCCAACATCTTAAGACAAAAAAAAAAGTCTTGAGAAATATTTAGGAGAGAACCAAATTCCCCATCAAAGCCAAGAGAGGAATCATCAAAGCCAAGAAAAGAATGTCTGGAGGTTCAGCCAGGGAGCCATAGTGCCTGGGCACTGGGCAGGGAGGACGTTACTAGGATATTGGGTGCTGCCCCATCTGTGGGAGAGTTGGATTAGGCTGCCAGCTCACCAGGAGCTCCCAGGACATCATGGATCACCTACTCAGGACACCAGGACACCCACAGGTTGCTAACACCTTTGAGAGCACCATTAGGGTGCTGCCTGATACCAAAGCAGGACTGCTACTATTGCTGCCACTGGTGCCAAAGGCTCTGGAGAGCAGGGAGCTAGAGATCACACAGGGAACACAGCTACGGGAACCTCACAATTCTGTGATCTAGTTCACCAGAAGGACCAGCAAGCCTGGAGCAGGAAAAGGGATCTTTGTCACTGTTGACTTTCAACTCCTGCAAGTATACCCAATGGATGATCCCTACTCCACACCCAGGACTTAGCCACCGGGGAGTCTGGAGATGGGATCTTTTTTTTTTTTTAATAACTTTATTTATTTTTTATGTGGTGCTGAGGATCGAACCCAGTGCCACACACATGCTAGGCAAGCATTCTACCACTGAGCCACAACCCCATCCCTGGAGACGGGATCTTGAGCTGTCCAGCCTCCCCACTAGGAGCAGGGTGGAGTGGACTGAGCTGGGCTGTAGGATTCTGTAGGGATCTGTGCTCTGGAGACCTGTGAGTACGCACAGACCAGGCAGCCGGTCTCAAACAGACACGGGTCCTAGCGAAGAGCACACAGCCTTCCAAGGAGGGTGAGCAGGAGGTGCCTAACCTCTTCTGCCAGTCCTAGGTGCAGAGGTGAAAGGTCACAACGGCTGGGAGCGAGAGAATGTTCCCCGCTCTGTGAGTGGGGAGAGGAGAGCGTTAGCAGGAGGTGGGAAATTTCAATCCAAATGCAGTTGAGATCATATCTTGGCTTTGTTCCCCACAAATGCATGGTTATTTGTATTTCAGCATAAAATCCTAACTCCTAGGACCTGATTAACAAAGGCAGCCCACAACTTTGCATTCCCCCAGAGGCCAGCCAGATGGAAAGCCCAACGGAATTTCACTTTGAAGTACTCTGTGTTATCTGGCTCATTTGCAAAAGAAATGAGCTTTATGGGATGTTCAAATGTTTCCAGACATAACCAGTTGCCCCCAAGCGAGAATGAAGTTATAATCTCCCCTTCACCTCGTGCACATGCAGGCTGGCACGGATGCACGCAGCCTGTTAGAATCAAAACACGCTCTTCCCCAGGCTGTCCCAGGGGGCAGCAGGGCGGGGATCAAAATAAAAACACCTCGGATCAAGCAATGATGGATTGGTTTTTCCCTCACTTTGACTGTGGAATTAGAATGACAGTGTGGCTGGTCTAATGAATTACATACTCATTTGTCATTAGGATAATGCAAAATAGGGTGACCGGATGTGCTCAGTTACGCAGCCTCCAAAGCTCAGTGGTACAGCACTTGTCTGATGTGCAAGAGGCCCTGGGTTCTGTTCTCAGCACTGCAAAACCCCCTGCAAACCTCAGCCCTGTTGAATTCTAGCAATGTGACCCTGGAGCCTCAGTTTCCTTTTCTGTAAAATAAATGTACAAATATTGCTTATATGGTGTGGTTATGAGGAGGGTATGAAAGGCTCCAGAAAGCACAAAGGGCTGCAGCATGTTAAAATCCTCCTTCTACACCCTGTCACCTGGGCACCTCTCTTCCCTGAAGACAAGAAGCAAGTGCCACCACTGTGCCTTCGTACACATGTTCCCTGTCCTTAGAATGCCTTCTCCTGACTAGTCCCCCACATCCTTGCTCTCATCCACTATTATCTTTTGGGGGGATGGAGTGGACATGGCCCATCATTAATCTGGAAGGTGGAAATGCGTCTTTCTGTTTTCTTCTGGGTAGCTCAGCATCTGAGAGCAACTGGAATATTCAAACCTAAAGGGCCCTCAGGGATCATCCAGTCCAACCCTCATCAATGAGATAGAAAAATAGAAGCTGAAAGGCCAAGGTGTATGGCCACCTGTGGTAGTGGGCCAAGAAGCCCTGTGGTACCCAGGCCATGTGGCAGTGCCCCATTGACAGAGTTCCTGGGTCTTTTCTTTTTGCTCATGGTACTAGTCAGGATTCTCTGGAGAAACAGAACCAATAGGAGATGTTTGTCTATCTGTCTTTCCATCTGTCTATCTACCTACTTATCATCTATCTAAGAGCTTTACCATAAGGAATTGTCCCATGTGATTATGGAGGTCAGCAGGTCTGAAATCAGCAGAGCCCATGCCTCAGACACAAAGGAAATTGAAGAGAGGTGATTTGGCCTTTTTGAAAAAAGTCAAAGATTTCTATGTGAGATTTCCAGTTTAAAATGTCACCTGGTTAGAACTCCCCTTCACACCCCCACCCAACCCTAACACAATGATGAAGACACAACATCCCTCCCACAAGCACAGAAGAATTAGGTGGACAGAAGACTGACTTTCCAGATCTGAGAGGATGCTCCATACACCTGAGATAGGAAAAGCAGAGGGAGAAAAAATCTCCTCCAATTCATCTCCCGAAACACAAACAGAAAGCCTCCACTCCAGCCCTGCATAAATCCAGAGTCAGTCAACACTAGCAAGGGCTTCTTTGGGGAGTAGCCCCAACTTCAGTCCCCTAAATCCCAGTAACATCTTCCCACTTAATGTATGCCCAAACCTCAAAGAAAACAGCTATGGAAATCCCAGAGGTGGGGATTAAAGCAACGATGACATATCATTCACCCCTACAAGATTGAGGGGAAAGATCTCATATCATAAAGTATTGGGGGGATGTGACCTCGCCCATAACCTTCATGCTTTAAGGCCCATGGTAAATTCTTCATCCTCTTCCACAACTTATCCAAAGTGTTTGACACAACTGAGCATCTGCCTTCACATGGTCGCAGGGAATTATACTCACTTTTTCCCCCTTGCTGGAAGATACTTCTATCTTCTTTTCTGGTTCCTCATCTTCCTCCTACTTAGTAGAGCTGATGTGCCCCAGGGCTCGGTCTTTAGATGTTTCTTCTCCACCATCTATGTTTACACCATCTCAGTCTCACAATATTAATACTGTCTAATCACTAGCAATTCCCAAATTCATATTCACACCCCAAATTTCCTCTGGGACCCACGCTTGGAATTCAAACTGTCAACACAATATTCCCGCCTGGATATCAAAGTATATGTATCATCTCAGGCTCCCATAACAAAAGATAGTGTGCTTTACCCAATAGAAACTTATTTCTCCCAGTTCTGGGGGCTAGAAGTTGAGATGAAGGTGCCAGCATGACCAGGTGCTGGTGAGGACCCTGCCCCTACTTGCAGTCACCTTGCTGTGTCACATGTTGAGGAGAGAGAGAAGAACAAGCTCTGTGGTATCTCTTTTTATAAGGACATCAAAGCCATCATGAAGGGTTCCACCCTCATGACCTCATCTAAACCTAACTACCTCCTAAAAGCCCTGCTTCCAAATATAATCCCATTGG
This sequence comes from Xerus rutilus, assembly GCA_028644305.1. Classification (NCBI taxonomy): domain Eukaryota; kingdom Metazoa; phylum Chordata; class Mammalia; order Rodentia; family Sciuridae; genus Xerus; species Xerus rutilus. The sequence goes on along the minus strand of CM053399.1, from coordinate 153,378,021 downwards.
GAGTTGGGGTTTCAACATGTGAATTTTGGGGGTCATGGAGTAGGGAGCCCAATTCAGTTCATAGCACAGAAAGTTGTTTAAAAGTCCTGATGTCCATCACTGATCTGGTCCTCCTCCAAACCACGCTGTACACAGTGCTTCCTCTCTCTGTAAGGGACAGCTCTGTCTGCCAGTGGTTTGGGCCAGAACCTGGGACTCAACTCGGACTCCTTGCAGCAAATGCCATCAGCCCTATTTTTTTTTTTTTTTTTTGGCTCTTGAGATTGAACTCAGGGGCACTCGACCACTGAGCCACATCCCCAGCCCTATTTTGTGTTTTATGTAGAGACAGGGTCTCACTGAGTTGCTTAGTGCCTCTCCGTTGCTGAGGCTGGCTTTGAACTCGCGATTCTCCTATCTCAGCCTCCCAAAGTGCTGGGATTACAGGCTTGCGCCACTGTGCCCGGCTAGCCCTATTTTTGACATACCACCCAAGTCTAAGCTGCCTCCTTCTCTTGCTTGGTCATTGTCTGTGACCTGGTCTTCCTGCACCTACCCTAATCTGTCTACACCCAATTACTCATGATGCCCAGAGTGACCCTCTTAAGACATAAGGCAGAGCATGGCAAGTTTTTGCTCAAAACCTTTGTGAATCAGCAAGAATCAAGGTCTCTATAATTATCCCTAAGGTCCCCTGCGCCTGGCTCCCTGTGACCTCCCTGACCTTATCGTCTACACCCTGCCCCCAACTCTAACCACAGGTGTCTCCTTTGGTTTTGAGTCCTCTAGGCCTTCTTGTCTCAGGACATTTGTTCCTGCAAGCCACTGAAGAGCCACAGGCCCACTCTGTACCTCCCCTGAGTCTTTGTTCAATGTCACTTCTCAATGAGACCCAGACCACTCTCCTCAGCTCCCTGGAACCCCCTATTTTTCATACTTGGTCTTCTTTTTCTTTATAGGATTTCTTAGTTTCGAGTGTACTGTGTAATTTATTTATCATGTTTATTGTCTGTCTTCCTCCACTGATCTTGTCAGGAAGAATTTTAATAAGGATTGGAAAGCAGGCACTGGAAGGAAACCAGGCAGCAGCCAGGACTTCGCCACCCAAATCAGCCTGGGAGGACCTCGCGGCCACCACCAGCCTGTCTGGATGTGTGACCTGCACAGCTGTCACCAGGTCTCCACCACCATCACTGGTTCTGTTGCTCCAGTTCATGGCTAGGAGAGGATTTTTCAAGATTCCTGCATCTTCATATCAATGGCCCTGCTCAAGGCAGCTGCATGGACTTGGCTGGTCAGAGGCCCTGGCAGCAGGGAGGGCTGGGAAGGATGCTCCTGCAGTGCAGTGACCTACATGGACCCTTCTATACTTTAAATCATCTCTACGTTACTCCTAAAACCTAATACAATGTTAACGCTATGTAAACAGCAGTTATGCTATATTGTTTAGGGAATAATAACCAGATCTCAAAATTCTGTATATGTTCAGTACAGAGGAATTTTTTTTTTAAATCCACAGTTGATTGAATCTGCAGATACAGAACCCATGGAAATAAAAGACTGACTGTGTTGGGCTTGCTTAATGCCAAACAGAGAAAGGGGGTTCAGGTACTGAATAGCTAAGAAAAGATAAGTGTCTACTACAAGGGGGTATGTTAGGCCATGAAAAAAATTTTTTAAATTCTCAAAAGTAGTAATTGTACAGTACATCTTCTCATCACAATGTCACAAACCATAGCTCTTGTTGAACAGACCAAATTCAATAAGATACAAGTAGAAAATAAGTTAATTCTTTCTTCCCACTGTCCTTTTGAATTAGTTCTTATAAAGAATGAGTTGTTCATTGACATTTTAATTAAGGGTTTAAGCTTTATCCAAAGGTTTTCCAACCCTTGGATGAAATTTTAGGTCTGTCCCATAATTTTTCCAGTTATCCTTGGATAATAGAAAAAGCATCCACCATTTTTCACTGTGGGTTAAGGAAAAATGAAACAAAATAAAACATACAGAGCTGGGTGTTGTAGCACCTGCCTGTAATTCCAGCTGCTCAGGAGGCTGAGGCAGGAGGTTTGCAAGTTCCAAGACAGCCTAGATCATTCTCAAAATAAAATAAAATGCATCCCCAGGGACTCTGGGGATGTAGCTCAGTGATAGAGCACTTGCCTAGTGAGCATGAGATCCTGGGTTCAATCCTCAGCACCACAAAAGAGAAGAAAACATACAGACCTTCTACACATCCCTACTTTATAATATTCCATATCAATGTAGCAAAAGTCCTCTTAAAGACAGGAAAGAGCAGGTTATGAGGAGAAACATAATTTTGTCTTAGAGGACCACAAAGAATATTTTAAAAATCAGCTTCATTGAGGAATAATTCGCATTAAAAAATTTAGCAATTCTGTTTGTGTAAGAGAATGAGTTGTTCATTGAAATTTTTATTAAGGTAATTGTAGATTTGCAAGCAGTTGGGAGAAATATTACAGAAAGGTCCCATGTGCCTTTTACCCAGGCTCCCCTAATGCTGACTTGTTTTAACACTGTAATATAAAATCACAGCTGGGATATTGACAGTGAGCATATCCACCTCTCTCATCTAGATCCCCAGCTGTACTTGTGCTTCTCTGCATGTGTGCGTTTAGTTCCGTGCTATGTTATCCCATGTGTAGGTTGGTGTATCCATCACCACAGCTGGGATCCTGATGAGTTCTGTCATTTCCAAGTCCTCATGGTGCCCTTTTATAACCTCATCCATAATCCCCCAACACAATGAGCTTCAACAAAAGTATTCAGTCTTGTTATCACCTCCATGATTATGATAAAAGTATTTCTATAACTCCCAGAAAGTTTCTTTATGCCCTTTACAATGACCCATACTCTACCCTAGGTAACCATTGGTCTGCTTTCTATTACTATAGTTTTACCTTTCCTAGCATGTCATGTAATGGTAATGAGCAATGTTTTCAAGATTTATCCATCTTGTTTCCAGTATCAATAGTGATTAGTATTACTTGCATAAGTATGTCACATTGAGTCCCTTCTGATCTTAAATTTTAAAAACTTCTGTTTCTCTTTATCAGGGTCACATTTTCCTCTAACCTGTGGACCCAGGGACCATTATGGCTGTTTGAATGTTCTCATCTGCTAATTCTGTCCCCTCGGTCATTTCTGGGTTTAATTCTATTAATTAACTTTGCATGTAGTTGTGGTCCATATTTTCCTACTTCTCAGCCTGTGTGGGAACTTCTTTCTGGAATGTTGCACAGTGTACATTTTACATTGCTGATTGTTGGATTTTATTTTATTCCTTTTATGCCATTGAAATTTCTTCTGGAGCACAAACCACTTGGACCCTTTCAAGGCTTCTAGAGCAGCTCTAGTCCAGAGTCAATCTGACCTCACTAGTGAGACTTTCACTTCTGAGAATCCTGGTCAGCATCTGGTGTGTGAGGAGGCCTTTCTACCTTGGTTGAGTTCCCAGCCCTATGTGAGTTCCATGAGCTCTTCTGGTGGCTCTTTGGCTGAACATGGACATCTTTGCTTAGGATTTTAAAGCCTAATATGAAAGGCAGAAATCATAAAGGAAGAGTGATAGATTAGACAACATGAAAAATTAAGCCCTTTCTCTTTGGATTCTTCTTAAATTCACTTCAATTCGGCTCACTTCTAATTGATTTGAGGCCAGTTAGGAGAAGGAAAATATCTACGGGCCCTGGGGAGGCCCACCGCCTGGGTCTGGAGCCAGCTCTTTCTCTTATTGTGAGGCCAAAGGAAAATTGGTCTGGGCTCCTATCTTCTTAGCTAGAAAAATAAGGAGGCTGGTGAGGAGCTCTGAGAGGCCCTTTCTGTCCTAATGCCCTTCCTCTTGGCCAAGCACTACCAGCTTCTCACTGCTCTCTTTGCCTCTGTGATAACATACTCTCAGGCACTCCAGCTGCCCGGTAAAGCAGGCTTCTTATGCCTATTTCCCTTTTTAAATATAATTTAGTTTTTATTTGATTTATGGACTCAGTCCCAGTCGCTGAACTTCATTCGGCTTGGATGGCTTATTGATTTTCAATAATGGTGGAGCAGAAGAATAAAGAGATGACAGCGGCACTTGGCTGCAGACCCAGGGCCAGCCCAGGGAGGCACGCATTAATCACCTCTGAGGTGGCCGCTCGGGCTGTCTGTCCCTGGCTAGTCAGTGGCCCAGGGAGCAGCAAGCCACACAGTGATGGTTTGCCTCACAAGAGCTCTCCAGACTGCCCTGCTGGGCTCTGATCCCAGCGTCACCTGAGACAAGTCACCAGCCCATCCAGCCTCCTCTCCTCTACAGAGAAGGAGCTGTGAGAGTCTGGGAGGCCAGCTAGAGGGAGGCTGCACCACTTAGATGAACAGGGAGGAGGAACATTGATGTATAAAGGGGCCAATGCTGAGTAAACGGATGCAAAGATGAAGTGGTGGCAAGAGATGAAGGGGATGCGGATGTGCTGGCTGTGTCTGTTTTCAGAGTGGCTTCAGCCACTGAAACAGCAAGCCTGATCTAGTCCTCCCTAAAGAATTGCATCAAGCTTTCTTTGACCTCTGAACCTTTGCATATACCATTCCTCAAATGATGCCCCAGCCCTCTCTTTCCTGGCCAACCTCTACTTCTCCTCCAGGCCTCAGTTCAGTTGTTGCCTCTTCTGGGGAGTCTTTTCTTATTCTCTCCCTCCCCCACCTCTAAAACCCATGTTCTCATAGCTCACAGTGACAACAATGACAGCGACTGTATCTCCTATTGGACTCCTGGCTCTGAGAGGGCAGGGACCTCTTTGTTTATCCAGTGTCTTGTACTTGAAATACTCAAAAACTATTTGTTGAACGAATGGAAGATAGTTAAAAAGAATGATTTTCAAAGTTATTCAGTGATTCAAAGAATATTTATTGAACATCAATTACGCACTACTGTGAGCAGGTGCTGAAGTTTATTAAGGCTTTTTTTCCGGGAAGTGGTATAAGGATTGAACTCAGGGGCACAACCACTGAGCCACATCCCCAGCCCTTTTCCATATTTTATTTAGAGACAGGGTCTCACTGAGTTGCTTAGCACCTCACTAAGTTGCTGAGGCTGGCTTTGAACTCGCGATCCTCCCGCCTCAGCCTCCTGAGCCACTGAGATTAAAGGCATGTGCCACTATGCCCACCTTTATTAACTCCTTTTTTAACGGCCTCCACAACTCCTTAAGTGAATATGTAATAAAACACTCAGGGAAGTGAGGTGACAAGCCCAAGGTCACAATGCCAGGACTTGGTCCATCCTCATGGGAAGCTGAGTCTCCTGATTCCTAAACCCAGTTTTGCCTTTTTCTCAATAGGGAAGTGTGGCTGATCCCTTCTCTCCCCAGGACTCCACAATTTTCTGCTCTATATGATAAAAGGGTTGAGCCAGATCAGTAGTTCCTAACCTTTGAGAATTAATGAAAGGTATGAACCGTAACTCTAGGGAAATCATGTATGCACAGAAAAATTTATACACATGTTCATGGGTTCATGGCCCTGCAAAACCTAGCCACAGCCCTCAGACTAGGAGGCCCAGCACTCACCCATCATGGAGGACTTGCTGGCCCTTCCAGTCCCTGGATGGTTTATGATTCACCTACTGACATGGGTTTTATGAAGTGACAAAATTCTTCCACTCATTTTTCAAAGTCTCAGCCTCACCTCTTCTCCCAGCCCAGCTGGCAGCAGTCGCTCCCTGCCAGGAGACCCCATTAACCCCCAAGCCCCGGGGCCCTGCCAGACTGTGGCTGTCACACTGAGTCTTGGTCCTGATTTATTCTCAGTGGTGTCTCTCTGGATGAGAAGTTGTGCATAACAGCAGGACTCAGCCCAGAGAGAAGAAATGGCCAGGTTCAATCCTCAACAAATAAAACCGCCGCCGTTCAGTAATTCCCATGGTTCATGAAAAATGTGATTTCCTTGCCGCAGCAAATGTGGGAGGCGGGAGATGTAAAGATGCTCCCATTGGTCTGTGGAAGAAACCATAACAATATAAATCAGTGAGCTGGAGAATCTTCTCTATTCATTATCTAGGCAGTCCAGAGCTAAGGTGTATGTTTGTTAAATCCCATTATCAGCCACCCTTCCCTCTCCAGGATGGCTGCACTTTTCTGAAATGTATTAGGAATATTGCAGCAAAAAAACCCCATTTAATTCTTGGAGATCATACTAATTCTCCAGAATTTGGGGGAGTCTTCAATTCCAGGCTGAGAATTTCACCCTATTCTCAGGGCATCCAGGGCCAATCCCTAGCAAAGCTGCTAGTGAGGCTAACACTAGAGTCCTGCATTAGGAGGCTCATTCTGCTGTGGGTGGGGATCCACCAGGACTGCCCAGAGTGGGGCAAGGGCTGAAGGTTGGGAGTGAGAGAAGACAGAAGCAGCCAGACGAGAGGTCTAGGTGGAGGTCTAGGGAGACGTCTCCTCTGGTTCCGTATTGTGTCCACCATGGGGATCACAACATGCCCACTAAAACTATATGCAGACAGGACACTAACCCACCCAGCAGGTGATGGACCAGGAAGCCGCTGGGTAGAGCTTCTTGGAGGACTCTAGAAGCAGCTTGTGCACCATCCGGCCTTTTTTGTCCTCCTCTTTGTCCTCTTTCTTCCTGTCTGGAATGCAGATGGAATGGCCAGCATTACTCCTCATGCATCCATAAGGGAAAAGCCAAGAGGATGACAGATACTTCCGCTCTGACATGCTTGAGCTGCCGAGCCAGTGCCAGACACTGCCTGCTGCCGGATTCACCATGTGAGAAAAATCTCTGCAGGATGTTAAGTGTACAAGTTATATAGACGGGTGGACAAATAAGTCTTGAGCTCCAGAGGGTATCTGTACATATGTGGGGTAATAGAGGATGTGGGAGTTTAGTAAAATGACTCAGGAAGCAGATAGAGATAATTGATACAGATAGACTGATAACATAGGTGATAGAAACATGATGGATGGAGAGACAAAAAAAATGGCTCTAAGAACATCAACCATTAAGGAACAGGCGGATGAAAGATGCCTTCAGGGAGGGAACAGGCAGAGAAAAAACACCTGAGGAATATGAGGTCCCAGGAGCCCAGGAACAGCAGGCACTCAGGAAGCAGTGAGTGGTCAGCAGTTCACATGATAGAGAGGGCGCATGGCATCACTAAGAAAGGAACTCGGCAGTGACCCTGATGTGGGTTGCACAGACAGCACTGATTATTCCATCCTTAAATGTCAGGGCGGGTCAGTTCAGGTCCCTACTGTGCCCCACCAGGCCCTCCTTGTGCAACTGTGGGCACCGCCCAGGCTGGTAAATCCCAGAACCCGCAGAGAGACCAAGAGAGAATGGAGATGACTGGCCAGGAGATATTTGGGACATGATTCCTGCACCCGTGCTTCTCCGTCCTGCCAACCCATGCTCAGGTGTGTCTGTTAGTCTTGAGTCTTCCTTGCTCAGAGAGAAAGTGCCCGGGTGTTCAACCCCAGCTCTGCCCCAAGGTTCTATGGGACCTCAGGCAACTTGCTTGACAAATCAAAGGCAGAACAGAGCTGGAGCTCAGGCCTTCTGGTTCCAACTCCTTGGAGCCTCAAAACCCAAGCATGGAACATTTCCTAGGTCTGGCTTTTAACAAACGCATTGGAGGTTGGCATGCTGCCGACATTTGCTGGCTCAGGGAGGGGAACCAGGATATTTTTTTGCAAATTGGGTACTCCATCATGTAGAAAAACAGATCTTTTCAGGAGGCAAAACATCTGGAATTACACAGCATGAAAAGAGACTAAGAGGGCAGGTTACATGCTCAGCACATGGCTCTCTGGGTTTTAATGATGCTCAAAGATTTGAAATGTTCAGCAAATCTGTTTGTTGCTGCTCCGACTTTTCCATGTTTCTCTGGGGAGATGCTGCTAGTTTTTTCTGTCTTGTTTAACCCACTAGGATTTCTGGAGATGGATGAATCTTCTAGAGCCTGAACAAACTCCCCAGGAAGGCTCCAGATCTCACAGACACCAAGTCACAAAAATATGCTTCTAAAAATAGAGATTTCCTGACAAGGACAAGGGTCTTGTCCTATGCAACCCTGGCACTCAGGCAGCCTTTTTCTTGATACTAGGCCTGTTGTTCTCTGGAAAGAATAGCCCAGATTGCAGAGTACTTAGGAGCTTCTGCTCAAAGGCATGACTGCGGCCAGGAAGCGCGGTGAGGAGAGCAAGGCTGAAGAGACGGGGAGCACCGCCAGGCTCTGGAAGCCAGGCAGGCTCTGGCCAGGGGCTGGTGCATGAGTCCTGCAATCAGGAAACCCCAGCCCCAGTTCTTTTGCCAACCACAGTCTGGCTGCCTCTAGCAAGGCTCTGCCCCTCTCTGGGCATCAGTTTTTCCATCTATAAAATAGGAGTAGTAAATTCCATAGCCTCAGCTCCTTCCAGAGTTGCTGGGTGGTCACTGAGTTGAAAGCTGTGAGGTGTGAGGCATCAGATCACATACAAGGACTCAAGCCTTCAGTGAACATCAAGACAGCCTGTGTGCTCTGTGGGCAGCTGAGAGTGGGCAGGGGGCTCCTCCTGCAGAAGCAAGTTTCCCTCTGGAAAGGACCCTTCCTACTACGCCCACACAAGCAAGTGCTGGCAGGATTGGCATGAGTTTCTCCTCATGTCTGAAGCTCAGCTGGGAATCAGTCCTTCCCTTCTCTAATCACCAAAAGGTTGAGCCCCAGAAGCCCAAGTGTAGAAGAGAGACAGCTGCAGTGGATGGCCTGAGTTCGATGGGATTAAATGCGTCAAAATGAGAAGAGATTTATTGGCCGGCTTGTGTCCAGCCTTAGAAAACTTGGCTTCGTCTTCACTCAGTGAAGTAGTTTGGGGACTTCTGTGTGCAGGGCAAAAAACTAGACTCAGGTTTAGGAAACATTTTGCTTCTTGGGAACTTCTGTGTTTTATATGTGAGCTGGTGCACACGTGTGCATGCGTGAGTGTCCACGTGTGGGTGCATGAGCATTACACAACCATGTTCGTGCATGATGTATGTACGCTTTGTGGGTGTTTGTACACTTGTGTGTGTATCCACAAATGTGTGTTATATGTGCCTATGTGTCACATATGTATGATAGGTGTGCATATATCTGTGTGCACATGTGTGTATCACCCTTGCTCACAAGGAGGGAGATTTGCTCGGTAGCACCCAGGCCAGTGGGTAATTTAACCAGCCTGGGTCTCCTCATCCAACATGCTGAGCTATGGAAATGGCAAAGCCATCCCAAACCTGAAAGACAGATGAGTTCATTTTCAGGCTTTGCTGTGAATCAGTGGTTCTTGGAATGGCTAATGGCTCTGAGAGGCAGCATTTGCATCTCACAGAGTCAGAGCAGCTGTGGGATTAGTGGCTGAGGGGTGATTTAGGATAGCTATTTGGGAATATCTACCATTTTCCAATAATGCTTGAGAAATTGCCTCTCCTGAGAAGAGAAATTTCAAGTGGGCCTGAAAGGGTGATGGGGGAGGGTGAAGAAAATGCAGATTCCTCCCCGTTGGCGGCAACAGCAGCTGCACAGCCACAGGCATCCGAGAAACCTGAGGCTTGGACCATCTCTAGGCAGAGTGTCAGTCATTGAGCTGCCCCCACCTACACCCCATGTGGGCTCGTGCTCATCTCCCTGCACCTTCCCCAGGTCGCCCCCCAACATCTATCTGATGAAATTAGTATTTGAAATACAATAAAGTGATTAGTTCACTTGACTGTGACAAACATATTTAATCTTGGCCGATCGATACTGTCAGAAAACCAGTGCCATTAGTTAAATTATCCTTTGGTCTGAAAAGCAAACGGCCTAATTGAAGAAGGCAAACTCCCAAGACTTTCATTTCAGCCCGGGTACTTCCTCCTCGGTGGTTTGAACTTAGCCATAACCTGCTTTCTGTTCAGCTGTCACCCTCTGTACCCCCTTTGGGCCTCAGTTTCACCATCTGTGAGTATAGTGCAGAGATTCTGGAGCTCAACCCATTCAAATCAGCAATACTTGCCAGCTGACCATGCACAAGTCCTCTGTGCCTCGCCTTGCTTTCTGGCTGTGAAATGAAATAAATCCCATTTTGGTTCAGCCCATGGTACATGCAGGGCCCAATCTGCTGGTGCCCAAAGAAGTGTCCCCCACCCTCCTTCACTCAGTCACTCATTCACTCAGCATTTTCTATGTCTCTATCTCTATGTTTGACTTTGTCCTGACACGGGAATGGGCCAGCCCCAACTTTGCGTAGGAATCACAGACCCATGAACAACCAGCTCCACTGTAAAGCTATATTCATGCCCTATGGTTGCTTGAAGGAATCATCACAAACTTCATGACTTAAAACAATAAAAATATATGGTCTTATGGTTCTGCAGGTACAAGTCCAATATGAGCTTCGTTGGGCTTAAAGCAAGGTGTTAACAGGAAGGACGGTGGCCCTTTCTGAGGCTGTAGGAGAAATGCATTTACTTTTCTCTCTAGCTTCTAGAAGCTACCAGCATTTCTTTGCTTGAGGCCTCAGATCACTCCATTCTGCTTCCATTATCACATCTCCTTCCCCCTCCCACATTCTCTCTCACTATAAAGACTCTTGTGAGTAATTGAACCTACCAAGATAATCTAGAATGATCTCCCCATCACAATATCCTTAATTTAATCACTTTTGTAAAAATCCCTTTTATCATGTGCAATGGTTTTAGATGTGGTTTGGCCCCCAAGGATCATGTGTTGGAAGTTGGACCCTTACAAGGCGGGGCCTAGTAGGTCATTTGGGGCACCACCAGCGGAGAAGATGGAGGTAGTTCTCTTGGGACCCTGATTAGTTCTAGAGTGGGAGTTGTTATAAAAGAACAAGACCAGCAGACATCGTGGCACACATCTATAATCCCAGGGACTCAGGAGGCTGCAGCAGGAGGGTCACAAGTTCGAGACCAGCCTCAGCAACTTAACAAAATCCTCAACAACTTAGGGATACCTTATCTCAAAATAAAAAATATAAAGAGCTGGGGATGTAGCTCAGTGGGAAAGTGTCCCTGGGGTCCATCAATTAAAACAAAGAACAAGACGGCTCCTCCTTGGTATCTCTCTGATAGTTTCTTAACTCACCATGTGATCTTTCCCTTCTGATGTCATGCCATCCCCCAGGAGGTACTCACCAGAGCCAACCTGATACAGTGCCATGGCCTTGAGCCTTCAAACTTCTGATCTAAATAAATCTCTTTATATATTATCCAGCCTCAAGTATTTTGTTATAGCAACAGAAAATAGATATTACAGAAGTTTATGTTCACAGGCTTCAGGGATGGAAACATGGACATCTTGCGGTGGTGAGGGCATTATTCTTCCTACCACAAATATAACCGTCTCAAAACTGGAATAAGATGACTAAGACTTTCCCTGGGAAGGTTTGAAGGAGTCATCAAAAGCAGTGCTTGAAATATGAGTTGGATTTGACCTTCTGGAGAAGGCAGAAGAACATTCCAAGTAATCAGAACAATAGGAGCAAAGGCCTGGAGATGCCAGGTGATAGAGTAAATTTTGAGAGCACAGTGGCTGAACACAAGCACTGAGACAGGAGAGAGGAGAGGCCAGGACACAGGGAAACTTGTACACCATGCTTGGGGTCAGGGAGGCTCAGAAGGAATTTAAACAAGGGAGTAGTCAGACCAGACTTGAATTTCATGAAGATTATTCTAAATACAAGGTAGGGAATTGACACAAGTGGGCAAATTAAAGTCAGAGACACCGGCAAGAAGGCTGCTGTGGGGGTCCCCATGAGATGAAGAGACCTGAACTGAGGTATTGGCAGTGACAGGATTGTTGGAGGCAGAAGGCGAGGTACCTGATTGGTGTGGGTATGAAGGAAAGAAGGCGGCACAAGCTATGCCCAGGTTCTGGCTGGAGTGATGCTTGGAGAGCAGAGCCTGAGCCCTTACCAAGAGAGGACTCCTGTCTCTATGTCTTTTCTTTGGGATGGCTGCCGTCTCCAGGCGCTGGCCTGTATGTGGTGTGTTCCTGTTCCTGTGTCTCACTAATGTCACGACTGATACGTCCCCTGAAGAACAGAGTGCCAGGACTCTGTGCCCTGTCTGGGCCTCAGAGGCATTGCCACACCCTGCAGATCGAGGCCCCCTGTGTCCTCTGAGGGGTGCGCCATTCACATTCTCTAGGACGGATTGTTGCTCAGGAAAATCCACTTGCTTCCAATATTCTGTGGGTCGGGCTGATAAAATGTGGGATGGAAGGTAATTTCCATGAATGGAACATACTGGGTTTGGTGTGTTACGCAAAAAGAGCAGTCCACTGTGCAGACACTGCCTGAGGGGCACTCAGAGGTGAGGAGCTCAGTTGCTGACCCTGGCTCCAGTCCCCAGGCTGCAGGATTTGCCAGCACTCACTGGGAAAAGACAGCAGGAGTCACCTGAGCTAGGTCCTGCCCTTTAATCAGCTCCCTTCAATAGAAACTGAATCCCATGGTGGTCAAGCCACAGCTTTGGGGTCCCCCAGCTATGGCTTCCAAGTCCCAGATTTTTTTTTTTTTGGTACCGGGATTGAACTCAGGGGTACTTGACCACTGAGCCACATCCCCAGACCAATTTTTGTGTTTTATTTAGAGACAAGGTCTCACTAAGTTGCTTAGCGCCTCATGGTTGCTGAGGCTGCCTTTGAACTCTTAATTCTCCTGTCTCAGCCAAGTCCCAGATCTACCAGCACCCAGCACGTTCTCAAAACCACTCGCCAACCGAGCCCTCTCTGTAGCATCAAGGGACAGCACTGGGCCTCTGCCCTTTGCTTTTGCCATTTGAGTTTCCTCCTGAACAAACAGGGACATTGAGGTGGGGGAAATGAAGAGCAATTAACACCTTTCCAGTCCCCAGGTGCTGGCCCTGCCCCCTGCCAATTACTACATCAGGGACCCACCTGCTCTTGAAAGGGGTGACCAATTATCAGGAATAAGTGTGAAAGCAAGTCTGCTGCCTGGAGCCTCATTACCTGCCTCTCCATCAGTCCAGGGCTGATAAGAAGGGGGGTATCTCTGCTCCCTCTAGTGAGTTAGGGGGTGGAGGAAAGAAGAGAGTGCCTCCTTGGGGAGGAAGGAGCCACATCCTCATTTGTAATGAAGCAGAGGCTTGAGGGGTTTTTGAAAATATATGTATGTTTCTGGAAAATAATGCGTTCAGATATTTGACTTCAAATGGTCTTTCAATTCCAAGAAAAAGCCTGGCCTTTGTTCTCTCTTTACTCTCTGGCAGCAGATCCTCGCCATAAACTTGAGCTGCTTGAGAGGTTTAAGCAAGGGAAGAGGGGAGCTGGGACTGACCCAGGAGGAAAGATACCCCCCACCCGGAGCAGCTCCTCCTACCCCAGATAGCACCAGGGGCAGCTGGTGGTCCTCAGAGGGGAACAGTTGAGTGCCGCATCCATGGATGCTGGGCTCTGCTTCCATGGTACCCAGGCTCAGCAGAGATGCCGGAGCACCACAGCCAGAGACCACATGCAGGCCAGGGGGATAGCCATGACAGGAGGGCTGAGAGCCCTTCTCCTCTTCCCCCCATCCTATGGGCCTGATAAGAGTGAGGTGCCCCTTCCCTCCACAGTGACTACCCCAGTACCCCACCATCCCATCAGGGGTGCAGGAGGGGTGGGGGCACCGAGTCTGGTTTAGAGAAAATCACATTCAAACTTTGCACATTCAAACTTTTGGAAGAAGGTATAGAGTATGGGGAATGGCACAGTACAGGCTCCCAGCACTGGCTTGGTGACTGGTTGCCTACAGGAAAATGATGAACAGAAAATTCACTAAATGTTGACAGTATTTTTACCTGGAGGAATTACAGGTGATTTCTACCTTGTTTTTTTTTTTTTTTTTTTTTTTTTTTTTTAGTAGATACATTATACATTTTCTCTAATAGAATGTTTTATTTTAGTAATAAGAAAAGTGAGTAGAATTGATGAGTTCTGTAAATAACTGGAAATACGAGGAGACTGCGTTAGTTGGCTTTCCTTTACTATAACAAATACCTGAGATAATCAACTTATTAAAAGAAAAGGTTTATTTTGGCTCACGGTTTTAGAGGTTAGCCCTGTCATTTTGGGGCCTGGGATGAGGCAGTAATCATGGTGGGTAGTATATGGTGGTACAAAGCTGCACACCTTATGACCCAGAAACAAAAAAGAGAAAAGGCCAGAGTCCCATGATCCCCTTTGGGGCAACACCTCCAATGACCAAAACCTGCCATGAAGCCCCACTTCTTAATGATTCCACCACCTCCCATTAGCACCACACTGGGGACCAAGCCTTTGAAACATGAACTTTGGAGATAGTCCAGATCCAAACTATAGTGCCTTCCCACCCAGAGAACACCTCTTCCTACTAGTTGCCCACTCTTTCTAAATCTCTCTTGGGCATGGCCTTATTAGAAGATCTGTTCTCCACAGATTTCTCATGTTTCTACATGCCTCATAAGCAGAGGTACTGACAGCTTTCATGCCAGACTATCTTTGCATGGATGTCTATATACCAGCCTTGGAAGATACAGCTCCTTTCTCCAGAACAGAGGGCATATTTGTTTGCTATCCTCTATAATAAAAATAATGTCTCACCTCTTTCTTAATGACTTATAGGTCATTATGAAAGATTTGGGTTATCTATACTTGGGGTTTCTCAGTTTTGACACATATCCACCTAGGCCACTCTGCATCACCCCCATAGGACTTGAGGGGCAAGGGGAACTGATGCAAGTGTGAAGCTCATGCTATTTGCTATACCTGAGTAATAAAGTCTCTTTGTCTCTGACCCAGGAGTCTCATGTCTTCTGCCAGCATCCATGAAACCATGGCAGGCTAGCTTGTTTGCTTGCAAGCAAAACAAAATCTCCCACCCTTCATGGTTCTTTTTTTTCAGTTATTAATGGATTTTTATTTTTATTTATTTATATGTGGTGCTGAGAATCAGACCTAGTGCCTCACACATGCTAGGCAAGTGCTCTACCACTGAGCCACAACCCCAGCCCCCTTCGTGGCTCTTAACAGTACTAAATTCAAAGGAGTGACTGAATTTTATAAAATCAGATTTTTGTTTTCTTGAAGTTTTTAGACCAAGAATGGGCTTGGAATTCATTGGCCAGCTACTGGACTCTAGCCTTCTGCATACCCCATCTCACTGAATCCACCTCACAGCCCTGCAAAATATGCGTGGTGAGCCACATTTTACTGAAGAGGAAACGAGCTCAGCTGGATGAGGAGAATCACCCAAAATAGATGGATTTAGAAACCTAAGCTATTCTTTTTTTGGAAGGGGAGTACCAGGGATTGAACTCAGGGGCACTCAACCATTGAGCCACATCCCCAGCTCTATTTTTTTGTATTTTATTTAGAGACAGGATCTCACTGATTTGCTTAGTGCCTTTGCTGAGGCTGGCTTATAACATGCAATCTTCCTGTCTCATCCTCCCAAGTCACTTGGATTATAGGCGTGTGCCACTGTGCCCAGCAGAAGCCTAAGCTATTCTCACTTAGCCTTGGTGCCTGTCTCTTGGGTGCAACCAGTACAGAGGCTCAGAGCCCCAATGGGACCCCATTCTGTGACAGGCATCCAGGAAACAATAGGTGTTTCTATAGCAATTCGTTCCGGAGGTCCACATCAGTAGAGCAAGCTTCACCCCAGATCCTGAGATCTCCAGGCTGCAGTTGGAGGGATCACCCCCAGGGAACGGTTCTGCTGGTCTGTCCTTGTGGAACTGATTCAGAGAAAGTAAGGAGAGGGTAGATCTCAATCCCAACAAGTAGAGGGGCTGGGAAGTGCCTGAATGCACATGTCCTCCTGAAATGGTTAAATGTTGCCATGATAGAATCAACAACAAATAAGAATCAAAGAAAAGCTGGGCACGGTGGTGCACACCTGTAATCCCAGCAGGTTGGAAGGCTGAGGCAGGAGGACCACGATTTCAAAGCCAGTCTCAGCAACGGTGAGGTACTAAGCAACTCAGTGAGACTCCGTCTCTAAATAAAAAACACAAAATAGGGCTGGGGATATGGCTCATTTGGTTGAGTGGCCCTGAGTTCAATCCCAAGTAGCCCCCCCCCCAAAAAAAAAAAGAATGGAAGACCTAATATCCATCAGACACTGTTCTGGACACTAGGCAAAGGGCAGTGAAAGGGACAGAAAAATGCTCTGCTCTTATAGTGCCATATTTTTAAAAAGAGAACACAGAAATAAACAGATAAATGTGCAACTTAGAGGTGGTGATAAGTGTTAACAGCAATAACAAACCAAACAAAAACTAAACAAGGTAGGAGAACAGAGAATGAAGGGGCCCAGGAGGCGGGGCAGGGAGAGTCACAGAAGACCTCTCCAGAGAGAGGAGATCTGAGCTGACATCTGATGGAAAGAGGAAGTAAGTCAGATAAACATGTGAGGGAAGCACATTCCAGAGAGAACAGTAAGTGCTAGGGTCCTGAGGCAGACGTGCAAGCCTGTTCAAGGAACACTGAAAGGACTAGATGGCTAGAGAAGTGACCCAGGTGAGCCTGGTATGAGATGAAGTTGGTCTGGGGAAGGAAGGGAAAGATCCCTTCCAGCGAGGCCAGATACATCAGTGCTTATATCCTAAGGCCTGTCACTTTTCATCTATGAGCTTGAATATTCTCACCTTCTCCAGTGGGATCCTGCATCTAAAGCCTGGTGCCCTGTGCTTGGTAGTGGCTCCTGTGATGGTGATGTGTTTATTATTGTCTGCTCTTCAGTATCTCCTCCTCACTTCCCTCTCGTGGCTGCCCCTCTGGAACTAGATGCTATCGCTGCAGCCACTTTGGGGGCTGTGTACTGGGGCACCAGCGGGGTGGCAGGTTGAGCCTTTCCCAGTAATTACCGCTCTCGGGAAGCCCTCTTGGCTCAACTCCACACTCAGCATGGCGAGGACGACAGCCACTTGTCAGAAGCCTCCCAGAGAGACCACCTGGAAATGAGAGCAGCCCCGACTGGGGAGCCGTGCTGAAGGGGGAAGGGCGGCGCAACCCCTTTGTCATTAGGCAGCCAGAGCTGGAGGGATCACTCCGGTTTAAATTAAGGATTTAATGAGATGAGGCCAAATTAGATGCAATTAAAAAGACACTTTAGAGCTGGCAGACGACCAAGAGAGGCAGTAATGACTTTTCTAGAAGGGAATCCCACAGGCTGGGGGCTGGGGGTACGTGGTTGGGTTTTCTACTCCTGGAAACATTCATGGGTGGGGGATGGGAGGACAAAATAAAATCAATTATTGACAATTCTGGTGCTCATTAGGGGCTGGACGGCCTCCAGATGTCCCCCCAGGCTTATAGTTTCCAAACTGGGTTATTTGGAGCTCCAGGTACCCAAAGAACTTTAGTACCTTCACTAAGCATTGTGTGAATATATTTTTCTAAATTATTTTAAAACTGGGAATAAAAATGCTGCTTAGGTTCCCAAAGTTTAGGCTCCCCTAGGGCCCACCAACGAGTGGGCTCCTGCTGCTATCCTTCAGTGACTCTGTGTGAGCCTGGGGGCCGGGGCCTCCTGCTGGATTCTGAGTGGATCCACCATTGCTTGGTGAGATCACACATGCACACTGCTCTTCGTGGGAAAATCAGGCCTTGACATGAGCTCACATGTCACACTGACCACACGAGCCCATCCCAGGGGACTTGCACACCATGCTCAACTAAATGTCCAGCACAACAAGAGGCTGGCTGTCCCCACCCCAGCAAGGCCAGTGATCAGAGGGCAAAGAGTTAAAACACCCTACAACTCATATTATCACATCTGAAAAACCTCCCATACTTTGCTTAAGTTGGTGTCCCTTTTGTCCAACTTTCGTTAACTCAAATGGGCTCAGTTTAGTAATGTCAGATCACCCTTGTTACCCCGCGTACAACACCCGAGAATGTGTTTAATGTAAAATTGAATCCTGAACCTTGGGCTTAACATGCAAGCAAAATTAATTTGACTGTTTAGAAGTTTGAGTGAAGAGCTGTCAGACAAGGGCACTGAGCCATGGGATTCTCTGAAATGACAATCTTAAGCATCCTTCAAGTTGCATTTGAACAGTATTTTTCAAATAAGTGAATATTTAAGTTAAGAAACCTACTTATCATCATCTTCCAAATTTAATACTCACAGTTTAAGGAATGAGAGCAGGTCTTAGGTATCACTGATTATTCAACCCTGAAACAAAATGATTGCCTATTATTCCTCTCAAAATTCCTGGATGAGTCTAATTGAAGAATATTTTGAGGTTGTAACGTAAAGTACTTTGAAAATTTGTTACCATTTGCAACTCCTTTTCAAGATGGAGCAGGATTTTAACAATACAGTGAAACCAAATCCAAATACTGAAATAAACTGCATATTGATGCTGAGACTGGATTGCAACTATTATTTATAATGTCCCATTTCCAATGATTTGGGTTATTGAAATAGCTTCATTATTCTCATGGGTTGACTTTATGATAAGTAGTGCTTTACAAATTTGAACTGAAACATTCATGTGTAATAACATCACTCGTGTCAGTTTCATGTAATGGATTTCCACCTACAAGTGTGTTTGAATATTACTGATGAAACTGTTGGAAACCACTGGGCTAGACATGGAACCATCGGGAAACAGACCGAGGAGAGGGACAGGGGCTTGTTCAGGGCCACAGAGTGAGTCAGCAATAGGGCTGGACTTAGAAACAGGATCCCCTAACCTTCAGGCCAGTGCTAGAGATGCCGAGGCCTTTGGGACAATGTCTCTGCCTCTGCCTGCTGCAGCCCTCTGTGTCTCAGAAGGACACCTGCAGCTCCTCTTCCTTCTCCCATCGGTCCCTCTCAATGCAGGTAAGCTGGGATCAAGTTCCCTCCTTCAAAATCCTGTGGCAGGGGCTGAGATTGTGGCTCAGTGGCTGAGTGCTTGCCTCTCACATGTGAGGCACTGGGTTCGATCCCCAGCACCACATAAAAATAAATCGACAAAATAAAGATATTGCGTCCATTGATAACTAAAAAATATTTTTTTAAAAAAGTCCTGCCTGTGACAGATCAGAAGGATGGTCTACGCCCTTTTCCTGGAGCCACTCTTCACAAGGAGGAGCCTGGTGGCCCACAGAGAAGGGATGTCTGAGCCAGCATAGCCCCAGCCCCCAGCCCGACTTCCAGCACAGCAGTCCGGCTCTGGTGCTGATGGAGCTCTAAGGGCTCAGACACCATGTGGGAACATCTGGGTTCAAAGCACATCATCTCCTCTTACCAAGTGTCGAACCTGTACCACTATACTGAATGCAAGGGTCCTATGCAAACTTAGGGAATCATCCATGGAAGGCACAGAGAGGGCAGTCAGGGCTATGAACCACTATTACCTGTTTTGTAATAAGGGGTTATTTTTTAAAAGGATTTGGCTGTTAAGGAACATAGGACAAAAAAAATAATCTGGTTTAGAAGATAAATGTAAAACATTTTGCCCTGGCATTTGAGGTCTTTTCTCCCTGCCTATCTTCAGCCTCTTTATGTTCCCCCCGCCATGCCAGCCACAATGGTCTCCTACTGCCCCCAAAGTGCATCCTACCCACACAGGCCTCCAAGCTGGGCCTCAAGCTGCTGCTCTGCCTGGAAGATTCCCTCTCACCCTTCAGGCCTGCCTATTATACCTCCTCTTCCCAGAAGCTGTCTCTGATGCTGTAGAGCAGCAAATCCAGAAAGTTCTAAGGGCAGCAGAGCATTTGGAAGAGAGGAGAACAAGGTTCCGGGAGACTTGTCTAAAGGCTGTGATTGCACAACTTGTTTACTATTTTCATCCAGGCCGTGGTTGTGTGTGTGTGTGTGTTGTGACGGGGGTGGCCCTGTGGAACTGATGGGAATCATGGGGAATTCCAGCAGTTCCCAGCCAGTCAGTGGAGCCCTGCTGCTTCCATGCACTCTCTGCACCTGGCTTGTCCTGGGCACCCCATGTACTCCTGGTTGTTTCTTACCTGCCCTCTGCTCCCAGCTAGACACATTACTAGCTCCTCAGCCCCATCAGAGCAGTCACCACCCAGAACATCCCACCCAGCTCATTTTGCACCTCTTTTGCGCAGGTACAAAAACTGATGCCAATAAAGGTTAAGGACTTGGCCTCAGTCACATAGGTGCTTGAAAACACCTCCTGTCTGGAGCCAGGAGGAGGGGTATGACACAGGACCAGATGTCAATAGTAGACCAAAAAATCAAGCAGTAGACAGCAAAATAAAACAAACTCCAGAATCTATTAAACTAATCAATAACACCTGATTTCCTGCTACACTCTTCGAATATCAAAGCCTGGAGCCAATAGACAATTGTCATTCAGAGCAGAGGGTTTCAGACTCAACCACATGACCTTCACTCAGGCAGAGAGCTCAAGAACACCCAGACCACCAGCTCGGGCCTCTACCTCTCAGTTTCTGACCCACTTGGGCTGGGGAGGGACGAGAGAATATGTATCTCCCCTAGCCCTTACTGGGGATTGAACCCAGAACCTTGCACACCAGGCAAGCACTTTTGCCCTGAGCTACATCCCCAGCCCTGAGAATTTATATTCCTAACAAGTTCCCAAGTGTTGCTGAACTACCAGGAAAGGGGATCACATGCTGAGAACCATTCAGGTAGCGTTTGATCTCTATCCTAAAGACTATGTGGTAGCCCAGGGGACTGCCACTGCGGGACTCAGGGTTTCATCTGGAAATTAAAGGCGTGATGGAGCCGGGCGTGGTGGTACACACCTGTAATCACAGCACTTTAAGAGGCTGAGACAGGAGAATTCCAAGTTCAAAGCCAGCGTCAGCAACAGCAAGATGCTAAGCAACTCACTGAGACCCTGCTTCTACATAAAACACAAAATAGGGCTGGGGATGTGGCTCAGTGGTTGAGTGCCCCTGAGTTCAATCCCTAGTACCAAAAAAAAAAGCATGATGGTCCCCAGCCATCGGTCAGGCTGGCCTTCCTTTACCCCAGCTCCCAGCCCCCACTAGACTGTGCTGAAATGGACCAGTCAACACCTGTCTTCCTCTGGAGTTAGGAATGGGGACACTGCCTTGCTCATCTTGGCATTCCCAGGGCCTGGCACAGGGCCTGAGACCAGGACTCATGAGACTTTTGTTGACCGATACTGGACATCAATGAGGCTGGCAGAGAACCAGGGATGTGCCCAAGGTCACACGGGTGCCCAGCAATGGAGCCAGGGACAGAATACTTGTCACCTCCCCTGAGTCTGGCCTCCAGCTGCCCCCGGGCATGGCCTGTCCTCCATTATCCGATGCTCTGAGAAATTTCCTACCCTCGCCTTCTGCTTTTCCCTTCTCTTAGTTAGCAAGGCTGAAATCCTCTCTGAAGGGCATCCACCCCCTTTCCCAGCCCCACTGGAGCCCCTTACTCCAGGGAACACAGCCAGACTGTCCCTCCCTGGGGCTCTGGATGGACTCACCCTTCCTCCAGGGTGCCCTCCCTCCACCATCCAGACCAGGCAGCAGCATCTTCCCGCTTTAAAGCCCAGAGCCAGTGTCAGCTCCCACTTCCTCCCTCCTCTGGGTATCTGCAGTTGTGAGCTTGTCGAGATGTGCTGTTTCTGGGTCTTTCTCCCCAGAGCTCCCAGGACAGGCAAGGGCCTGTTCTGCTCTGACTCATCCACTCCCTCAGGACCTCAATGAAACCTGAGGTTGGTGAATGTTGTTCCTCTATGGACCTCAGCCTAATAATGGGCTAAGAGGGTCACAAAGGAGTTCCTCTCCAGCTCCCAACCCTGCCCTTTGCCACAATTGACCAGCAGGCACTAAAGTCAGAGTTGCCTCCACCCCCCAGTGACACCATACCACAGAAGAGTCTAGAGGCAGTGCAGGTATGGGGGCAGGGCCCTCCTTGTGGAAAGCAGACCACATAGGGCCAGGGGAAATGGCACAAACCTGGCAGGGCTGGGCTCCAGGCCACTGTCCCTGCCAGCCACTTCATAAAGTTTCTAAAAACTCTTGGTCAGGGAAAAAATAACAAACACAACTTAAAATAGATATTAAGGTTATCGATTACTGCAAAACATACCACCCCAAAATATAGTCACATCAAAAATAACACTTCATTATTTATGATTCTGTGAGTTGGTGAATTCCAGCTGGGGATTCTTATACCCATGCCATCGGCTGAGGTCACTCACCAGACTAATGACAAGGTGAGACTGAGAATTCCTAGATGGTGCACCTACATGCATGGAACCTTGGGATCCTCCATCACCTCCCCACATGGTTAGCTGCATGGTCTAACCATGTTGACCATGAGTTGAGTTGGTCTCAAGTTGAGTTGGTCTCAGAGCAACTCAACTTTTACATGGTGACTAGATTCCAAGAAGGAGGGGTGGAAGCTTCTAGTCCTCTTAGTGTTTGGGTGTGGGAGACTCAAAACATCACATCTGCCATAATCAGTTGGTCCAAGTAAATCACAGAGCCCAGTCCTGATGCAAGGGAAAGAGAAACAGACCCTGCCTGGTGGTGGGTAGCACAGCACACACACAGAGAAGGAGACTGGGGGCAACCATCTTTGGACATGGTCAGCTTGGCTGGGGAAAAGTTAGAGGACTTCCTTCAGGCTTGGCAGTCCCAGGAGTATGTCTGGTACATAGAGCTGTGGAAACTTCAGAACTATGTTACCCCACAGAGCTGGTGGTACACACCAGGAGAGGCCTAGAAGGTCAGCCACAATAACATCAGTACAAAGTGAAAGGGCTCTAGCCTGTGAAACAGAAGGTCCGGCTTCTTCCACAGCCTTGCCCCTAATTTGATGTGAGAAACTGGGCAAGACCCTGTTCAGGCCACGTGAGTGATACCTACCACAGCCATGGGCCATTTGTCCATAACTCTCCATCAGGACTGAGGTCTTTGCCCTTTGCATGATCTACGCTCCTTAAGAAGGACAAAGCCTCTTCCTCTGTGTTTCAATAACTTAACAACAGCCCCTCATTCATGAATGTATAACCAGAACACTGGTATTGTTGATGTTAGCCCAGTTCTGAATTGTTTTTAAAAGGAGACTGTACAATTACAGCTAAAGTATGACACAGGTCACTGGAACTGGATGCCAGAAAATTGCCCCCAAATTGTTCTGAATGCATACCCTCACTTTACAGATTAGTACGCTGAGGCAGCCTGCTGTGGAAAGAGGCACAGAACATAAGGATCTGATCCAGCCATGCCCCCTCTCTCTGCTGTCAGGCCCTGTTAGTCTTCCTTAGTGACCCCACTTGCTAGGCTCAGGATTGGCCCAGAGTTCCCTGGATGCTCAGATATCCCAACCTCTGTGCCCAGAGCCTTCTTCTTCAAACTTTCAGTAGTAGGGACAGAAGGGGGAGAAACTTGGGAAAAAGAGAGCCTCGGGGGTGGAGCTTGCTATTAACTCTTTAGGGCCCAGTTCCTGCCCACAATGGGAAGGCAGGAAAGGACGCCCTCTGCAGATGCCACCCTTTCCAGGCTCTGGCTAATCCCCATTGAGTTGCCATTGTGATGATGGAGTCCCCTTAGTTGGGATGTTTCCAGTAGACCTGAGTATGAAGAGGCTCTGATTAAGTGCTATGGGTTGGATATGGTTTGAGTGCTTCCCAAGAGTTCGTGACTGCCTTGGGGTTGGAAGTGTAGCTCAGTGGTGTGGCAAAGCACTTGTTTAGCATGCTTGAGGGCCTGGGTTTGATCTCCAGCACCACAAAAAAAAAAGAGCGAGTGGAGCCTAATGGAAGGTAGTTGGGTCATTGAGAATGCTGTTCTTGGAAGAGACTATAGAAGTTCTCATGGGATCTGGGTTGTTCTCACCAGTGACTTGTTATTAAAAAGCAAGCTCTGTGGCTTCCTGTTTCCCCATGTGATCTCTCCCTCTCAAATGTGCTCCCACCATGATCCCACCCATCTGAGGACCTACCAGGCATCAAACAAAAGGAACTACTTAATATTGGACTCCATCTCTACAACCATGAGCAAAATAAACTTTTTTTTTTTAAATGTAGATGGACACAATTTCTTTATTTTATTGCTTTGTATGTGGTGCTGAGGATCGAACCCAGGGCCTCACGCATGCGAGGCAAGCGCTCTACCGCTGAGCCACAGCCCCAGCCCCAAAATAAACCTTTTTTTAACACAATACCTAGCCTCAGATATTTTGGTATAGCAATGTAAAAGTGACTAATACACCAAACAAAATCTATACTTTCCAGCTTCTTTGCCTTGGTTCCTGGCACTTCCCTCTGCCAGGAATGCCATTAAGCCTTCTGTCTGCCCATTTATCATTCATCTTCCCAGGCCCAGCCCATATGCTTCCTCTTCAGGAAGCCCTACCCAACACCCTCCTCCTCACCTGGGCAGAGACCTCTCCCTATGTAAGTCCCCAAGCTCCTTTTCCTTTACCTCCGGAGGCTCAGAACACTTTCTGCTTCAGTTATGACAGGACAGCTGGGAGGGGCTGCTCAGTAGTGGGACAGTTCCCTGACCTGGGAGTCAATGAAACCTGGATTCTAGCTCAGGCTCAACCTTGGTCTCAGCCTCCCTGTGAGGCCTTGGGCAAGTGCCTTTTCTACCCTGGACCTCAGTTTCTCCATCTACAGGAGGAGGAGCTGGGCTTCATCTCTGTAGTCCTTCCTGTAGCTCCATTGATGGCTCAACATTATAATCTCTAAGTTTCTACCCCAGTCAGGCCCTGGCCAAGGAGTACCTAGGATAAGGATTTGTATGCAAGTAATTATCAAGAACATGCTCCCAGGAAAACTAGTGGGGGGAGTAGAAACAAAGGTGGAAAGGGAGAAAGCTAAGCAATGGATTCCCGTAGAGGGTACCTTTGGCCTGATCCCATAGGGGCTCTGGAGTTGAGCTGGTCACTGTCCTTTGCCAAGACCAGGGAGCAGAGCCCCACACTCCTGTGCCTGCCAGTCATTAGCTAAGGAAAAGGCAAATTCCCAGGCACTTCAGCCCGTCTGCACTTAGGGGAAAAGAGTTTCCAGTAGCCTGGGGCAGGTCACCAGAGGAGACCACTGGAAGTGCAGGCATGCTCACAGCAACAGGGAGGAGCCACAGACCCTGCAAAAGGCACTTGAGAGGCACTGGGGATGTCCCTGTGGTGTCTACCTTTCAGGCTAGTACTGTTGTTGCTGATAGAGGAAAAATGTGCATGCAAACAGGTGAATGAAGTTTCATCTATGAAATTGGGTAATTCATTGTTTTCTCTTTTACGAAGATCACCTGCAGAATGGGGAGCCGTCAATGAGGAATTGAAATATGTTTGGCAGGGAGAGAGGCGGATCTCAGATTAGCAAGCCTGGTCTTCATCTCTCTCTCCCCACCCCAGGCCAGGCTGCTACCACTAGCAGGACCACTCAGCCAACCACGAATACTTTGGGAATCACAGGGCGCTGGAGCCCCACAGACTAATCACAAGCCCAGGATACCAATGGTCTGATTTCTCCAGGGACACAGGCTTGTTTTTATAATTCTGACAGCTTCCTTTTGTCCTATATCTCTGATGGAGCCAGGGACATTAATCAAGTCATCTGTGTAAATATACACCCTCACCTTTGGTTCTCAGGGCACAGAAGGTGGGAATGTGGGAGGGCCAGGGGCTAGGGCCTGAGAGAGCTGTCTGTAGGTGACAAAAGGGAGAATCTGTGAAGATTCTATCTTCCCAGCTGATTCAGGAACCCAACCCAAATCCTGTGGACAGTTCATAGACTTCCAAGGTTGAAGGAAGCATCCTTGTTTCCAAAAAGGAGTTTCCAAACTATGTTCCTCCAATCCCTCCTGTGCAAGAAGGTCCCACCAAAGTCACCTAGAGAGTCGGGCAAGCAATTATCACCCAGCTCTCCAATGCCTAGACTTCCACACAAAAAGTCACTTGAAAAGACATCTGTGACTGGAGGAGTCGCAGGTGCAGTGAAGCCCCTCCTCTTGGGCTGCAGAGCCTGGGTGGGGACTGAAGCAGGGACTAGGGAGGGTCAGCAAGCTGGAACAGGGGCTGGCCTGGAGCACAGCTCAAGGTTCCTGCTTTCACTGCTGACCTTCATCCCTACCCCCTCATCCCTACCTGCTACCAAATCTGATATTCAGAGCATGAGCATGAAAGGGACCCCAGGGTTACTCAGTGCAAATCTCCCCCTTCCACCAGCTGCCTGACACTCTCACAGCATCACTGACACATACAGCCTGGGCTTGAGCCAGTGACGGCAAGCTCAGTGTCTAATGTAGAAGTCCCTTCCATGTTTTTATATGTCTGCTGCAATAGTCTTCCTTCTATTGGTACCAGAACTGCCTACTGCTCAATGTCCTTGTTCTGCCTCTGGGACCACCTAGTGCAGCTGTTCCCCTCACAGAACAAAAACAACAATAATGGCAACCGTAAGAGTGCATTGCTCTTAGAAATTCATCTTCTAGCCCTTTAACTGCTATCTTACCTTTACACAGTATTTCCATCTTCATCTGACTCTTTTTTTGGGGGTACCAAGTACCGAACCACATCCCCAGCCCTATTTTGTATTTTATTCAGAGACAGTTTCACTGAGTTGCTTAGCATCTCACTTTTGCAGAGGCTGGCTTTGAACTCACAATCCTCCAACCTCAGTCTCTCAAGCTGCTGGGATTATAGGCATGTACCACCTCACCTGGCATCATCTGACTCTTGGTCCTTAGAAGAACACTATTCAACATGCCTAATAAGGACTTATCTTTCCATTTTACAGAATTTGTCAAAATGCCATAGCACACTTGAGCCTCAGACTTTCCTGTTTCCCTTAGAAGACCACTTGGGTGCTGGGCCTATGTGGCTGTGGGGACCTTATTCTCTTCCAGCAGGTATTCCTAGTACTTCACTCAAGGGCCCATCCAACCTGGCAAGCCCCCTAATTGGGGTGACATTGAAACGTCTATCTGACTCCTGTGGCTGTGATATTTAAATCATCTGCATCCCACCTGGGAAGGTGGAGAGGGGACTGCACCCCTCTGAGTGCTTGGGACCCAACTCCCTGTGGCTGTCCCCCACCCTCAGTCATGTGGTACTCATGGTTACATTCCACACGTAGATCTGGGCTCTGATGTCTGACCTTCAGATATGGGGCAGCTCTGGCTGCTCACTCATGTCAGCTGAATCATTTTTTCATTCAGTGGGTGAATGAATTAATTACGTGATGCAGCCAGAGGGAGCAGCTACTGTCTTCAAGTCACCAGCCGTAGTTGCCTCCTGCTTTGAGCCTCTTTAGAGAAATGCAGGGAAGGAGAGAGGAAAGGCAGGGTTGGGACTTGGGCTGAACTGGTTGGGTTCTGCTCCTCTTGACAATGAAGGGATTGAATTTGGGGATCCTAAGGAGGTCTTTTCCGTATTTTCTTCTACACAGCCTTGTGTATGAGTGAGCTAGATAAGAGACAAAGTCACAGAGGTTGCAAACTGATACTCAAAGTTTGTATCTGTCCCACAGATGTGCCTTTATTAAGAAATATACTACTATATAGGAATGTATTTTTATTTTGAATGTGTTAATATAGGAAATGCATATTCCAATTTGGCTCAGTCCCCACCATACCCTGTTATCCTATCCCTGGTCCCTTTTGGTCACTTATGTTACTTGCATCTTTAATGGTAATACTAATTTTTTTTAACCAAAAGCATTAAGTTGACAAATGTCTACATACTATGGCCCATACATTTGGCCCACTGCCCATTTTTATACAGCCTATAAGCTAAGAATGGTTTTTAATGGTTGGGATAAAAAGTAAAAGAATAATATTTTGTAATACACAAAAGTGACCCAGCTACTCTTGTCTGCTCACCGTCTGCAGCCACTTTCCTGCTATATCAGCAGATTGAGCCATTGCAACAGAGACTGTGTGATGTCCCCCGTCCCTGAGTAAATAGGCATAGATCCTCAGAGGAGGAATGGGGGTCATCACAGTACACACACTGACTGCAGTGTTTTGGGATCTCTCTTTCTGGGGACTAGCCTCCTCCTTGGTCGGTGAGTTCTAAAAATTAAAATTGACTCTGTAAACTTGGGCGGCCAACCTCAACTTCCGGGTCCTACATGCATATTTTCTTCTGATCATAGATGTGAAGCAGCACCCTTGTAGGTATCCTCTCTGTTTTGCTTGGGGACACTTGTCTTCATCTGCTTAGGCTGTGCTATCATTTGGATCCAGAATGTCCACCCCAGGCCCACAGGATAAAGGCTTGGTCTCCATCTTGGTGCTGTTGGGAGGTGGTGGAACTTAAATGAGTCCTAGTGGGAGTCTTCCAGACATTGGGGGTGCCCTAGAAGAGGATAGTGGGACGCTCACCTCTTCCTCTTTTTTCAGAAGTGCCAGCCATAAGGCAAAGGGCTTTGCATCACCTCAGTTTCCTGCTGTAATGTGCAGCTTCACCACAGGCCCTAAAGCAAAGGGGCCAGTTAATTATGGACTGAAACCTCCAAAACTATGAGCCAAAGTAAACCTCATCTCTTTATTTTTTTATTTTTTTGGTACTAGGGATTGAATTCAGGGACATTCGACCACTGAGCCACATCCCCAGCCCTATTTTGTGTTTTATGTAGAGACAGGATCTCACTGAGTTGCTTAGCACCTCGCCATTGCTGAGGCCAGCTTTGAACTCATGATTCTCCTTTCTCAGCCTCCCAAAGTGCTGGGATTACAAGCGTGAGCCACCACGCCCGGCTTAAACCTCGTCTCTTTATAAGTTGCTTATCTCAGATATTTGTTCTAGTAACAGAAAGCTTACTAACACAGGCTGCTGTAACAAGCATGATAACGTGGGACTGTATGGCTTTAAGGACAGACATTTATCTTTCATAGTTCTAGAGGATGGGAAGTCCAAGATCAATGTGCTGACAGATTGTATTCCTGGAGAGGGTCCTCTTCCTGGCTTGCATATGGCTGTCTTCTGGCTTTATCTCCACCTGGCAAAGAGAGAGGGCTGTGGTCTCTTCCTCTTCTTACAAGGTCACTAATCCTACCATGGGGCTCCACTCTCATGACCTCATCTAAACCTAATCACCTCCCAAAGCCCCACCATCACAACCAAAGGTTAGGTTTTCAACCCAAGAGGGTGAGAGAGACATACACATTCAGGCCATGAGAGACCCCATGCTCTATTAATACCACTGCAACTTCCTGTGGGTCAGCCTCCTTCTGCTGCTGCTCTAGCCTGGCTAGTTGGTGCCATATTGTCCCTCCCCTCATGAGTGCCACCACCTGGCCACCATTACTTCCAGGCCCATGCACCCTGTGACTATCTACAAATCCAGTTCTGGGACCATCTCTCCCATGGTCAGCTGCTGCACACTTAGAGACATAGGTGCCGCATGGCCAGAGTAAACTTAATGGCTTGTTGAATGTCAAGCCCTTCAGGCATCCCTTGGAATGTAGACCTCTCATGAATCTTTAGACTTCACAGAAAATATCCTTTCCAACATGCCTGAACCTTCTTATCCCTCCTTCTCCTGCCTCCCAGGGTAGCTCAGTCATCTCTGTGTTGCTCAGAATAGGCCACTGGTGTTAGGCTTCTTCTAAGAGACACCCTAGCAGTGAGTTTGCACTGACCCTGGAGTTCCTGCCAAGGTGTTAAAGCTCAGTGTCCTGGAAAAGTACTCCATGTCAAAAAATTATCTTTTAGTTAGTCTCATGTGCCACTCTCAAAATTCAATCCCAGGGCTGTTCCCGGCTTCCCGTGGCATATGCTAGCTGATTCTTACACCACTAGGTCTAATCTCTTCCTCCCTTTTCAGACTCACTATGTCCCAAACTAGGTTCTGCTGGGCTTCAAGGCTGATACAACCCCAAAAGTGGTTGGCAATGTTCTCTCTATATCCTTCAAATGCATGTGTCATTGTAGCATCAAGGGTGCTGTCTTCCAGGTATTTTCCTAGGTCACCATTTGTGCAACTGACCGCAGTTCAGCTACCCCCTGGTGCAGGGGCTATCAGTGCTCCACATTCTACTTGGGATGGGCGAGCCAGCCCGCGAGTGAGCCAGAACCCAAGCCCCGCCATCCTTCTGCTCATTTTCTCATATTTCATCTCTGCTAGGTCAAGTCCATCAAGAAGCAGGCACCAAAATAGGGTTGGACATGCAAGAGACTGATTAGGAGGCACATCTGTGCAGGATGAAGGGTGCAGGAATAGGGAGGGAAAACCTTCAGACAGTGGTACAGGGCCAACATCTGTGTAAAGAGAGAGGGAAGGACAGGTTGCCAGGAAGGAAGAGTATCGGATCCAATGAAGGGCTTGGCCAGAACCCTGGGGAGTTCCCTTTCCAAGCAAAAATGGAAATTCCACGGTGAAGAATTCCATGACAGGAAGTGGCCAGCTCCAACATTCATTCCCATGGTGCTCATCTTTGACTGGGAGCAGTCCAGGGAAGCATGGCCACAGTGTGAATGTTGTGATGGAAACAACTGTCAGTCAACTCTCACCCGCCACAGACTCTCTTAAAGAACCCTCCATTGCTACCCCAATATGTCCACTGGCTTGTCCCAACTTTCAATACAATGCCGTTAAAATTAATTTAGTTTACTAACCATCAAGCAGGCAAAACACAGAGTCAGATAGAATGCAAACAGGCATTTTAAATTTTTGTTACAAGTGGTGTCCTTGACAGAAAGGAAAAATTGAAAAAGGAGAGGGAATTCCAGTGAATCTTGAACAAAGAAAGTGACTCACTGGATGAAACTAGATGCAACGTGGTTGCGGGGTGGGGTGGGGTTGGCAAATGCAAATTAGACATATAATTTAAGTGATGATATAACTTGAATCTAAGGGGCCAAGATGAGGAGTCTAGTTGTATTTGAACAGTATGGTTTGGAATCCACGAATGTCATATCAGAAAGTTCATGAAAGCCAGGCATGGTGGTGCACGCCTGTAATCCCAGTGGCTTGGGAGGTTGAGGTAGGAGGATAGTGAGTTCAAAACCAGCCTCAGCAAAAGCAAGGTGCTAAGCAACTCACTGAGACCCTGTATCTAAACAAAATACAAAATAGGGCTGGGGATGTGGCTCAGTGATTGAGGGCCCCTGAGTTCAATCCTTGGCATCCACCCCCCCAAAAAAGTACATGAGAGGAATCACCCAGGATGATCATAATTTAAGTCTCCAGGGCCAGCCCAGCTTTTGGACAATGGCAGCCACAGCCCTGTGAGATTGTCCCCAAACCACAGCCATGTATGATTGACCTGGAACTTCAGCTCACTGGAAATAAGGGATGTTGCTGGTGTGGGAACCTCAATTCTCTTGGGATAAGAAAGCAATTCCCTTAGTGAAAAGGGGTCTTTAAAACCCCTGGAAGGTATAAATTAAACACAGAAATAATGAAGTCAATTATCATATTAATGCATTTGTATTAAATTTAGGAATGATCTGCACATATTAGGCATTTGCAGGGCTTGTGATATGTAAGAAAATTTGACATATCTTAGATTACATTGTAAATGTGTAATTGGGTAATTGATTTTAGACTTGTGGTTTTAAATTAAAAGTTGTAAGAGAATTTGATTAGTTGTATAAACGGTATTGGGATGTTTATGAGAACCTGAGATTCACTGTATTTATGATTTTGATTTATTAAATTTACAAGAGTAATTTAAGTGCTTGGGAAGGTTTTGCTTGTTAGGTCAGGCACGCAAAGTGTTCCAAAGAAAAACAGGATGCATCCATTTATAAATGCACTTCAAAACGCTTAAAGGAATTTAATAAAATGAGTTGTAATGAGACTGTTTAAAGGAATTTGGATTTACAATTAGGATATTAAAATTTGAAATTACACTTAAGGGCTTAGGGGAAAAAATGGGGTTTTTAGTTCAGTACTTTTTTCTACATCAAAAAAATATCACCTTTAAGTCATGGAGAACTCCCTCCGACCCTTATTATGTCTAAAAATGCATCCAGCATGGCTGCCCACCCCAAAAGCTGCATGCTGAATGGTGAAGTGCAACCTTGCACACGCCTTTCCACTCTAAAGAGCTCCCTGCTCCTTACACCCCCATCCTGTCCTTAGGATCTGTCCTCCTGCCTCCACCTGCCCCTCCAGCTAGCATCAGCCTTCATCAGGTTACTCACCTGCCTGGTAGGGTTCTGGTCTTTTCTCCTCTTCTCCTCTCTTTTTTCTTCCCTAATTAGAGCATTGCAGACGCCGCTGAGGGGAGAATGGAACCCAGCCTCCCTGGCTCTGGCTGTCTGTGTGTATTTGCCGGCCCCTGGCAACCTCAGAAGTCCGTGGATGGTCCTTGCAGATCTCAGTTGCAGTTCCTTGTCTAAAGGGCATTATGATCACCAGGAGCCCAGCTTGCTCTCATTATTTTTGGTCACTGACTGGTCAGGACATGCATGTTAGGAAAGGTGCCACCTCCTCTTTCTGCTACACACTTCTCCTCTGTGCCTCTAAGTTAGGCTTAGAGACCCTTATGACATTGAGGGTGACAATAGCCACCTTCTCTAGGCCTTCTTCCCTGGCTGACCACTTTCCTTTAAAGATCTCATGACCCTGACCTAATGCAGTCTCTGCTATTTCTGTCTCTCCCCAGGAGTATTCACTGGAGGCCAAGGAAGCAAGGGAAGACCTTTACCTTTCCTGTCACAAGCATGGGATCAGGAACCCTACCCCAACTCCATCACAGACTTCCTGTGTGAGCCTGAGCAAATCATCTCCTTCTCTGGGCCTGGTATTCCCTGGCTCCTTATGAAGCAATGCAGGCCCTTACAACCAGCAAAGTCACTTCCAGGTCTTTGTCTGAGAAACACATTCTTACAGGTGCACAAAAAGACATGAATAAGGATTGCAGCCTTGCTAGCAACAGTGAACCATATCAGCCTAAATGTCAATCAATAGAAAAATCATTGAATAAATTAGTATACACACTAGACTATATCAGTCAGGGTCCAGCTAAGAAATGCAATTAGCACCAGTTATTTTCCCCACAACATTCTGTTATACAAATTTTTAAACATACATGAAAGTGGAAAAAATTGTAAACACCCACATATCCACTAAAATTAACATTCAGCCTTATTTTCTTTATCATCTATCTACCTATCCATCTGTCTATTCATCTTATTTTTTAGATGCATTTCCAAATAAGGTACATATGCTTTACCCCGAAACACTTCAACATGTATATCATTAACTAGAGTTCCATATGTGTTTACAGTTTTTTTAAGGTAAGTTTTTGTATAATCAAATGCACAAATCTTATATCTACTATTCTAAGAGTTTTGCCAAATTCATACACCTATATAATTCAAGTCCCCTATCAAGATATAAAACATGACCTTCACTCCAAAATGTTTTCTCATGTTCTTTCCCATTCAATCCCCACCACCTCTACCTCCACCTGTAAACACCATTGTGACTTTTTTCCCCTTAGTTTAATCTGTTCTAGACCATCCTATAAATTGAGTCCTATAGTGTGAGGCATCTCCCAGCCCACCCATTGTTTTCAAGATTGTTGTGTTTATCAGTAGTTTTCATCTTCTTTTCAGTGAGCAGTATTGCATGGTGTGGACAGAACATGGTCTGCCCTTTTCCTGGGATGTCTCTAGTTCTGTCCGATTATGAATAAAACCACTATGTACGTTATTTTGAACAATTGTCTTTGAGGTCGGGTGTTTTCATTTGTCTTGGGTCAGTCCCTAAGACTCAGTTTGCTGGTTAATGCTTAGACTTGTAAGAAGATCCCAGAACTGCTCACCTCCCAGACCTCACATTCATTCCCCCAGGACAGATGCCAGCCTGCTGGTGCACCCCCTCCCTTCATAGTGAATTCTGGGACCCTCCTCCTCTGTTCACTGTTGTCATTGGGCTTTTCTCCAGGCTACTTCAGGACACCAGATATGCTTCAGTGATTTTAACATTCAAGAATCTCCATTGTTCTTGGAGTTTGATGGAGATGTTCCTCTCTCTCTCTCTCTCTCTCTCTCTCTCTCTCTCTCTCTCTCTCTCTCTCTCTCTCTCTCCCTCCCTCAAATGGGCTTCCCACACCAGCTGATGGAATAAAAGCTGGGCAATTATATTGGCCTCTAGGCTGATTTCAAGCCCTGAGTGAGTTCAGTACTCCGTGAACAGGTCTGGCCACCTATGGCCACCAGCCTTAGTTCTTCTCTGAGCCTATTCAAGTGGCTGGGGCAGAGACTCTGAGGCAGTGGGCAGAAAGCTAGATTTCTCAGGCACAAATCTGGTGGTGGTCCCAGACTATAGGGCCAGGGCCAATTGCTTGCCATCCAGGCTTAAGCACCTCTCATCTTCCCAAGATATGTACAGAGGGGCCCCCATCTGCAGGTCCACAACAGGGCCTGAGTGGGGACACTGGTGCTGTATAGTCCTGGTGAGGCTCAGCCTTCACACAACCATATTATGGCATGAAGACTAAGAGTGCAGACACTAAAATAGATGCCAGGGTTCCAGTCCTAACTGGGTCCTTCTCCTTGTGTTTCTCTTTTCTCCTATTATGAGAAATTTCAAATATATAGTAAAATAGAGAGGATCCAGGCACGGTGGCACAAGCCTCTTATCCCAGAAACTTGGGAGGCTGAGGCAGGAGTTTGAGATCACAAGTTTGAAGCCAGCCTCAGCCACTTAGCAAGACTGTCTTAAGATTAAAAATCCAAAGGACTGGGGATGTAGCTCAGAGACTGAGCACCCCTGGGTTCAATCCCTTATCACGAGAGAGAGAGAGACAGAGACAAAGAGAGACAAAGAGAAGCCACTGCTGGCTCTGGCTGCGTTTGAGCATCTGCTGAGAGTTCCTTGTCTTCTTAGACACCCTGAGCTTTACAACCTGGGCAAGATACTTCCCTCAGAGCCTCAGGTTCCTAACTATAGGAGCTATACAAATGGTAGGTGGTGGTATTGTTATAGCTGACCTATAACCTTGGCCAGACAGGTGAGGCAAGGTAAATGGAAGTTCCTCCCACCAGCCAGGGTGGACCCTCCCTCCTAAATTCATTCACCATCACCTTCACCACCCCCCTAATCCTCAGCCCAGCCTTAGAAGGAGAATGATTGTCCTCTTTTACAGAGGAGGACACTGAGGCTTAAACCAGGAACTGACCTGTCATCCCAAGGAGGCGAGCCAGGTCACTGACTCAGCACTGGTCCTGGTGTTTAACATATTTATTCGTGGTGAACTCCCAACTGTAAGAGGAAAGCAGATGGAGCCAGGTGGCAAAAAGCCAGTCAGGAGCTGGTTTCCGGACGGGCCATGCCTGATACTGAGCCTACCAGTGCAGCTGACTTTGCCTCTGTGTACCTCAGTTTCTTCCATTGTAAAATTAGTATTTTGTTAATAATAATAGCATTGTACAATTGCAATGCATTGTGGGAATTAAATGAGTGAATATGGGTAGAACAGTTGGAATGACCCAGCACACAGTAGGTGCAATGGTTCCAATGTATCCACCAAATTCATGTGTTGGAAGCTTAAGCCCCAATGCGACAGTGTTGGGAGATGGGGCCTGATGGGAGGTGTCTAGGTCATGAGGGCTCCATCCTCAAAAATGGATTAATGCCACTATAAAAAGAGCTTATGGGAGTGGGTTTTCTCTATTCTGCTCCATTTGAGAATGCAGCATTCCAGGTACCACCTTGGAAGCAGAGAGACCAAGCCCTAGTCCCCAGCATCTTGGTCTTAGACTCCTCAACAACCAGAGTATGAGGAATAAATTTCTCTTCTTAATAAATTACCCAATCCCAGATATTTTGTTATAGCAGCAAGAATGGATTAAAATAGTAGGAGTTCTGTGAGCATTCACTATTATTTTGAGGCCTCCTAATAATGTAGAGGGCAAAGCCCATGCCTGGTTCCAATCTCTACCACCCACAGCAAGCACACACAAAGCCAGTGCATGGCTGCAAGGTGCGTGGGGTCTGGTTGCTGAATGAGAGAAAGCACCAGGGCCTTTGGGCCATTGGAAGCCTTGCCTCCATGGACATAGGACTCAAGAAAAGGTGAGTGTAGCTGGTCTGAGGATGCATGCGTGGAGGCTACCCCTATATCCAACTACAGAAATGTGCACTTCCCAAGCTTCTTCCCAGCTTCTCTGACCCTAGCAGGCTGAGTGAGCCCCAGCCAGCCTCTGTGGAGCCCATTGCATTTGGAGCTCACAAGTTCTCTGTGGCTGTGGCTGCAGAATCCCTCTTTTCATTCAGGTTCCATTTCTGAAGTCAGACCTCCTCAGCCAGTCACTCTTCAGCTAATGATGTCCATGGAGACAGTGGAGGCTGCACTGCACAGCTTGGCCCAGGAGTTGCCAGGAAGAGCAATTTGCCCGGGGCTTTTTGGGCTGGAGCAGAGCAAGGATGGTGAGCACATCCCGAGAGAGCAGGTGGCCTGAGAGTGGAGGTAGAGGAGCCTTTGCATACATCATGCACAGTCGCCTCCTCCTCCTACTCAGAGGGGTGGGGTGCAGGCCCAGAGGCCTTGTTACTGAGAGTCAGGGCAGAGCCAGGCCTGCAATCCCGGGCTGCAGACCACATTCCTCAGGACAGGGGATCCCAGGCCTGATTGTGCATCAGAACCACCTGGAGGGCTTGTTGAATCACTGATTAACGGTGTCTAGCCCAGGTGGTGGCTCAAAGGTAACACTGGCTGAGGGCAGAGCCAGGATGGGGTGATACAAGACAGGTGCCAGGACACAGCCACTGTCGGTAGGGCTCAGCATTCTTAATGGAAAATTCCTCTTGGTTTGAAGAATGACTTTTAAAAGGCTAGGCCAGGAAGAAAGAGGGGTGTGGGGAGAAAGGGAGAGAACAAGAAAGATGGCAGGCCAGGGGCCCAAAGTGATATGTAGACTCCATGCTGATCACTGTGTCCCCTGAATCAGCAATCAGCATTACCTGTGGAGCTTTATGAATTCTGGTGCCCATGGCAGGGTAACTTTGGCTGACAACAATTACTTTAATATTGCAAAACAGCTAGTAGGAAGGCTTTTTAATGATTCCAACACAAAGAAATGAATGTTTGAGGTGGTGGACAGGCTGGTTACCCTGATCTGATCACATCACATTATATACATGCGCTGAGACGTCATAATACATGCCACACGTTTTTATGTGTCAATTAAAATTTTCTTAAAATTCCAGTGTCCAGGTCACACCTGAGAATCTACATGTTAACAACATCCCCAAGTGAGGCAGGCACCAAACACTGGGTCACCTGGAGTGTGTTTAAATACCTTGGGTCCTGCTCCAGAGATGCTGGCGGCAGTGCCCTGGGTTTGGCATGGGCATGGGGAGGTCTGGGGGCACAGGAGAGTCACCGCCCCAGGTGACTCTCCCCAAGTTGCACATTCAGAGCATTCTTGGCACATACTTCTCCAGAGGTCTCCAGAATCAGGACTGGAGGCATGTGACACAGTAGACCCCATGGGATTTGAGTACTTAAAGCATGAGCTCTTGTCCTGACTTGGTTTACTCTGCATGGCTTTGGATAGTTTGTTTTCTTTCAATTACCCCAATGGTAAAATGGGGATACTAATAGCATCTCTGGACCAAAACACTAATTGTGATTAATTATTAGAATTCAAAGGTGTCTTGGTTAACATTTAGGTCATGGATCCTCAATTTTATCCTTGAGAAAGCTTAATGCTTTTCTGGGTCTCAATTTCCTACCTATAAATTAAAAGCTTGAACCACTAAGGGTCTGCTATAGTTTGAATGTGTCCCCCAAAATCACATGTTGGAAACTTAATCCTCAAAGCAAGCATGTTGGGAGGCAGGTCCTGAAGAGAAGTGATTTGGCCACCAAGGCACACTTACTGCAGGAGTGAGCCCCTCCTTGCTCTCTCTCTCTTTCTCTCTCTCTCCCTCTCTTGCCTTTCTGCTTTCTGCCATGGGATTTGGGAGCAAGAAAGTCCTTGCCAGATGTAGCCCCTCTATCCTGGACTTCCCAGCTTCCAGAATTGTGAGACAATAATTTCCTTCATTATAAACTACCCAGTCCATGGTGTACTGGTATAGCAGCATGAAATGGACTAAGAGAGGACCTTTCTCCAGAACAGCGTGCATGCTTCTGCCTTTGTTCCTTCTGGCAGAGGGACAGTCCCTGCCTTTCTGTATCTGGAGCTTCCTACCTCTCCATGCAAACCTGGCGCCAGCGTCTCTTCCTCCCAGGTTCTCTCCTCCTTGCCTTCCCTTCCTCCACCCACTTCAGCCTCAGAGTTTCTGTCCTCCAAGAAGCCTTCCTGACTTCCCCCTCTCATGCCCACATTAGGGATTTCCTGAACTTCCCATCCCCTCCAGTCCTTTATCTTAACAATCACCAGACAGTGATAGCCCTGGAGGCATTCTCCATGTCTACTTGGTATCCAGTAGGTGTTCACCAAGTGTGTGCCTGAAAGATGAATGAATGACATTGAGAGTCTGCAATCAAGACTTCAGAACTCATTGCTCCAAACCTGTGGCCTTTACCATCTCGGTTCAACTCAATGCGTAGAGGCTAATTGAAGCATGAGGGAGGAAGACCTCATTAATTTAGATCTCTTCCCTCCTGACATGAACCTCAATTATCTCACTGCGGGAGGAACAGAGTTTTCTGGATGGCTAAAGATGAAATGATTTGCAGGCCTGAGTGGATCTTGACCACAGCCTTAGCTGAAGAAGGGCTTTCCCAGCTACTCTCTCCTCCCTGGAAAGTGAGTGGGACAGGAAGGATCCCCATCACCCCACTGTTTTGTTCACTGAGATATCCTTAGCATGTGGTAGGTTTTTGATAAATACTTGCCCAGTGAAAGAATCTCTTACAAGCA